>CM060307.1:92271740-92329240 GCA_030674185.1 Monoplex corrugatus | reverse complement strand
ATCTGTACGTGATTATTGATGTGTGTATTCTGATAAGTATTTATGTGTGATAGTATTACACTTTGTGTCTTGTAAAATATGTAATGCGCAGTGAACCCAAATGTGTGTGGAGAATAGCGCTGTACAAGATGATGATTATTATCAAATTTATGGTATTACTTTCCTCCATGGGGATGCCGGGGGCTCTTTCAGTATAAATAGTATCCTCAGCTTCAGGAAATTCTGTGCTAGAAATTCTCTTTTTTGTCTCTCTCTTTGTTTCTGACTTGTTCCTTTACTTTCTGACATTTCGTCCTATAATTTTCTGCTTTACTGGTCCATTCACTTGTATGTGTCCGATAAAGTCTGATGTACTTTGTCTTAGGATTGATAATTGTGTACATGTTTTAAGTGCATTTTTGGCTCTAGGGAAATAAGATGAGCAATTTCAGGTGATGTAGGCCTGTTTTTACGTATGTTTTAATGTCCTTAGTTATGTTTAAATTTGTATTCTGGTATGGTTTCTAATTCCCTGTGTGATAAATTGGATGGAATGGTCAGTGCAGGGGCATCTCCGTAGATTTTATGTGCGAATGCATTGATATGTGTACTTAATTTTCTTTTCCTTTTTTTTTAACCTGTTGAAGTACTGTGTGTTTTGAAAGGGTTATAGCCTTCATATAGCTCTAAGCAGTTGACGGAACATTAAACAAAAATAACAAGACATTAATAGTGTTCTTACTTACTTGATGTCTTGTATGAGTACTGTGACATGCGTGTGTGTGTGTGTGTGTGTGTGTGTGTGTGTGTGTGTGTGTGTGTGTGGTGTGCGTGTGGTGTGTGTGTGTGGTGCGTGTGTGTGTGTGTGTGTGTGTGGTGAGTGAGTGAATGAGAATGAGAAGAGAGAGAGAGAGAGAGAGAGAGAGAGAGAGAGAGAGAGAGAGAGAGAGAGGAGGGTTCTTTTCCTGTTTTTAATGAGAATAGATAGATATCTTGGGTTATTCACATGAAAGTGATGGACAGTTAGTTTGATTGCATACATATTGTATGTGTATATTGAGATACACAAATTTTTTTTGAATGACAGTAGTTGTATGCATACTTTGATGTGTATCACAATTAATGTATTGAACTTGTATTTTGATCAGAAAGAAAGACCATTGCCTTCAGACGAATCAACTCCCAACCAGTAAGTTTCTTGGACACTGTAGAGCTGAATGACATAAAGTTATTTTTCTGTTTTTTGTCTTTTCTTTTTGTATCCAGCAGTTGTGTGCCTTCATGCAGTTATTTGGATGTTTTGAGTTCTGAAGTGAGTGGTGTGTTGGTAATTGTGGATACAGAATGCTCATTTAATTAGTTTCTTTGTGTGTAATGTTAAATGTATTTGTGATTCTGGTACATTTTAAGTGTCAAACTGAGTTTAAGTCTTTTCAAACAGAAAACAAGGGGGAAAAGTGAAATGTGCTGTTTTTCTGCAAATGTTAATAAATTATCAGGTCCTGACACTGAGGGGAATGCAGCTAAGGTCATGCAAAAAATGATAATGATGGAAGGAAAACAAATTAACAGACAAACCCATTCAGTGTAATATGAAAAGACCAGAATGCAACACAAACATACATATGTTTTCTCTGTCACTGACTCTGTATTATAAACTTCATGTGGAGGTAATGGCAAAAGAGGGAAAAATATTGTCGTGATCATAACATTTTTTGTGTTGTACTTTGCTGTGTCTTAGTTTTGAACATTTATTTGATTATATTCAGAGTTTTGAACATTTCACCGTCATTATTAGTTTTAATCTTGTATTTTGTTTTGTACTGTGAACATTAAACACAAATCTTGCCAGTTATTTCAGTTGTCTTTTGTTTTTTTACATCTGCACTGTAGTTTTGTTTTCTGTTCATTTCAACAGCCTCCTGCCCTTCGGCTAGACTGTGAAAGCCCCACAGAGTTTCTTGATTCTATGGAGACAGATGAGCAGTGTCATAGTGCTCCTGTAACATCCACACAAACTTCTGCTGCTTGTGACAGTATGGGCATTGACTCCAAGATCAACCTTTTCACTGAAGAAGGCAGCTCTCAGGATAGTGGTGTTGGTTTGGACAAGGTTGGTATTTGTTACGTATTTGGGCCACTGTCCTTATCTATTGTCGTATTGATTCATGGGTTTTAATCAAAGACAATGTATGATGAAGTTTTCATCATCAGTTCAGAAATTTTTCAAGGCTTAAGTTAAGGACCCAGATCTCTCTTAGGACTGGCATTATGGAGTCAGTGTCATCTCTTCTCCCTAGTATTTGCTTTGCCCATCCCTAAAGATCAGCAGTAACCATTTATAGCTATGTGGACTCGGGGTAGTGTATAAAGCCAGGTCATGAGTCTGCCGGTTTAATCAATAACCATGCTTGATTGTGCTTAAACCCTTTGATTACCCAACCCTATTCACCAACTGCAAAAAGTTAGCCCTTTGACTCCATCACCCTATCCACCAGCTTCCTGCAGGTTCCTTGTAAGGGTTAAATGTTTGCTTTGCTAGCATGATTGGCAATACAGGATGCTGGTGGACAGAGTGCGGGAGTCAAAGGATTAACCTCATCTTTTAGAAGGAGCAAGTGCTCCAACCATTAGTGAAATGAAATTGATTTTGCAGTTGTCCTGGTTTCAAAAACAGTAGAGATGGAAATTAAAGTTTTCTTAAAAAAGATTGAATAGTTATAAATTGTTTTAAATTCTTCTTTTCATGGTTTTTCTTGTTTTCCATCGTGTTTACATTTTTGTTTTCTTTCTTTCTTACACTTTTCTTTTCTGAATTTGTTTTACAATTATGTTTTAAAATTGGGAACAATCAGTTGTATTATCGTTATACAAATATCTTCAGAGTATATACAATTATCTTCAGAGTATCTATTATCAGTAAATCATTAACAGATGATTTTGGCTTGGTATTGTAATGTGATAATAGCCATAGAAACTAAGATTAAATGAATCAATAGACACGTTGCTGTTTGTTAGAAATAATTGTATACACAGTCTAATGTAAATGCTGACTCTTGTTCACAGGATTTGGGCTTCAAAGTTCCTGCTCCTGTTGCCTGTCTGAAACGAAAATCAAAACTGAATGACATCTTTGAGGAAACATGCTCTCCTCACAAATACTCTCCCGTCAAATCACCTCAGAAAAGAACATTGTCATTTTCCCTAAGTGTAAGTAATCAAGTGTGCTTGCCATACTTTGTCTTTATTTTATGAACATCCAAATATGAACATCCAACTCAACATATGACAACTCAGCGGCATTTTCATTCTGTAATATTTATCTGCCTGTTTAATTTGTGTTTTCAGCACATTTCATTTGTGTGTTATACTAGAGTCTACATGATCATGTTCATGTATTTTTTCTATCTTTCATTATTGTTAGTATTATTACTGTTATTTTCTTTGAATTCTGAGATGTTCATCAAACACTTTAAACAGATGCTGTATAGAATGTTCCAGTGTGATAGAAATGAAAGTAATGGCAGATAAATCTAGTGTGAGCTGCATTTTCTTACTAGTAGAATAGAATTATAAATGGTATAACTCCTCTGAGGCAAACTGATAAAAACTACCAGTATGAATCATTTCAGATTCTTAGTATGATTCACACATGCTCCTGAATTTCCACATACACATCAGCTGATCCATGATTTGGATGCATATAGATGATATGTTGGTACTGAGGCATTCAGCAGGTGACGGTTTGTGTTTTAAAGACTTGCTCACAAAATATCTTTGCATTAGTCATTGAGGCAACAAATACAGACTGACAATGTCAATAAAAAGTAAATAATTATTTGCTTTTTTTGCATACTTGTGTTCAAACTAAATATTGCAAACTCAAATGTGACTGTGAATGTCTATGGCTTTTGTTACAGTCTTTCCGAAGCTACAGCCTGGATGGTGACAGTCCCATCAGGTTAAAACGATCATCGCTAACATTCAGCGAGGGGGCTGACATTGACGATGGATTTCTAGATCTTGGGGACCAGGAGGTGGCAGAGGTAAGATATAGAACAGTTTGCAGATAAAACCTGTATATTAATTAATACCTACTGATTGCTGTCTAACTCTTTGGTTGGTAACCAAGGAGATTGTTTTAATCTGTGGCTGAAAAGTTAATGCTTTCAGCTCAGTGGAAAGTATGCAGTCCATTGCATTAATTTTTTAACATGGCCATGTCCACTTATCTCATCTGGTTCCTGTCATTGTCTGCTCTGTGTTGACCTGTAGGTACTAGCTAAGCTGTGTGCATTCTGCATGAAGAAATTCACACCCACATGGGTGATTTTCTGTCTGTAAATGGAATTCTGTTGAAATGAATTTTGTCTAGATAGCGCTTCCATCAATACAAACAGAAAATCATAAAATCATGCTGAGATTAAATATGCTGCAATTAAGCTTTTTGTGTGCAGAAGTGTCAACCAAAGTGCCATATAAAATCATGAAAATCCATTTTCATAGGGGGCTTCTCCCCCAACGTGAATGGGGCACCGATTCTGTACCTTGCCCGTACCCTCAGTACCCTGGGCTTAGGTGACCCTGGACCGTGGCCTCATTTCGGTTAAATATTAACCGGAAGTTTCACCATGTACCTATGGGCTAGCATCTGGATTGGAGGATTGAATCCTTGTTTTTGCTACAGTTTGAATCCTCTGACATCCTCTACTGTAGGCTGACACAAACAGCACTTGACCATAGCTTTACTCATGTTAAAGCAGGGATACAGCAATGAGCATGTGCAAGTGCAATCTGTGGGAAAACAAATCTATTAAGTGGCAATATCCAGAAACACTTAAATAAAAGGGAAAGTGCACAAGCAAGTGTTACTTTTACCTGTTTTACAAATGGGTATCTGGACAGAAATGGGTATCTCTGGACAGTCACTGACTTCTATTGATTCTTCCTGGTCATTTCCACCACACCATGTGCCTTTAAACTTGCATACCGTACGATTCACGGATGTCATCTCCATATGGATATTGTCATATGAAAGACTAACTGGATTGCGTTTGCTAAAGTTTCTTTTTGAGTTTTCACGTTGATGTAGACATGGTTTAATTGTGATCGCATTTGATGTTTAATGATTTTGGTGACATTTGGCTAATGTACAAAGAGAATTTGTACTCAGTAATTCCACACATATGTGTTGGTTGATTCATTTATGTTCTGTTTGGTTGCTTATTTTCAGATCAGTGACCATGTTGTACCTCAAGGAATATCAAGCTTGATGAATGACCCGGTGATTGAACACAGCAGGCCTGTGGATGAACCCTTCAGACTTGCAGATGACTTGACTCCAGTGGTGAGCAGCACTGTATAATGTATTCTTATGTATTTTCCTATAAGACTGGTTTTATTGCACTATTTAACTTCATGCACAATTGGTGTTTCTAACAATAATAAGTAACATGCTATCCTAGCTGCTCAATTCCCTGTCTTGGACAGAATTTTGGTCATTGACATCCCTGGGCCTTGCTTTGGTATGGCCAATCAGTGCCCTTGCTGCTTGACAAACCTCTGTTCAACTTACTTTGTTTTACATTTCCCCTGGCCATGACCACATGCTGTGCAGACATCTTTGGTTTTTCACTATGTCTTGGCTGTCTGTGTTGATCCACACCTGTTGGTTTGTTGGTTGTTCTGTCGATATTTTATTAACTGGCTTGCTTATGACGATCATTAAAATTTTCCAAAGAAAAACAATAACATTTCAAAACTGATCCCTAATATTGATTTTCAACTGGTTTTGGGTGTGTGCTGTGTCAACATTGAAGACACCGGGTCAATCCCAATTTAGTATAGCCTCCACGAGTAATCGATTCACCTGCTCATTCATTGAATTCGTCATAAAACTGTTTGACATGGTCCCAAACGTCTTCGCATCTGTGCAAACATCTGAAAATTTCAGCACATTCAGGTGAGAGCAGTCTGACCTATTTCTACCATCTGGGCTTCTATGAGGACATAGGGTGAATACTTGATATATCTAGACCTCAGTGATGCCTATATCCTCATCCTGATAAAACCTCACCATGGCGATACCCAAGATTCTTGTGGCACAACTGTTTCTTTCATTTCCAAGCACATTTGTTTGGCCACCTTGCTCTCTTCCTATTCACAAAAGTCTGAGAGAATTTGCTATGATGGTTGGGAGCAGACTTGATCCATCTCCATTGTTACTTGGACGATTGACTGATCCTGACTGAGTCAGAAGCCCTGTATCACACCCACACCATCTGCTCCCGCTTTGATTTGTCACATACCACTAGAAATGCAACATCAGGCCTTGACTTCCTGAAGATGAGGTTTGAGGCTGTGTCTGTGCTCTTTGTTACAACACTGTCTAACATAGACAAAGTGACTTCCCTATGACAGTCAGAGGGGGTGTCAGCGAGAACCAGCAGCTCCCTTTCTAAGTATGGTGGAGGTTTATGTCATCCCCTTGAGACATGACCCGTAACAATTGTTCAGAAAGCTTTCAAGGAATGCTGGGTCCACTCTCAGCAGCCTTGGAATACCACACCGATTCTGGGCCAATGTTTCAAGAAGCCATGGCTGTATTGACCAATACTTACCCTGAGATCTCTGTCAAAAAGGTTACCTCAGTGAGGGCAGGGAAGCACACATAGAAAATCATCATACTGCAGGTCAGTGGACTGAAAAGGCATCAAACTGGATTTTAAATCTTGGAGCCGTTGTGGCCTTTGAACTCAAAATCAAAAGTCTCTTAAACTACTTCATAGTGGCATTCTACATAAACAGAAAAGGGTGGTGATAGGTGGAGGGCACTCTTTGAGTCCCTGTCTATCAGCTAAGATCTCCTCTGATGGTGTCTCGAGATGAGAACCTTTTTATATACATGACACACAGCAGGGACACTGAACTTCCAGGCAGATTGCATGAGCAGGTCGCACCACATCTTTCACACAGAGCGCACCCTAAGCAAAGGCACCCATGATAAACATGTTGATGTCCAAATTCAGTAAACGTCTCCCACTGACGTATCTCCAGTCCACAATCCAGAGAACTGCACAACTGTACCACTGTACCAGAATGAGGCCCAGGTATGTCACAGACCAAAACTCTGGCCAAGACAGAAATGAGCTAGTTAGGACAGCACATGTTATTGTGAAATGGTAAATGCATATAGCTACAGGGATTTGAGGAAAAACATCCTCATTTTTGCGCTACTTTGATGCGTTTCATTAGACATAGTGTTCGAAGTGAATTTCTTGTTTTACTTGTCATTTACTGTAGAGTTTGTTACTGACATAAATGTATAATGACCACCGTACTAAACATGTCTCTCAGTAAAATGGCTACTCACTTGTGTAGCTTTCATTGGTGATCCGGCCAACTTCTTCAGCGCAACTGCTGGGTTGAGAATTGGCTTCAGTGCACACTGCCGTGAGCGAACTCACAACAGTGCGACTGAATGAGTGAGGAGTACAGCGATGGCAGGTTTTGTCGGCCCCGGTCACGGTTGAGGATGGGGTTCCTTGCGGCGATGTAGACTGCCTCCTTTACTCCCCTCTGGAGCCATCCTGCTTCTTTGTCGAGAACTTGCACACTGTCCTTTTCAAAGTGATGTTGGGTATGGGTCAGATGTTCCCCCACTGGAGAGGACTCACGTTTGTGTTCATTTAGTCTTGTGCAAGTTGCACTCAGTTTCGCCAATGTAACTTTTGTCTCAGTCCTGGCAGTCTATCTCGTATATCACCCCTGATTTGTCCAATTTGTCTGTTTTGTCTTTGGGGTGGACTAACTGGCTTCTGATGGTGTTTGTGGGCTTGGCGTGGACACTGACTGCAACTTCCTGATCTTCCTGCTGAGAGCCTCACTGAAGCCGCTGACGTATGGCATGGAGATGTGCCCTCTCGAAGGGGTTTGCCGTTCAGTGGAGGGGTGGGGTATGGTTTTCTTGCCCCCGAGATACCCCAGGCCCACTTCTGGTATCCCGACACACTGAGTACTTTCTTGATGTACTGCACCTCTTCTACCCTAGCGGTGTCAGTAGAGCAGATGGTCTTCGCTCGGTGTAATATATTCCATTTTGTAAATGCGTTGGAGATTGAGGAATGACAAAATGTCACGGACTTTGTGGGGAAGACAAAGAAAGATAGTTGTTCCCTTGTATTGCCAATAATGATTTTTTAGCTTCCTGCATAATCCCCATATTGCATGAAATACACAATTCTTCATGTTTTGGACTTCTTTGAGTATTATTTTTAACCCCTTGACTGCTGGAAAAATAGCTATTTTTTAACTCCTGTCTGCCGGAGCAAAATTTTGATTTTTACGGTATGTTTACTAAAGTGTGCCTTGCTCATTCATTTCCTGACAGATCTCTAAGATTTTTGGCATGTTTTTTTCCTTATATCACTGTCTATGATGTAACTGTCACGTTGTGGTTTTGGTAGTAGCAGGCGCCTAACAACGTGAAATTGTAATTAGTATGGAAAAAAAAAAGTTAAAAAAAAAAAAAAAAATGACAGTTTCGGAAAATAAACACACATATTGCGGAACATGAAACCAATGAAAACAGTACAGAACTTAGTTTTATTGAACGCTGAATATCAGAGGAAAGTGTCTGGTACTCATTGTACTCCAAGAAGATAAAAGTAGAACTCTCTGCAGCAAGTTCGGTGACATCAGGCTGAAATTCGGGATCATCATCTTCGTGCAAGAGATCAGACAAAAGAAGATGATGCTGGTTGGTGTCAGTCTCATCTTCATCAAGATCATCGTCATCTTCTCCCAAAAAGTCCTCTTCATCACTGTCTTGGTCAGAATTTAGGACTTCATCTAAAACTTCCAATACGGAAAACTGTCGGAAAACTGATCGAACTGGTCGACCAGACGAGCTGCCTGAAGCGTCCGCCATCTTGGATATGCTAATCGGTTTCTCCGAAAGTCTTAGAAATTCCAAGAAAAAATACGGTGACTAGCCAATGATTAGCCAACAATCAAAGGGCTGCAACCCTGATTTTACCTTCCTAGGTAACAGTGAAACAGTTTGTAGTGTTATTTCCCTTATAGTTTTGCCAGGCGAAGCCGACAAAAAATGAAAGTGAATTTCACATTGTTAGGCGCCTGCTACTACCAAAACCACAACGTGACAGTTACGTTCTAGGCAGTCAAGGGGTTAAACACATGGATGTTAAACATATAATAGTGGTATCTGATCATTTGAAGTCCTGTCATTGTTGTTTTTGTTAAAATTTTTGATAAATTTAAAAATGTTATTTGATTTGGTGTGCGTTGTACTTTGTGTTTCCACTTGATGACATGGAATCATATTTTAGTCTCAGATTTATGCAAAAGTTATTGAAGTTAGATCGACAGACTATATAAAATAATTTGATAAAATATGGTTTGTTGCAGAGTCGAAAGATTCTACCAGCTAAGCGTTTGTTGAGGAGGTCACAATCAGTAGACATCAGAACCAAACGGGCTCCTGAGGCACTGTCCAGTCAGAGCAAGCGATGGAAGTCGGAGAAAAGTCATGACGATTCATGTGTCTCCACTTCTGAAGAGGTTGTACTGATCAGCCATTATTTTCACCAAGTCTTTTATAACAGTCTAATGTGTTGATCCTTACTGTTGTTTGCCAGATAGAAATGAAATGTTGTGTGAAGAAATGAGCTCTGTGTGTTTGTGTGCGTATATAGCCTACCTGTGCATATATGTTCAGAGAAAGTTGGGGTGTGGGTGCGCGCGAGTGTGAGTGCGTGTGTGCGAGTGTGAGTGCATGTGTGCGTGCGTGCGTGTGTGTGTGCGCGCGTGCGCGCACGTGCTTGTGTGTGTGAGAGAGAGAGAGAGAGAGAGAGAGAGAGAGAGAGAGAGAGAGAGAGAGAGAGAGAGAGAGAGAGAGAGAGAGAGGAGAGAGAGAGAGAGAGAGAGAGAGAGAGCGAGCGAGCGCGAGTGAGAACTTCAGCAGCTGGTATAAACTTGTAGTCATATCAATCTTACATCATGCCTACTAATTTGAGGCAGTCCTCATAGCTACTGTACTATTAAAATGACTCTCGTTTTGTCACAAAGCAGATCAGAGAATGATAAAACAATCCACCACCCACCACCCTCCAAGCAAACATACAATTTTTCCTTTTTCAGTTATTAGAAGTTTTCTTTGCATTTATTAAGATCACCTTGAGGACAATGCTGGACTTTTTTCAGATGCCAGCCCGACGACTACATCGCTCTCACTCAGAGACAGCTGAAATGATCATGGCGGCAGTGCATAGAATGTCTGAAGAACCAGACCTCATTGCCGACTCCTCAAAGGTAAAGGATTACTTAACTTTAAGGTAGAGGTTTCCACATAACATTGAGGTTGTAGAGGAGTGAAATGGCAGAATTCTTAACTTGTCTCATGGTCAACATTATGAAGGCAGTTTTTAGTTTATGGATCTAATCACTGAACACAGAATACTGAGTCTGAAGAATTATACCTGGATAGGATTGAAACAGGCAGTCATTGTGCTTTCTTTTTTGTCTGTGTTTCTTCAGTAGTTCAGTCCCAGCCAGCAACATAAAAAGTTGGCCTGCTGCTGCCCATTTTAATGTTTCCATCATTCTGGTGGTATCAACTTAGTGTCTCAAAGGTCTTCCCCCACCCCACCCTCTCTTTTTCATTCCTCAGTTCAAGACCGTGCTAGCACACAGGGTTTTGTGCAGGCTTAACCCCTTAAATGCTCAGTATAATAGCACTTTCGAATAACAGCTTGCCAGGGTAAAATTTAGCTTTTTAGGGTAGGTTCAATAAAATGGTTACTGCTCATTTATTTCTTGACAGATCTCTCAGATGTTTTGCATGTTTTGTTGTTATGCATTGGTCTACAATGTCCTGTCAAAATAACTTGATTATGTTGATAATTAGTATAGCAGAAACTGACATAACTACAAAAAATTACCAAAAAATAACAGCTTTCGAGTATACACAAATACACTGTGCCACACAAAATGAGTCAGAACATTGGAAAAGTGGTTTTACTATTTATTCAACATCAGCACTAACACATGACAGTCATATAAATCCCAAGGAATGTTGCTCTTGATCATAATCTGCTCATAATTGGGAGTACTATTTTTTAGGAAAAAAGGGGCATAATCATGCTTTTTGCAGTATGTTCACTAACATGTACATTACTCATCCACTTATTGAGTTATTTGTTAGATTTTTTGTGGACTTCTTCCTTATACCCTTGTTTACAATTTCACATCATTCTAATTTGATTTTGTTGGTAATGATGATGGTTCACACTAATAACATGTGATAAATCAGTTTTTGTTTTGTTTTCAATTTGAGAGTTTTAGTACAATTCAGCACATAAAAGCCCACTGAACAAAGCAAAATACCTTTTGGTGTTTGCTCAGCAATATTACAAACACCTGGGATTCAAACTGATGTCAATAAATGTCCCTCTGTGTAACAATCTGTATGTTACTGGGGGTACCCCAATTCTACTGGAAAGGGGCATAATTTTACTATTTGGGGTAGGTTCAGTACCGCAATCACTGCTTATTCATTTGTTGACATATGACTTAGATTTTATGGCTTCTCTTTCATTTTACCCCAAGTTATAATGCTATATAACAATAGTGTAATTTTGTTAGCCATTGGGAAGATGGCCAGGGATATAACGGATGGTAGTTTTACAGAAAATAAAAGTTTCTAAAAACATACACATGTTACAACACATAAAACCTGTAAAACACTGACAAAAACTTCTGTTAGTGTTTACTCAACATCACTGTAAGTACACAGTATGGTCCAAATTGTTATAGTATAATATTATACATATTGGTAAATGTTCAAAATGACAACTATGGGAAAAAAAAGTCTGAAGAAAAAAATAAACAATTGTCTGTTCAAAAGAAAGACCCTCCCCCCACATACACACACACATGGTATCCATTTGTTATCACACAAAACACTGTGGGAACTGTGTGAGTGTTTCTGAACATATTGTACTCACATTACTGCCATACTGTTCTAAAGGAATCCAGCACTTGTGCTTGGACATAATCCTCAGGTTGTCTGCATTCGTTACTTCATAACTTTGGGGGATGGTGTTCATTTTTTTGTCTGTCCAAATTGTGGTTCAAAGAAACACACAAGGGGATTCATTCTATACTCCACTTGGTCTTCTTTCACTGATGGCACTCAGTCTTGTCACAGCGTTCACAAAACGGTGAACACACACACAGGTGAAGAAAAAAAAAACGCACTGTAGAATGGAAAACTAAGAACACAAAAACAAAAGCACAAAAAAGCAGAAGAAAATGAAATATATATAACTGAGGGGAAAAAAAAACTAACACAGAACACCCTACTGCCAATACGCAAACTTGGTGTGGTAGTCCTTGAAGCATTGGCCTAAGCACAATCCAGGCTTGGATGGGCAGGAGGGGCAGTAGTAGCGGGATTCCTTCCGCACTTTTATTTTCTTCGTGCAGACCCGACACGGCTTGGTGGGGTTAGACTTGTTTGGTGTCGGTGGCAGTGGAAATAAAAAGTGGTGTGCACCCACCCTCACCTCGTCATCTGTTTTTCCCTCTTCCACAGCTGGCACCTGATCTGGCCAAATCCAAGAGGTGATGACACTCTCCAAAAAACTTAGGAAAGTTTTACAGGAGTCATCACCTCTTGACTTTTGCAAGATGAATGCATTGCAGGCTGCAACCTGCAGAAAATGGAAAAAACAGTTTTTTTGTCCATTTCATCGACTTACGTGAGCAGTCATATGGGTGAAGCAGCTGATCTTGTTTGTCAACTCCACCCATATTCCTGTTGTAATTCGATGAAACAGACGGATGCATGTTGACACCCCGTCGTCCCCGGTGTGGAATGGGTGCCTCAGTGTGGCCATGCACAGAGGACAGCAGGTGCACCACTTTTGTGCTGTGGTACTTTGTGGCGACGATCTTGTTGTCACCACAAAGAGCAGCTGATGATCCGGGGTCCAGCTTCACTCCACGTAGCTCCTCTGGAATACCCGGTTCTCCCGGACGGTGCCGCAGGCCAAGGTGTTCCTTTCCAGGAGGTAGAGGTACAGCCGCAGACTACTGTACCAGTTGTCCGTGTAGACATGGTAGCCCTTTTCCAGGAGAGGGGCTACCAAGTACAGCACCATCTTCTCGCTGTCCGAGAGAGTTGGGTTGTCTGCATTTACGGACTCTAGGACAGGCTGCACCTCATTGACGGGGTCCTCCTTTCCAGCATACACCTTGAAGCGGTAGCAGTAGCCACCACTTCCCTTGACACCGCCGTCAGACTCACAGCACAGGTATATTTTGATGCCAAACCGGGCACGTTTCAACGGTATGTATTGACGAAATATCAGTCTACCCTTCCAAAGAAGTAGACTTTCATCAACACATACCGCTTGCCGGGGCTCATACACCTCCTGGAACCTCTCATGCAGATGATCCAGAATAGGACGGATCTTGTAGAGCCGGTCGTACGCTGGATCACCTGGCACTGGCATGGCTGCATTGTTGTTGAAGTGCAGAAACTGAAGAAGAATCTGAAATACAGAGTAAACTTTCAAGATAAGTAAGCAGACCCACAACTGGGCACACACACACACACACACACACACACACACACACACACACACACACACACAGCCTACACACACACACACACACACACACATACACACACACACACACACACAGCCTACACACACACAGCCTACACACACACCCACTACACAAGCACACACTGACAGTATCACACACACTTGAATATATAAAAACACCACACTGGTATAAAAAAGTGCTTTTGTCTTTTACAAAATGAACAAACTTGCATGGAAAACTTACACACAGAAAATAAATAATGCTTATGCACACACGCGCGCGCACACACACACACACATACACACACACACACACACACATTCACACAAGCACACACTGACAGTATCACACACACATGAATATAAAAACACCACACTGGTGTACCAAAAAAGTGCTTTTGTGTTTTACAAAATCAGCAAACTTGTATGGAAAACTTGCAAACAGAAATAAATAATGCGTATGTACACATGTGCACTCACACACACACACGCACATGCACACACACACACACACACACACACACACACACACACACGTACACACACACACACAGCCTACACATACACACACACACACACACACACATACACACACACACACACACACACACACACACACACATTTACACAAGCACACACTGACAGTATCACACACACTTGAATATATAAAACCACACACACACACACACACACACACACACACACACACACACACACACACACACACACACACACACACACACACACACACACACACACACACACACACACACACACACAAAATGAATAGTGGAGGGATGAAGAATCAAGTAGTGAAAAAAAGAAAAGAAAAAAAAATAGAGCTACTTGCCTGGAACCGGTTTCTTGTCATGATGGAGCTGAAGACTGGAATTCTGTACAGCACCTTCTTAGACCAGTACAGTTCAATTGAAGGTAGCCGCACAATGCCCATCAGCAGAACCAGGCCCAGAAACTTCCTCATTTCTGCACCGTCGACTTTCTCCCACTTGTTGGCCCTGGAAAACTGTGGAAGATTGGGGTGTGCCTCGAGAAACTGGTCAGCATACAGGTTTGTCTGAATGACGAGATGGTTGACTAGGTCAGAAAAAAATAATTCCAAATAGTCAACCGGCCTAAAATTAGCACAGCTGACCTTCAACCCCGGATTTCCAGTGAAAACTACACCAGGGTTGGGGTGCTGTGCATCAGCTTCTTGCCATTCTCTCACTAGCTGTTGCTGACCACGCCTCACGCCACGCCCCCTGCCGCTTCCACGGGGCCCTCGCCGTCGTCCAGACCCCCTACCACGTCCACGACCCGTCCCCTCCTGACAGGAGGGGGTGCAGTGCTTGTTGATGGTAGAGGATCCCCCATTTCCTCTTCTTCACCCTCGCTAGCACTGGTTTCCCCACTGCTTTCACTGGGAGCGAACGAAGGATCCACGTCATCACCAGCACCTATCTCCGATAAAAGTGGATGGTGCTGGTTCCCATCCGTCTCCTCCTCATCACTGATGTCAGGATCCGATCCTCCCATGTCTTCTTCTCCACTGTCTTGATCGTTGAATATCTCGTCCAACACATCAAGCGCAGTGTACCGCTTGAAAACAGGTCGAGCCGACGACGTACTAGGTCTCGCTGCCATCTTGAATTCGCTAATCACTGTAACCTCTCAACTCGCGATTTGCATATCCTGTGGTCAGTTACTGGTGACGTGAAGGATATGGGGCTCTTCGCTGATATCAGCAACAGAGTTGGAAACATTTTGCGCAGTCATTTCTTGTGTAGATTTGCTCGCTTTCCGTGACGAGTTTACTACGAGTGGCACTCGTATACGGGCGTGGTGAATTTCGATTTTACTACGAGCGTTACTCGTACCAAGCAGAGAAGAGGTTAAGGAGTCTGCCAAGTAATAATTGGCAGATTTTTGTGGAGTGCATATAGAATTGTCCAAGATTGGTGAATCTCTCTTGAACAAACTCCAGACTCAGTAGCATGCAGTAGTTGCACATTTCACCTTATGTATATTTTATGTTGTTATTTATGATACTCAAAATCCGCCAGTTCAGAGTGTGTGTGTGTGTGTGTGTGTGTGTGTGTGTGTGTGTGTGTGTGTGTGTGTGTGTGTGTGTGTGTGTGTGTGTGTGTGTGTGTGTGCGTGCGTGCGTGCGTGCGTGCGTGCGTGCGTGCGTGCGTGCGTGCGTGCGTGCGTGCGTGCGTGCGTGCGTGCGTGCGTGCGTGCGCGCGCGCGCGCGCGTGTGCGTGTGTGTGCGCGCGCTTGTGTGTGTGTGTGTGCGCGCGTGCGCTTGTGTGTGTGTGTGTGTGTGTGCGTGCGTGCGTGCGTGCGTGCGTGTAAAGAATTTTAATATGTTTTGAATAAAACGTTGAAAGGGGAAAAAAAGAAGATATCTGCTCACTACAGTAACATTAAATTCGGATTAAATCCAAGAATTATGAATATTTCTGCTCTTTCAGTCACTCAAACTGTAAAGGAGAATTGTAGTTTGCATGTCGTATATATTTTATCCCCACATTGCCTTTTCATCTACCTCTACATCAACCAAGCCTTGTGGTTCCAGTAGTACAAGAAACAAATTGTACATATTTCAGTAAAAATTGCCTTTAAGATAATTGGAAGAAGTTGTCAAGTTCCCTCTGTGGGGATGCCGGGGCTCTTCAGTATAAATAGTATCCCCATCTTCTGGAAATTCTGTGCTAGAAATTTCCTCTTTACTGTCACTCTCTTTGTTTCTGCCTTGTTGCTTTGCTTTCTGTCATTTCTACCTATCATTTTCTGCCTTAATGGTCCATTCACCTGTATGTGTTTGATAAAGTCTTAATATGTACTTTTTCTTAGGATTGATAATTGTGTTCATGTATTAAGTGCATTTTTGGCTCTAGGGAGATGAGATATGAGGAAGCAATTTTAGTTAATTTATGCCTGTTTTTATATATGTTTTGGTGTCCTTATATATGCTTATATTTGTATTCAGATGTGTTTTTAAAGTCTCCCTGTGCAATAAATTGGATGAGTGGTCAATGCCGGGGCATGTCCTTAGATTTGTGAGCAAATGCATTGATATGTGTACTTAATTTTCTTTTCTTTTTTTTTTTCCTGTTGAAGTTTTGTTTGTTTTGAAGCGGTAATAGCCTGATATGGCTGTACGCAGTCGGCTGGGCTTTAGGCACCAATAGCAACAGCAACAGTTGTCAAGTTTGTCACAAAAAAAAGTGGTTTTATAACATATAACTGAACGAAAAGCAGTATGGCCTTTAATCCTTCCACTCTCATTTCCTATCTACCAGTTGAAAAAAATTAACTCTTTCACTCCCTCACCCTGTCCATCAGTTCCCTAATGCTGGTAGATAGGATTAGGGGTGAAAGGGTTAAGTTTTTGTTTTACTATCATGGCTGACAATATATGATGCTGGTGAATAGGGTAAGGGAGTCAGTGGGGCAATTTTGGTCAAAACTCTCCATCTTCACTTTGATGCTTTTATTGTCAGCAGGATTTGAAGTGCATTAAGCATGAGTGAGTGTAAGCTAACACAACCATTTATTCGTTGCAGCCCTACATTCTGCCCACAGTGAGAGGAAAGAATCAAGACTTGAAGTCTATTACTCCAGAAACTGTAAGTTTCCAGTTACGCCTTTTTTTTCAATCTCCCTTTAAAAGTTAAAGAAGGAAACAAAAGGCAGATTGTTTTATATTGACAGAGTTGTGTTGCTCGTCTGTGACAAAAATGCGTTGGCAAGATTTTCCAGCTGTTTCTGGATGGATCTGGCCAAAATTTGGACCAAAGGAATGCATAAGTTTGGCAGTCATAGCATCAAAGTCAAGGTCTCACAGACCAATACGGTGTCAAAAAGCAGCAGTTTTCGAGGAAGATGTGTGAAGAGCACTCTCTCATGAAGTTTTGACAATGTTTGAGTTCTGTTTTCACTGTTGTTACAGTCAACTTTTGTCCATGCTTCACGTCCAGTTTTATTTCATATGATGTTCAAGTGACCTTGAGAAGCATGAACTCATGATCTGTAATGATTTTTGTATAAAAAGGGATATTGTTAGAATGGTGTGACCATTTTGTTTTGTTTTTGTTATCTTTTTCATCGGATATTGTCAATGCAAGTGTAGATGTGTTATAAACGAATCATCCACATCATGTGTTTTACCACTGAAGGAACTCTTGTCAGATGTGCTCCTCGTACAGTGAATTTCCGTTTGCAATAACTCCAGTTTGATTATGGGCTGTCCATTTTTATGTCTGATTATTTCAGCTTGAGCACAGCTACATTGTGCAAACTTGTGCCAGGCATGTAGTTATGTATGTAAACTTGCAGTTACATGATGGTACTTTATCTGTGCTTGTATTTTGTTTTTTTTAAGTGTCTGTGATTATTGTAAATAATGTTTTTGTTCGTTCAGACAGTTGAAAGAAAAGAGCAATCTGCGCTTGCCATTTATTTTGTCCTCCCTTACCTTTCAGTTGCTTTGCCTCATTTCTTGTTTGTATGTTGTTGATCTCAGTTTTTTAAAGGGAAGATTATTTTATATTGATGATGAGATTTTATTTTGACATGGTGGGGTGTTTGTGTCTTTTTGTCCCATCACATTCAGTCATTGCTCTAAGTAAGACTTCATGACAATAGAACAATGGCAGTTTGGTGATGAACACATTAAAATCAAAATATCCACTAAGCAACATTCATTTTTTTGTAGTGGTAAGAATTCATTACAGTAACTTTTGCCTTGAGCAGACTGGACATCTGCAGAATGTGTACAAAATGTTTTTCCAACAGTTCCAACCTTGGATGTAGTCGGTCATTATACTGCAATTTTCACATTATTCCCTGTCATGGACAGACAGTAAGAGGTCACCAGCAGCATAATGTGTCAACTCCTTAATGTGAAATGGCATAACTCTATGCGACTGCCCTTTTTAAAGCCTTCATTAAGCTCTAAAGTTCGTAAACAAACAAACAAACACGGGAAATAGAAATACAGCATAGCTTTCGATTGACACAATTCATTGTTGACTTGATTTTGCTAAGATTGTTCTCATTAGCACTTTGACACAGAGTGTATTTTGAAACTAAGATTGCTGCTCGAAATGTCTCTCCCACATACTCATCAAGTACTATTTTGAAGTAATACTTATTATTTTTTAGCTTCCATAACATGCTGTTATAATATGTTTATTATCTTTTAGTTTCCATAACATGCTGTTATAATATGTTTGTTATAATATGTTTATTATCTGTTAACTTTCATAATATGCTTTTATAATATATTTATTATCTTTTAGCTTCCATAACATGCTGTGATAATATGCTTATTATCTTTTAGCTTCCATAACATGCTGTTATAATATGATGTTTATTGTCTTTTAGCTTCCATAACATGCTGTTATAATATGTGATAATCCATGCACACCAGCATACTAATGTGAAGAGGCACACAAGGGTTCCTGCCATGCCATGTGGGGACATTTTTGGCCTATACCAAGTGTTCTCATGTCACAGTTTTATTGTACATAGCTAGTTTCTGAATCTGAGAGAGGTTAAGTATTCAGAATCTGATTGGTTCTCTCACATGGAAAGCTGAAGTTAGAATCTGATTAGTTCTCTTACACCAAAAGATGTTAAGAATTTAGAATCTGGTTGGTAAGTTAACTTAACCCTTTCACATTTGCACTGCTAGATGTAAAGCTAGCTCCTAGTATTCGCATTAGAATGTAGCACAGCATCAGTTCAAAGTCTTTCAGTAGTGAATGGAAAGTTCCTTGCATCCCAGAATGCTCATACTATTTTTAGAACATTCAACGCGAGACTGACCAAGATTCTAACCACACGCGCGATAAGACAGCAAGGCCAGTAGTGATGGAAATTCCCCACACATGTGCCGGAAAAGGTCGGGCGGTCTCAACCGCTACGAACGGATTGGCACATTCTTCCGCAAGGCGGTTACCGGCTTTGTGAACAGCTAAGGGTTAAAAGAATGTTATGTATTTAGAATCTGACTGGTTCTCTCGTAGTGAAAGATGTGAAAAATGTAGAGATCTGGCTGGTTCTCTCAGCTGTATTCTTTCAGTGTCTGATAATGATCTTCAATTTGTGACAGCTGGCTTTGTTATTGAATGGTGAATTTGCGGACGACGTGGAAGAGTTTCACATCATCGACTGCAGATATCCTTATGAGTTTACAGGAGGCCACATACAGGTACTTACCATCTTCCATTTCTTTGCATTTTGTTGGTATAATGTGCTATTTGATAAAAGAGTACATCATATGTTGAAGAATTTCACCCCTTTGCTGATGGTATTCCAACCAGACTGCTTTACTGTGCACTGGCCATGGACAGTTTGTGTCTGCTACAAACTGCTTAAAAGAGCAGAGCACCAGATGGCTTCTGTATTGTTCATGTTTCATGCAGAAAAGAGCAATGTCAAAAGTTATATCATTAGATCAAGTGCAGTTGACCACAGCTGTCCAACAGTGTATCAGCAGGTGTCAACTACAGTTGACCGTGGTTGATTTATGTCACTGAAAGCAGTGAAAGTGTTGAGAGAGAAAGAAAAAAAGCAGGGGTAGTGGATGGTGATGGCAATGAAGGGGTAAAAGAGAAGAGCAAGGAAAGAAAGAAAGAAAAAGGAGGATCTTAGGAAACAACATATTAATTATGCAAGAACACATGAATTATTACGAAAGTAAAAAGAAAATGAACTTGGAAAAGAACGAGAAGAAAAGGGGTAAATTGACTGTGGAAAGCACAGGTTGCAGTACAGTAACCTGAAAGTTTGAAAAAGGAATGAGCATCTGACAGAATTAAAGTCTTTGTTGGTCTTGATTGTTAGTGTATGTGTAACATTGCTTTTTTTTAATGCTGTATTTTATGACTAAAGTTTTGATCTAAGAAAGTTGAAAAAATTGTGTGTTCATTTGTTTGCTATAGGCCTAACAAGAACACTTTTGTCCATGTCATTAACATAATTGTCATGATTATCATAATTATTGTATATAATTTCTGTGAATTGACTTTTGCTGACGGTTTTCCAGCATGCACGCAATATCTACACACGAGAAGCATTGATAGAGGAATATCTGAAGAACCCCAGGAAAACCCAGAATCCTGACAAACGTTTTCTGCTGGTGTTTCACTGTGAATTCTCATCAGAAAGAGGCCCCAGTCTGTAAGTTATTGGCTTGGTATGCATGGGAAGATGATGGCTATTGCACAGTCTTGACAAAACATTAATAAGCTTTTTTTGATAAGAAGAGGTAATGCAGGAAGATTGCAAAAACTTTAAAAAAAAAGAAAAAAAGAACAAAGAAAGAAAAAACACATGCACATAACAGAATTTGCTTTATCTTTGTTAATTTCTGAGATATGCACATTTGAGTTGCTGGGTTATCTCTACGTCAACATGCAGAAAATCTGCTTAAAAGTTTGGTAGTATTGACATGCTTGCATATATTAATGCCATATTCCCCATAAGCAAAAGGGCAATGAAAATAATTATTTTGTTACAGATTTACATTTTACTTTCTGTAGAATTTCTATATGGAAAAATCTCAGATCAGTGAAGTGGGTTATAATCAGATGGATTTCCCAGCATAGCTCAAAATCAGGGCCACTGAATTATTCATAAAATCACATGCAGTGCCAGGTGAGACATGCAGTGCCTTGTATGTCTGTTTAGTGATTGTTAGTTATGTATTACTATATGTGTACCTTTTTGGAATATTCTTTGTGTAAATTCGAAGTGGGAGTAAGAGGAAGGGTGGGAAAGGATTTGAGTGCTAATTCTCAAGTGTGATTTAGTATTTCACAGTCTTTAACGTTTCTTGGCACGTGATACTAGGACAAATCACTAAGACATGTTCCAGACCTTTGAGTACTTAACATGAGATGAGAATGATTCTGTGGACATGGATGTGTGTGTGTATGATAACTAATTTTGTGCACATACAATGAGTGTAGTAGGTTAAGTGTTTCAGTTATTAGGTCTATAGTCTGGATATCTTGAGTACAAGATTGCTGCCAAGTGGTCTCAGCACCGCTGCATATATTAACTCGTGCATTATAGCTACAAAAGCATCCAGTGTGAAGATGTTTGACTAGTTTTGATTATTCACACTTACTGGTAACCATTGGTTCCATGTGTAAACTTCTCGGTCAGTCTTGACTGGAAGGGAGGAGAGGATGTTTATTGAGCTGTTTCTTGGGTAGGATGTAGGCTGGTTGCACAGAACAGGTGAGCCATCCTGTTTCCTCCATGTGTTTGTGATGTAATTGTTGCTAGCCATGCATGGGTCAAGTATTTCAAGTGCTATGAGTGTTGTATATGGTTGAGGTCAGCACTAGAGGCCTATGTCTTTGCAGCCAGATTGTATCGTCACTTGGTTATAAGTCCTCTTTGTGTGCAGTCAAGCCTCCAGAGTAGGCAGTTAGCTCTGCTAACAGTTCATCAGATTTTGACAGCTGGGTTATAGATGGCTTCTGTCCTAGAGCTTAGAAGAAGAGGAAATCACTATTTCATCATTAGTGGTCTTTTCATGGGAATCCATGACCACCTTGATGTAATTGGATGGCTATCTAGTGTTTTGTGGTGTCTTGGTGCTTTCTCAATCTTGGTAGTGCAGTGTTAGTGTAGTGGATTTCATTCTGAAAGGATGAGGTGTCAGATCCCGTCTGCCTTGTGAGGATTGTTGAGGGATCTTAAACAGTCCCTACTGGTTCCTATCCAGAGTTGAGTGTGAGTCTGGTGGAATAGTGTTCCTGCCGCAGTCTGCCACTGCTAAAAACTGTGAATTATAAAACTGTTAGTCATAAAATCTGTACAGTATAAAACTGTGATTCATAAAAGTCTGAATTATTATTCTGTGAATTTAAAAATCTGTGAATTATGTAATTGACCACATCACAGCCTGCCACTGCTTAAAACTTTCGTAATTTGTAAATCAGTGCAGGTGACAGCTGTTTGTGCATGGTAACTAAAGTGGGAAATACTGAATAATTTATTTTTGTATGAGAGTATACCAGGGCTACTACCTTTTGGTTGTGTTTGTAACTCAGGGGGATATATTAGATAACATTTTTTATGTAAGTATTAACCAGGGCATGCTATCTTTTGATTGTGTAACTCGGGGGGATATATTAGATAACATTTTTTATGTAAGTATACCAGGGCTGCTATCTTTTGATTGTGTAACTCGGGGGGGAATTATACATTAGTATAACATTTTTTATGTGAAGTATTACCAGGGCTGCTATCTTTTGATTGTGTAACTCGGGGGGGGGGGGGGGGGGATATATTAGATAACATTTTTTATGTAAGTATACCAGGGCTGCTGTCTTTTGATTGTGTAACTCGGGGGGATATATTAGATAACATTTTTTATGTAAGTATACCAGGGCTGCTATCTTTTGATTGTGTAACTCGGGGGGATATATTAAATAACGTACGTTTTATATGAGTATACCAGGGCCACTACCTTTTGGTTGTGTTTGTAACTCAGGGGGATATATTAAATAACATCTATTTTTTACAGAAGAGTATACCAGGGCCACTGCTTTGTTGCTGTGCTGGCAATTAAAATGGAAGATACTGAATAACTCATTTTTTTGGTGTAAGAGTTTACCATTGTCACTACTTCATTGTTGCTCAAACAGCTCAACATGTCATACTCAGTATCCATAAACTCATTGTGATTTATTGCCTCAGTGAGAATATACCATTGCCACAGTGTTCTTGCTACCACTACTTCATTGTTGCTCAAATAACTCAACATATGATATTCAGTATCCAAAACTCATTGTGATTCATTGTCTCAGTGATGATATACCATTGGCACAGTGTTCTTGCTACCATTACTTGATTGTTATTCAAATAACTCATCATATGATACTCAGTATCCATGAACTCATTGTGATTCATTGCCTCAGTGATGATATACCATTGCCACAGTGTTCTTGCTGCGTTAGTTATTCCAGATAATAGCTGTCAGGAAGCATAGCCTAAATAATGAAGTTTGATATGTGGCTCAGAAATGGAAATTATAGTTGAATGGGTCTCTAGCGTCGCTATGTTTGATGGGTTTTTTTTTTAAGGTGCATGTGGGGGTGTAAAAAGGAGGGAAAAAGTAGAGAATGAAACTATCTTGTTTTAGCAGTTGTCGTATTAGGTGTCGACTTGGTGTATTGTTTGTGGTTGGGGGTATTAGCTTTTGGAGTTTTTATTTTTAATTCAGACCTCGACATAGTTTGGCAGTAACATACCACCAGCTTTAGAGGATGCATACCTTACACACACACACACACACACACAACACACACACACACACACACACACACACACACACTCACACACTCACACTCACACTCACTCACTCACTCACTTACTCAGAATCATGTATGTTTTAACTGTAGAACTTGTGAGTAGTAGATTGATGCAGATACGTGTGACTTTCAGGTACAGATTTTTGCGAGGTCAAGATCGCGAGTCTAACAAGGAATGCTACCCTGCCCTCCACTATCCTGAGATCTATGTGCTGGAGGGGGGTTACAAAGCCTTCTTTGAGAACAACAAGGTAAGTGTGGAAGAGATTGTGTTGGTTGATGATGTATCAGTTGTTTATCTCATAGAGGCAACCAGTGAACTGTGTGGTACTATAAGTCAAGGGTTACTTGCTGGAATGGTGTATTACTGATGAAAATGCTTTGAGGTTGAAAGATGATGAATGCAGTAGTCGGGTGGATAGGACATTGGACTTCCATTCGGAAGGTATGAGTTCAGTCTTAGCTGGGTAGCACCTGGCAGGTAAAAGGGGGGATTTTTTCCAGTCTCCCATATTAACATGTGCAGACCAGCTCACACCAGAAATTCCTTCTGTGTATGCAAGCAGAGCATGAAGTATGCATGTTGATTATAGATCCTTTCAGTCATGTTGGCGCTTGGTGATGGCTGATGGAAACAAAACACCCAGCATGTGTACCCTGTAAAGACAGTGTGTGCAGACTGGCAACAACATTGTGGGCCAAATAGTGTGCATGTTTGCATTTGAAAACACTGCTTGGAACAACAACATTGTGGGCCAAACAATGTGCATGTTTGCATTTGAAAAGACTGCTTGGAACAACAAACATTGTGGGCCAAACAATGTGCATGTTTGCATTTGAAAAGACTGCTTGGAACAACAAACATTGTGGGCCAAACAATGTGCATGTTTGCATTTGAAAAGACTGCTTGGAACAACAAACATTGTGGGCCAAACAATGTGCATGTTTGCATTTGAAAAGACTGCTTGGAACAACAAACATTGTGGGCCAAACAATGTGCATGTTTGCATTTGAAAAGACTGCTTGGAACAACAAACATTGTGGGCCAAACAATGCATGTTTGCATTTGAAAAGACTGCTTGGAACAACAACACAACAAAATAGAATCAAAGGACACAACTCTTGAGAATTATCTCCCATGTTGTATAGAACTTCTCAAATCTAACACAGCTTACGCTACCCACTCAGCTAGCATAGAAGCAGACGCAAAGTACAAAAACAGCAAGCTCAGAACACTCCTCAAAAAGGAGCGCCCAAGCCTACCTTTATACTCTGCAACTATCCTACACACAACTATGAGAGAGGCGAGAAATACATACAATACAGGGTGTTTCAAAAAGAATACGCCAAAATCATCACGTGATGTGTCAAAAACGAAAAAAATTACAAACCTCTAGCATGAACACATGTGTTGTATATACATTCAAGTTTCATTTCATGTTTTATAAGTGCTCAATGTGGCCACCACGGCAGCGCGGACAACATCAAGCCGATATGAGAATTCCTCCCAAACGCGCCTCAGCATGTCACGGTCCACCGTGTTGATTGCAGCTGTTATTCGATCTTTCAAGTCATCGATACTTGCTGGAAGTGGTGGAACATAAACTTGGTCTTTAACATACCCCCACAAGAAAAAGTCACACACAGTGAGGTCCGGGGATCTGGCAGGCCAAGCACAGAGAGCAAGGTCTTTAGCACCTCTCCTCCCAATCCATCGCTGAGGCACGTTTTCATTCAGATAAGCTCTAACCCGAGATGCCAATGGGATGGTGCTCCATCTTGCTGAAAAATGAAGTCATTCGAATCTGCTTGCAGTAAAGTGAATAGCCAGTTTTGGAGCATTTCGAGATAGGTTTGTCCTGTAACGGTGTTTCCTTCAAAGAAAAAGGGACCATAGACCTTGTCTTGAGACACAGCACAGAAGACGTTCACTTTAGGGGAATCTCTTTCATGCTCAACAGTTTCATGTGGGTGATCTGTTCCCCAAATGCGCACATTGTGACGATTGACTGTGCCGCTCAAATGGAAAGTCGCTTCGTCACTAAAAACTAAACGTGAAAAGAGAGTTTCATCACCTTCCTCCATCTCCAGCATTGACTCACAGAATGTCCTCCGCATCACCTTGTCATCATTAGTAAGTGCTTGGACGAGGCTTAGTTTGTATGGTTTCATGTGTAATCGTCTCTTTAACACACGCCAGACAGTGGTATGAGGGATGGCAAGCTGAAGACTTGCTCGACGTACGGACGGACTTACGTGGGCTGCTCTCAAATGCATCATGAATCCTCTCCTCTCCACTTGCTCCTCTGTAACACGTGGTCTTCCAGGACTCTTTCCTTTGCACAGACACCCACTCTCTTTAAACTGTCTAACCCACCGTCGAATGCTCTCACGATGGGGCGGATCAATGCCGAATTCTGTTCTGAAAGCACGTTGCACCGTGACAATGGCGTTTGTTTTCGCGAACTCAAGCACGCAAAACGCCTTCTGCTGAGGAGTCGCCATTTTGATTGATCTTCCCACAATTCAGCTGCACGGAAGTTATACTAACGACAGCGGTGAAACTGACACCCAATCAAACTTTGATAACTACTCTATCAAATAACCACTGATTCAGTCCACTACAATGCTATACACCTGAAAAAACTGCGTAATGATTTTGGCGTATTCTTTTTGAAACACCCTGTATATTGGTCTTATGTTCAAGATGGACATAGTCTTTTATTTTTGAACTGACCAAACATACACACATAGACAAGACAGAACATATACATGGTTGCTTCCAAGGCATATAGAAATAAGAGGGAAGCAGGAAGAATTTTTATAATATAATCAAAGGACACAACTCTTGAGAATTATCTCCCATGTTGTATAGAACTTCTCAAATCTAACACAGCTTACGCTACCCACTCAGCTAGCATAGAAACAGACACAAAGTACAAAAACAGCAAGCTCTTATTTCTTATTTCTTTGGTACAACAAAATAGGAAAAGGAGATGGGGGGTTATTTTCTTGTTTATTTTGGTTGCATGCACTGATGCAGACTTTGGACCATCTACCCTTGTCCCTTTTAGTTATTTTTTTTCCTTTCATTTTTTTTAGATGGATGTTGTGGTTTTTGTTTTCAGTATTTTATGTTCATGTCTTTGTACTCAGTCTGGCAGTCAGAGGTTGGAAATGTACAGAAGTTCATCAGTGCGTATCTGCACACAACTTCTCATATGGACATCCTGATTAAAAGTCCGTCTTTCTGTATTCTTCCTAGACCCAGTCTGTAGTCTTAATGGAAATAAACATCAGTGTGGCAGACAGATTGTTCATAGACTTTTTACTGATGATCTAAAACTCTAGCTCACACAACATAAGGAAAAACCAAATGTGACAAAGAAAGAAGATGAACTTGGTGGGAAAATTGGATGACTGAACACAAAAGAAATAGGATATAAACCTGTCAATGAAAAAGAAACAAGAATTAGCACAGTTATAAAAAAGTAAATTAATATCAGAATAGGTTATGGAAAGGGAAAACTAATGATTTCTGTACTTTGGAAAACAGGTATTTCATAAAATTATGAAGCAACTAGTTGACCAAAATGGTGCTCTAACTGATGAATCTGAAGATTTCACTTTGTGTGTACTACTACATCATGTTGTAGGTTCTGTAATGTTAAGGGAAATCATGTTCTTGAAAATAGCTGTATGGAAAATGGTTGTACGTGTATTAGACAGCTTCGTCAGTCTTATATTGACATTGGTTGGAAATTGTATCACTTATATTATTTTGAAATGGGCATAATGTGAATGAAATTAATTTGATTTCTTTCAGTTTTCAATTTGTTTCCAGAGTATGTTTATTCATGGCCTGTTCTGGATTCTTTCAGCTGTTATGTGAACCTCAGACCTACACACAAATGGTAAACAAAGACTATGCTGAAGATCTGCGTAAGTTCCGTGCCAAAGCCAAGTCTTGGGCTGGGGAGAAGAGTGGGAGTCGAACTGGACTTCGAGCGCTGAAATTCTAAACTCTGGACAAAGGAAATGATTCGTCGCTGGTGCATATACGCATGATTGTCGAAAGTATTTCACAGTGTTACTTTGTTTATCAATTGTTTGTAGTTTCACACTAAAATTGTTGAAAGGTGTATAATTGTTTAGCTATGAATTGTTATAAAGGTTTCAGTATTGCATATTTTTGTGATTGTATAACAGTAAGAGTAATGGAGAATGTATAACGTGCATTGTTATTAAAATGATTTTATTTATTGACATTTATCGGCACACCATTTATGTAAATATCATTTATTTCCCAAATTGATTTGGGATGAACTGTCCGATTTCTGTTATTCTACTATGTATTAGTACTTCTTCCACTGTGGTGTTTTACAGATGTTATTGTTTTATTGCTTTTTTTGCTATTGAAAATACCTCTTTTAGATTTTACTGTCAAAATTGTTTTATTTCTTATTTTAGTGTCTGTGGTGTGAGTGCTGGTAATAAGCTAAGTGACATTCAACTTGTAAATAACAGTATGAAAGGGCTGTGTGACGGTAGTCTGTTAGTATGACTCAGATGTAACTTGCATGCATCATGACTGACAGCAGCTCTGCTCAAGCTGATCATCATCATCTGACAGAGACAATGGATGAATCATGGATCAATGGTTTAAAATAGTCCTACTCTTTTAAATGCAAGCCTATTTAATAAATGATTATTAAATTATTTGATATTTCCCGAATGTTATGGATGATATGTTTTTTGTTGTTTTTTGTTGTATTCTATAGTAGATGGAGAGCTGTGTGTGCAGGTGTGAACTAGATGGTATTGTGTCAAGCTTTTAAGAGGTGCTATTACATCTGTATTGAAAAAGTGAAAGTGTCTAATTGATTTCTGTTTTGTTTTGAAATGATCTTTTCTGTTACTTGATTTCTGTTTTGTTTTGAAATGATCTTTTCTATTACTCTGGATATCCACTATTTGTAGAAACATAGTAGGTAATTGTGTATTCTTCTTTATGGTCTAACTACTTCTGCAAAAACTATCTTAAATGTACATCCTTAGCTGGTGAAAGTAAACAGAACTGGGCCCATTTGTAAATGGTTATTGGAATGATATATGAAATGCATTACTTGCTCTTTGAATAAATGTTTTGTTGACTGTTAGATAACAAAATGAGTTCACCTGAATAAGTGAATGCAAGAGGATGTGATTCAGCATTCTGTCTGTTTCCAGCTTTATTTTTCCTGTGCTTGGTACTGATTGCTTATTTTCTAGAGTCGTGGACTCAAGATCTTATATATCATTTTCAATTCCAGCCGGCAACCTTAGAAAACTGTTCTGTTTGCTGCTCATCGTAATGTTTCCTTCATTCTGGTGATGTCAGTGTTTCATAGGTCCTCACCTTCTACTCCCCATTTCAAGACCTTGCCAGCACATAAGGTTTTGCACAGGCTCAGGGAAGTCTGCTAGATAATTGCTGGCAGATTTGGGTGGAGTATGTATGGGATCAACGTTTGTCCAAGTGTGATATTGAATTCAATTCAATTCAGTTCGATTCAGCAGCACGTTATATCCACTTGGAAGTGCAACTGTACAGTCACAGGCTCGTAATAAACAAACATAAACTTACCAGACACACATCAATAAGAGATTAAAACTATTCAGACATTTCACCCGTAATGTGTATAGACCCATGCAAACCATAAAACATCACTGTGTCATTGTTGGCCCATCCAAGTTCAGGTACACAAACTGACCCGTACAGTAGTCAGGACTTGTCGTAGGAGTATCTTTACACAGAACGATTTTAAAATAATCCGTCCAGTGCTGAACTAGAAAGACAGCAAAACTGCCAAAGCTTTGTCTTTATACCTCATTTTTTGATAGGGAATGGAACAGTTATCATGGTATCGTCACGTTTTTCTGAAGAGGTAAGAAGCAAGACTGATTAGAAATTACTCTCAAGAATAAAACTGTCATAAAAGTTTACACCGGAAGTCCGTGCTAGTTTAAAAAAAAAGTTCCTGCAGACCCAAGCAAGCAGACCTGAGGATGGGTTTTGCTGTTTACTGTTGCAGGGTTTATTACTCCATCTTGGTTCTCATCTTTTGTCACAGATGATGAACTGATTATGGAGGAGACATGGAGTAATTAAAATCTCCAACTAAAATAGCTATTTCAGTGGCCACTGTTGTCTGTTTTGTTCATACAGTTTGTTGCATATTCTTTTAATCATTTTTTTACAGGGGAAAGTATAGTGTTTTTGAGCAAAGTCTTATTCTCAAAATACAAAAGTATAATTGTGATCATACACAGTTTTATCACATGTGTTGGTGTTGTTGTGTTAGATAAAATTGTTGATCTGCTGGCTGACATTTATGTTTATTGATCCACGTTAACAGTGTACAGCACTGCAGAAACAATGCATGACATATCTTCACATGTTGACAGATCATAATTTCATGTCTTTAACTGATTTTATTTGTACACATTTGTTTTTCTTCCCCACATAAACAAAAATTTATGAACTGCTCAGGGTAGTTGGTGAAAGGTATTTGCTTCCCTATGCACTGTTGTAACACAGGGAACTGTTATGGATGGACAGTGATTTGATTGAAAGTGTGTAAGATGCACCATAGTGAGAATTGTATTTTTGTGCCCTATTCCTTACTGTATGTTCACTTGTTCAATTGTCTTAAATGAATGTCTGCTTTTATATTTGCTCAGTTTTTAACAAGGTTTCTGCAAAGTAACTGCACCCAGGTTCATGTGTGTGCACGCATACTGTGACAGGGACTGTTTCATTATGTTGTTTTGCATGTATCAGTAGTGACTAGTCCAAGGAACACCCACAAAACTGTGTATGTACGCACATTCATTTGTATGTGTGAGACTGAGATGAGAAGTGGAGAGAATTCATGGATGGTTTGTTTTGAGATTCAGGGATGGTTTGTTTTGAGGTTAGAGGTGGAAAGAAATCATGCATGTTTTGGTTTGAGATGAGAGGTGGAAAGAAATCACGGATGGTTTGTTTTGAGATGAGAGGCGGAAAGAAATCACGGATGGTTTGTTTTGAGATGAGAGGTGGATAGGATTCATGGATGGTTTGCTGAATGGACGACACAGTAGTGCTAGGCAGATACAAAAATCTACTTTTTGATATTTTCATTCAACTAAAAATGATTTTCAGAGAGTAATGCAATCTTACAATTCGTAATATTTCTCGTCATTGAGTGGTGATTGTATTGCTTGCTTTATGGGATCAGGAACAATTTCAGTGGATATGATAATGTTTCTATTGCTTGGGTGTGGATACATTATTTGTCCTTATTTCTTATGTTGTGCTTCATGCATGCTTCAGAGAGCAGTTACAGTATACATTTGGACTTGAAAAAATGGCGTGAAGTTGAAAAGTAGTCTTAAGACTGGCCAATGAGCTTATGGTGCTTCTGTTTTGCTTGACTGTTTGTGGTGTAGTGTGTGTGTGCATGTATTTATATTGGTGCATTACATTTCATCTTACCACGTTTCAACTACTCACTCACATTCCACTTTATCATGTTTCTCATTATGTTTCACCTAGTGTATCTTTTATGTTACACCCATTACATTTCATCCCAAATCTCATATTACACTTATTTTTGAAAAATGTTTGGTTTCTGGTTTAAATTATTTCAACAAAATATCGGTGCACATTTTCACACATTATACATGGTCAGAAAGAAAAATTCACACTTACATCCACCAACACAACTAAATTGTTGCTCTCAGGAAAGGATGGAATAAAAGGTGATAAATGAATACATAAACAGATAAATAAGATACATGAATACACATATATACATATATAACAATGCTTGTACCAGGTATGAAAGTCGAAATACTAGATTTGTGAACAGTGACTCAATTGCAAAATGAAACACGATTCTTATAATGTTTAGAGCTTCCTGTAGGGAATGCTGAAAATTATGCAAGAATGATGGATTAGGTGAAATGTGATTAGGTGAAATGTGATGTATCCATTTATGTGAGTGCAAGGATGGAGAGTGCATATGTATATATGCTACTCACAGACGGCATGTAAATGTAGATATATCTAAGTGGTGTATAGTTTACCGACAGAAGCTTTTAGAATAAAAACTGAAGAGTGGTAATGTACCTCTAAATGCATATGTTCGCATTGGTGTTGGTAGCATTTTAAACATCCACCGATGGGTACAGTAACCAAGTTGGTTAGGATGTAGGACTTCCAGTTGGAAGATTCAGGTCTGCCTGGGCAGCACTTGGTAAGTGAAGGGTGGATGTTTTTACATACCAGTCAACTTATACGCATATCTGCATGTCTCTGAACCTCATTGTGTGTATACTCACGCAGAACATCAAATACTCAAAAAGATCCTCTTAAATTAAGCCATGTCTGTTTAGGAGCTTTTGGAAATGAAAAACTAACCCACTGAAGATGGAGTATGTGTATCGTGCACCAGCATAACACCTGCACAGTGTGAGCCAAGTTTTTTGTTATTATTTCAACTTAAAAAGATGAAATCAAAAATGCTGCTCTTCTTTACCATTTTGATGATAGATTTGATAAACAGCAATTCAGTAACAAGTGAACAGATCTTTTGTTTAAACCCTTTTTTAGCCATATGAAACTGATAGCAGATGGTCGCCATGTATCACCATTTGTCTATGTGTTCCTGTTTTAATATTCGTGTATCGATACATATTTATTATATTTTGTATCTATTCACTCCATTTTACTTTCAAGTTGTCTTTGTGGGTGTGTTGTTTTGATTTTAGTGTTTTGGTTGTGTGTGTGTGTGCTGCACTGCTGTACATGAAGTACGTGTGAATGTGCATATTTTAATATTTTTATAGAAATGCGCCAAAATGGAACATGAATACTTATCTAATACAAAAATTAATGTTGGTAATGGCATTTTGTCACTTGTACAAAAAGACAACAAAAGAATAAGATCATCAGATGCAGGATATACTGATGACTGACGGTACATGGCTAAGGATTAGTGGTCCTGATGTCAGTTGTTAAAACCCTTCAGTTGACTCCCTCATACGTGCAGAAAGCTGTTTGACAGGCTGAGGGAGTGGAAGGGTGAAGACTGCATTGTGACTGAAAACCTGTGAAGAGTCAAAGGGCTAGTGAGGGTCAAGACTGTTGTGGTTTGAAGACCTGTGTTCAGGGACTAAGTGTCACTAACATTTGAACCTGAAAGCCATCAAGGTTAAGTTATTGATCAGCAAACATGGATAGTGGCATGCCTGGTGTCAATTTGGAACACTCTGTTGTTACTTTTTGTCATTCTTTGTTCTGAATTTTGGTGATCTTGTTTATTGTTCTCTCTTATTTTTCCCCATTTCTTCTTTAAAATTTTATTTATTCATTTTCGTGCTTGATGAAGATGGTTTTGTCAAAAAGTTTTATGTTTGACAAAGACTGGTCAAGAAACGATTGTTTTGGTGCCTGATGAATGATTGAGAATCCTGATTTTTAAAAATTTTTGACAAATAGTGGAAAGTGAACTTTTTTTGATGCTTGACAAAGACTATTTGGGCAAGCATTTCATGTGTACTAAGTGTTTATTAACCAATTTGTTGTTTTTCTGATTTATGTCAACACTGAACTCTGTTTTGTTCTAGTGACAGTCCTGCAGAGTGAGAGAGTGTGCCTGATCGTTTTGAGTAGTTTCGCTGCATGCCTAGCTGACATAAAACATTTAGTTTGGGAAATGGATTGTATTTATGTAGTGTTTGCAATTTCTTGGTTTTTACGTTTTTTGTGTGTCCTTTGTTGTTGTCTTTTGTCTGTTTGCTTAACCCAGTGAAATGTGATTTTGTATGCTTCTGTTTTTAAGTGTGCTGTTTTAGTCAAAGATGTGTGTTTTGATTATCAGCTACCAGGCACGTGTGGTTCTGACTGGACTACAGAGATGTGAAATTGTATGCTTGAAAAGTGAGAGTGAGCAGCTTGCTGTGAATGGTGTGTAGCATAACTGTGGTCATTTTACAAAGGATTGTAAAGAAATGTCATAGAAATGCCAGAAAGTACCATTCCTCTTACACGTAACAGAAAAGTTGATAGCCATTCTTCTGGTCTGTTGCTGTAGGATTTTGTTCCATTTGCTCACATTGCCTTGTTGCTGTGGCATCAACATGACCCATGTATTGTTTTGCTGGGGTTTTGTGTGAAAGTGATGTGTCTTCACGGGATCAGCAAAGGGTGGCCTTTGTGTGACCAAAGAAAAAGAATGTATTTGACTCGAGCATGACAGTGGAAGGGTATCTGTGGCTGACTAAACTAAGACTAAAGTTGTGGAAATACATCATTAAAGTCTCACTTATTAATTTATTGTCACTAATTTGTTCATCAGAAACAGGATACTATTTAATTAAAAGCTATCTGGTTAAGCATGGCATTCGTTGTTTGCTCTTGCACACACTGGTGTATTCCATCTTCCTGTATGCACGTGAGACATGGATCCTCACAACAGATTTGGGAAACGAATCAAGGCCATGGAAAATGAGGAGTTTTTGCAAGATACTTAACATCAGACACACTGATCATATCACCAGTGAACAAGTGTGCCAAACCATCAAGCGGCACATTGGATTGTATAAAGATCTGACTTTACTTAATGCAAAGAAAACTACGTTAGTGTGGCCATGTAAAATGATCCAGTGGCCTTGCTAAATCAATCCTCAAGGGAATAGTTGAAGGAGGGAGATGGAGAGGAAAATGTCAAAAGCAGTGGACTGGACAATACTGCAAAATGGATAGAGAAACATTTTGCAGAGACCCAGTTTTGACACACAATTGACAGAGCTGGAAGAATCTGAACAGCTCTGTAATGCAGTGCCCTAATGACTCTTCACAGAGGTAAGAGAGAAGAAGAGGAAAAGAACCTCAAAATGGATTAAGATCCCCTGCGGGGATGCCAGGCTTTTCAGTATGAATATTATGCCCACTCACCTTCTGAAAATTCTGTTAGAACTAGAAGTATGCTCATTTCTCTCATCCTCTCTGTTTCTGCCTTGCTCCTTTCTTTCACATTTTCTTCCTTGTTTATTCACCTACGTATAAAGCCATGCTTACTTTCTGTTAGGATAGATGTAGGGTACATGTAGGAACTGCATTTTTGGCTCTCGGGGGGAAAATGTGATCTGTCTAGTGGCAGTTTAAAGTTCTATAGGTCAGTTTCAGGTATTCATTTGTGTACTTTAGGCATTTATGTTGTAATCTCCCTGGAAATAAGTTTAGCGGAATGGCCGATTCCAGGGACGTATCATTAGATTATCTGCATGAATGCAATGATACATGTACTTAATTTTATCTTTTCTTTGTTGTTTTTTTCCCAGTGTCATGAATGTGTTCTGATGTGTCTGTTTTCTTTAAGATGGTCATAGGCATAGTATGAATCTGAGCAGTCAGCTGGTTTTAAATGCTAATAAGAATAATGGATTAAAAGTGAATGACATTGGATATCTGTGTCTATACTTCTGTCTTTTTTCATGTCATAAATTATTTTGTGTTTAGATAGTTAATGCCAGTTATTTGTGTTTAGTTCATGCCTCTTGTGTTTTGATAGTTAATGCCAGTTACAGACATTTAACAACAGTACTCATGTGTCACAAAACTTGATCAACAATTGTGATTTCATTGTTCACAGTGATACTTGTATGTGGGACAATTGGAAGTCATGTCTCAGTGTTATGTAAGTAGCAAGGTGTATAGTGTACAGTTGCATTTTCTATGAGACAAGTATGAACTAATAATGACCATGGAATATATGATGCCTGGGAGTGAACATTTCCACCTCAAGTTACATCGTTTAGAATTTTTAAATCAAAGAGTGAGACAGTTGTGTTTTGGATGGCATGTTTGCAGCGTATGTACTTGAAATTAAAGTCACAAATTTATTGAAAGGGATTTCACAAACATTGCCAAAGAATACATCTTCTGACTTCTTGAAACATTCATCACCTTGGGAAGCCAGTGTGTAGGGTGAGGGGGTCGCAAGGTTAAAGAGACATGGCAGTGTTTTGTTTTTGATTGCATGCATCACTGCTGTTCTGACCGCCAGGAAAACGGTGCGTTATATTAGTCTTGCTTCCTTCTCACCGTTTCTACCATTGGGGACAAAGGCATTCTGTGTTTTCCAGACAGGACAATAAATGTCGGTAGCATCTTTTATTCCATGTGTTGAGTGATACTTCCTTTGAGTGTGTGGGTGTGTCAGGCATGTGTAGATGTGGAAAATGACATTTGTAGAGTTTGTCCAGGCATGTCATCTCACATAACGCCTTCCAATCTCACAAAATGACAAAACAAGTGCACTTTTTTTTCCATCTTTTATTTCCAGTACAGCTTTATATATAATGTCTCCAATACAGTAATTTTCTTTGCATTCTTGGTGAAGATATAATATTGTTTCTACAAGTGCATCTTTCTACGTGGACAAGGAAGGAGAAAGCTGGACCACCACTTTAGTTTACAGGCCAACATACACACAACACAGATCAAGGCAGCCAGGAAAGATGCAGAGGTAGATTAGATTTGCGTCCAGAACAACTTGAAATGTAGATTTAAAATGGTGCCTACATTTTAATGTTCCCTTCCACTTTTAACCTAAAATACAGCTTTTAAAATTTAATGCTGCAGTAGATTTTTGAATTTTTCACTGAGGTGCAGAAGGTAGTATTCTGCAATGACAATGTTAAAATCACACTACCCACATGCTTTGAAACAAACTACCATTTCAATGAGACACCTTACTCTTCAACCACTTCAACACACCCTCAGAGTGCTTTCTTTCTTTTCTTAACTCTAGCTTTTCCAAGATATCCAAAATAATGTGCCACAGGTTTTCAAATTAAAACGTCACAGTAAAACTGCAGCACTTCCCCGTCCTAAGTCTTCAGTCGATTTCAAAACTCTTATGTAGTTATAAAATCTGTCGCACAATAAACATCTGAAATCATTACTTTTAACCCCTCCTCCACAGCACAATATACTCCAACACAATCTAGTGCTACAACTGTATATAAGCTTTGGAGATTAAACAGAGGGCTTCATGCTTCAAATACACTGACATGCGGAAGTAAATGTGCTTTACCCATGGATTGCAACAAAAAAATGAACACCAAGCCAAAAAAATATTTTGGTAACAAAACAATGAAATAAAACGCAAGTCTGTACTGTAATGTTAATATGTACAATGGAAGCTGTTCAAATGAAGTATGTCATATATTGAAGTATGTCATAATTTCAATAGAATTTTATAAACATTTGAATCATGCACTCTCTCTTGCACTCTCATACACATGTATTCCCCCTCCTCCACGCGCACTTTAGCTTCCTCACGCACACACCCCCTCTCTCTCTCTCGCACACACAGGCAGGCAGTTTTTCTTTTGTCCCCTGAACTTAGCACATACATGTAATATCATTATTTCATTATAAATCTGTTAATACGCCTGATTGTTGTAGTTCAGACAAAACTTCTTGTTGCAGTAAGGCATAACGTGCACACACACAACATTTCCACTGCTTCGTCTTTCAAAATGTAAGCAATAAAGGATCTTGCATATTTGAGCGAGTGCTGTATTTCTCTGTGAAAATGATGTGTGTGTGCATGTGATGAAAGAGATTGGATGGAGGATAATTATGTACAAAGATACCTTGCCAAGATGGCACAGCTAGTAATCTTCCACCTTAACCCTTTAACTCCCTCAGCCTATCAGCTTCTACCAGTTTCCTTCAGAAAGCAGGGGGGATCTTAAGACAAAAAGCAAAAAAAACATTCAGGTGATCACAGCCAAAGACAAACCAGGTTTGCCAACTGCTGAAAATACGCCCATTTAATTTGGAAGGAGTAGAAAGTGATATGAAAACTGGACAACCAAAACTGGCCTGACATGAACAAAATCCATGAACAATCCATACATAAACAGAATAATGTCTGCTCTAACATTTCTACCTGACTGATGTGCTTTATTAAATTTGAACCACTATGTTTATACAGAAATGACAATATGATTTTATAATAATTGTGGGATCTTTTGGCCTCAACTGGCTCCTATCCAGTGAGCATGCTATGGGTTTTACTGGGAAGATTGGGAACACAAGACAGTCTCATCCACTTTATGGATGCATCATTGAGGTATTCGCTCAATTTCCGGAACAACCTCCTCACTGTCATCTCTTGGACCCGATTTGTGAGAGTACAGCTGAGTCATGCAGTCTCAATATAGTGTGGAACTCAAGCATCACCAATATTATTCCCATTTTAATCTATCAGCAATGTGGAAAAACTGTCCAGATTCTGAGGCCCTCCATGCCCCGCTCTTACAATGCCCACAGTTCTGGTGGGTTGGAGGTCTGCTGTAGAAGCTGACATGACAGGTGTGGGTAGCGCTATAGCAGCAACATGGAAGAAGTGAAAATAATGGGCAGCCAAAAAGGACTGAATGGATCAACTTTACATTCAATAAAGCTTTACTCACATGGTTTAAAATTGTTCAAGCAAGTACACGAAGTAGACAAGCTGTTTACTTGTTTGAATTACTTTTTGAAAATGAATATGAACAAACAAAAAGTTAGACCTGCATGTGAAAGACAGAGTTGCAATGTCATTTCTGAGAAAGGCTGGAGAGAAAGGGGCAGAACAGGTTGCTAGATTATGGGGGAATGCTGTACATATGTCACGTAAAGCTATGTGCAGGCGGCTGTACACATTTGAAGCTACAAAACAAGCAATGGGAATCAACAAGGCAAGCAACAACAAAAATATAAAATAAGAATGTCTAACTCCAAACTCAACTGTAAACAAACATCAACTTGATGACACCATAAAAACAAAAAATATTTTCCATCAACAAAAACAATAATGCCATCCATGGTACAACAGACAACAATGTTGAATAACCCCACTGACAACACAATTCCTGTACATTTCATTACAGTTCTGAGGACAAAAACAAACAAAACAGACAAAGAAGAAAGCACAACATTATGAATATGACAACAGGTTTATTTCTAAATACATACAGATGAGCAAATGGTCTGGTGGGGAAAAAAATTCTGCAACTGCAGGCAGAGGGAAAGATGCAAGCCAAGAAGAGCACCAAAGACATTGCAATGCACTCGTGTAGACTTTGGACAGACAGCCACCAATAGTTCGCCATGTTATTACTATGAATTGGAACAGTATGCATAAAAGATTGGTGCCACAATCATACAGGTATGCATAACAGTCTTATCAATACATGTTCAACATGACACATTCAGCTAGGATGCATAAAAGCTTGGGACACATTTGTACAACAATGTCTGTTGTTTATTTTCACTTTATCTAAAATCTAGTTATGTAATGATAACAGTCAACCAAGTTGGTGTGACTCAATATGAACTGATGTTGAAATGGAAGCATTACAATCTAGAAAAAAAAAATCCACCCGCTAAAATTTATTCGATGATAAACAGCTGATAGTCAGGGGAACAGGAAATCAGACACAAAACTCAAGATTACACGTAATTATGAAGGGGTTATAGAACCAAAGGTAAAGGTACATACACAAATGACCACTATTTACATGCCTTTGAATTACAAGCTTTCAACACACTGCAACAGAACAATATAACAACAGATTGATGGAACAGTATCATAATATATTCTTTGCCGAGTAATTCTGTCAAAATAAATGTCCTTTTTAAAAAATCTGATTTCATGTGACACTTAACAGATTTCAATAATCAACCATCCAAAGAATGCCTATAACCATGACAAAATACAAATTGACGAGATGTACTTCTTTCACAGATATTTACATGCACCAAGGAATTGATGTCTGTTTTTGGTATATAACATAATGTTGTTCAACTGTTGGACAACTGAGTGAGCCATATAAAAGTAGGATGAATGAAAGTACTGGCAGTTTAGCCAAAAGAGTGAGTCTGCTAATACTTGGATGTAATCACATCAATGTACACAATATACAGTGAAAAATAACTTGAATCAATTTGTGATGCAAACTTAACCTCATTTCAGGATTGAGTGTGCTGTGCATGCATTCACCCTTTTCAAACTTGCTGGCTACATTTTGAAATGTGAACTGACAGTTATCTAATGAATGATCCCATGGAGATTTCGGGTTTCAAACAGGCTGGCTACTGTTTGGTATATGAACCAACAACACTTGTATCTCATGGATGATCCCATGAAGATTTAGGGATAGTTTGAGGACTGTGCCTCGGAAACTGAAACTATCTGATTTATCGTTTGTCTCCACGGATGTGCACAGATTCCCTCGATTCACACTGTCATTAAATATTCAGTTTAAAAAATTGCTCATCCCCCACCTCCTCATGATTACCAAAACTCATATGCTGTAATGTTTCAGGCTGATTCTGTATCTGTGAGCAGTGAAAACAAACGCTTGGTGTTTAACAATTGCGCGGGCAAGGAGAGGAAAACAAGAATCAAACAAAACCATCTTTAAGTAGCCACAAACATAATTAAATGACTTGATTTCTACCGAAGTTTTGTTCATTTGTCATTTGTTTTATAAAGGCTGAGGAATTCTTTACTGGTTACTGTCTGATCTTGGACTTACAAAGGTATGTTCATGAACTGGACCTTCATTATGGCTTGTGTTTGTACAAAGTGTCATTTCTGACTGGAAACAGCATGCCTCCACACTATCCATAATATCAATGAAGTTCTCACAGATGTTCTGTTGGTATGAAGTGAGTAAACACTGAATAAGTAAGCAAGATAAATACAACAGCATCAGTAACACACTGACAGAAAATACAGCGATGGATTTCAATTTATGTGTAGAATATAGTCACACTGCGTTTGTTCATGACAAATCAAATATGGACAATAAAGATTTAGTAAGAACCCCCCGCCAATAATTATAATTATGGTTAAACCACACTCGGCATACAAAGCAATTATACTGGTCTACCAGATGTTAAATGAAGTGAAGTAAAATCGACATGAAGGGCTAACCATGGTTATGCTTTGAACACTTAAGCACACATGAAATCATGATGAGATGAAGTCAAGATGCAGTCAAAACTAATCAGTAAAACAGAATAAAAATAATGCAAAGAAATTACAACATCAGTACTAACACAAATAACAGATATACTAATGAAAGGAAAGCCAATCTAAACTTTGAAACCAAATTCTCTGATGCAAGAATATGTTGACCAATCCCCACTTTACTTAAAATATCATCAATATACATCACACGCTTTGCAGTTTAAGAAAAGCAACACAGGAACGAACTGATTTGCATATAATTTAAATAGCAAAGACAAACTATAATATTCCTTAAAGATATATAAGCCTTTGCCAATTTCTGTGTGTCCACTACTTAAACTCTGAAAACATTTCCAAAACACACTCCTCCCCTCTAACAACTGACTTTTTTCTGTTTTTGTTTAACAGGTAACCATTTCAACAAACCTATGAAACCCTTTCCTCTGCTCTCATAGAGCTAAGACAAACTGACAAAATGGCAAAAATAATCAAAATCATAGTATGTTTGTATGGAATGGGTTTAGCCATAGTAACTTCAAATCCATGACCGGAGCCCAGTTTCTCACATCTCAGGTAGGTGTTTTAACCACCTGGCTACATTCTTCACCTTGATCCCACCTTCGCACTGATGTCTTCATTGTATCAATTCCCATTCCCAAGATCTTGTTTAGGTAACTGTTCTCTCATTCACATTAACTGTCAGACCAGGCCATAACTGTCAGACCAGGCCAAACACCAGTAAAAACTGGTAAACCTACATATTCTGCATGGTTAACTTTCTACAGTTAATGCACACAGTGACACAATCACAAATCAGCTCACATTCTGAAAAACTGCCCCCCCCCCCAAGTTTTTCATGGTACATGTTTGGCCACTGAGAATGCCAAATCACTGGTATCTGCTCAAACTTTCCACGATTCAGCTAAGTGTGAGGCACCCTCCATTAACACCTAACTGCAAACTGTATATAGATTTTTACATAGGGCCTACATTTTTTTTTGTAAAAAGAAACAACAGATGTACACACATGTTGGCTTGCTGTGTGCAGAGGTCAGTCTAAATCATTCTTTGTGTTATTAAAAATATGAATATCCTATTTAAAATCAGTTCATTTTCTTTTTTAAATATATATAATTTCAAAGAACAGCAAACAAAACAAACAAACCAACCAAAAAAAAAAAAAAAATCCCACTAGCATTTTCTGTGAAAGACAACTGCAATGTCTTTGTGAAGTTTTCACTTCTCCCGCACCCTTCAGAAGAATCTGCTCTAGGATGTGACAACCAAGGGTTGGGCCCTCACAAAAGGATCCTGTCACTATCGTCCCCCTGGCCTCATGACCAGTCCCCTCTGGCTTAATGCTGTCTCGCCTGTTCCCGTTAAAACATTACTGACAAACTTTTGAATTTTCTACAAACTTAACTTCTCCTGAAGTTACTAATTCTGAAGATCCATCTGAAACAATTTAATAAGTAACTTATAACAATGACAGTCACCTGACTTGTTATTTTATTTATTCTTTGAATTTTTTTCTACGCAGATTATGTGGAGTTTACTTATAAGGAACCTACCACAATGAAGTTCAAGCAATAATATACTCTTATTTTCCCTGCCTGCTTCTTTCGCATTCCTTCTTGTAAAAATAATGTCCACAACAAACAAAATCTATTACTGCACATAACAAACTCTTCTTTGTACGAACGAGGCGTTTTCCAAAGGTTAGGCTCGTTATGTTTCCGTCTTGCCTTAAAGGCCAGGTTGTTATGTCCAGTCTTGCCTTAAAGGCCAGATTGTTATGTCCAGTCTTGCCTTAAAGGCCAGGTTGTTATGTTCCGTCTTGCCTTAAAGGCCAGGTGGTTATGTTCCGTCTTGCCTTAAAGGCCAGGTTGTTATGTCCAGTCTTGCCTTAAAGGCCAGGTTGTTATGTTCCGTCTTGCCTTAAAGGCCAGGTGTTATGTTCCGTCTTGCCTTAAAGGCCAGGTTGTTATGTCAGTCTTGCCTTAAAGGCCAGGTTGTTATGTCCAGTCTTGCCTTAAAGGCCAGGTTGTTATGTCCAGTCTTGCCTTAAAGGCCAGGTTGTTATGTCCAGTCTTGCCTTAAAGGCCAGTTATGTCCAGTCTTGCCTTAAAGGCCAGGTTGTTATGTCCAGTCTTGCCTTAAAGGCCAGGTTGTTATGTCCAGTCTTGCCTTAAAGGCCAGATTGTTATGTCCAGTCTTGCCTTAAAGGCCAGGTTGTTATGTTCTGTCTTGCCTTAAAGGCCAGGTGGTTATGTTCCGTCTTGCCTTAAAGGCCAGGTTGTTATGTCCAGTCTTGCCTTAAAGGCCAGGTGGTTATGTTCCGTCTTGCCTTAAAGGCCAGGTTGTTATGTTCCGTCTTGCCTTAAAGGCCAGGTTGTTATGTCCAGTCTTGCCTTAAAGGCCAGGTTGTTATGTTCCATCTTGCCTTAAAGGCCAGGTTGTTATGTCCGTCTTGCCTTAAAGGCCAGAGTTGTTATGTCCAGTCTTGCCTTAAAGGCCAGGTTGTTATGTCCAGTCTTGCCTTAAAGGCCAGGTTGTTATGTCCAGTCTTGCCTTAAAGGCCAGGTTGTTATGTCCAGTCTTGCCTTAAAGGCCAGGTTGTTATGTCCAGTCTTGCCTTAAAGGCCAGGTTGTTATGTCCAGTCTTGCCTTAAAGGCCAGGTGTTATGTTCAGTCTTGCCTTAAAGGCCAGGTTGTTATGTCCAGTCTTGCCTTAAAGGCCAGGCTGTTATGTTCCGTCTTGCCTTAAAGGCCAGGTTGTTATGTTCCGTCTTGCCTTAAAGGCCAGGTTGTTATGTTCCATCTTGCCTTAAAAGGCCAGGTTGTTATGTTCCTGTCTTGCCTTAAAGGCCAGGTTGTTATGTTCCGTCTTGCCTTAAAGGCCAGGTTGTTATGTCCGTCTTGCCTTAAAGGCCAGGTTGTTATGTCAGTCTTGCCTTAAAGGCCAGGTTGTTATGTCCAGTCTTGCCTTAAAGGCCAGGTTGTTATGTCCAGTCTTGCCTTAAAGGCCAGGCTGTTATGTTCCGTCTTGCCTTACACCAAAGAAGCACTCACCATTGGCACAACTGCTCAGCAGCATATGGTGCATATACAGCACAGCAATTGGTGTACTGCACTAGATTTTTTAAAGCATCATTAAAAACTGTCAGCCCATGATGAAACACCAGCAGTGATATGTGTGTATGCGATGTGTGTGACTGTGTGTGACTGTGTGTGTGTGTGTGTGTGTGTGTGTGTGTGTGTGTGTGTGTGTGTGTGTGTGTGTGTGTGTGTGTGTGTGTGTGTGTGGTTACGTGTGTGTGTTTCCTTTTGGTACCAGTGATAAAACTATGTCATAACGATGACTTATAAAGTAGAGAATATCGTTAATAACATTGCAACTCCATCAACAAGGCCACAAATAATCAGTGTTGTGTAAGGTCACTGATTTTTCCTACATGTAGCTACTACAAACTACTGCTATAACGAACACATATTTGTCTCCCTGGAATTTCGTTGTAGGCGGACTCCACTGTATTTGATTTTCTTTTTCTTTACTAATTTAGCTGCAGAATCTTTTGTCTACATTGTACAACGAGGTAGAGTGAAAACCTGGGTGAGTGGCAATGGATTGAACCAAATAAACTCAACATACAAAATCACAAAAATAAATGATGGCAACATCCTCACACAAACAAACAAAAAATTTCGACACAAGGCATCAAATTACTTGTGGGGAAAAAAGAAAAGAAATAACCACACAAGTAATAATTAACAAAATTACATTTTTCTTGTATAAGAATTGATTACAGAAAGAAAAAAATGACAAAATCAAATAAAACAAAAAGGAATCACATTACAGCCAAGATTTAAACCTAAATCACAGACCTCTCAGTGACTTACTTGCAATCGATAAAGTCACACTGTATTATAATTGATAACTTTTCACATCACTGTATTATAATCAATCATTTCTCATATAAGAATTAAATTCTCCACAAAATCACAACAAAATGCCTCATAAAAAGCGGTTGTCAATACTGCATTCAACTCAATGTTATCAGTCTATTTGATCCGATTTCTCCTCATCGTTGTATAAAGAACTACCAACCAATCAACCAACCATCCACATAACCATCCAACATGAGATACTTGAAAAAAAAAACCAAAAAGACAGGCAGTATAATGGGGTTATAGAGGCAGCAAACCAAGTCTACATTCACAGCTTTTAAATTCACATGATTGGTGTCTCATCAACGGAGAGCTGCTCTATTTTGTGCTAGGCTGTTGATCTACAACCTCCACTTTGTGTCCAAACACATATCTCCAGTATTAGTAATCTGCAAGGCAAGGTAAGACAAGTAGAATAACCAAGACAAGTAGAATAAACGCACACCCGACACACAATAACCAAACAGATGACTGCAAAATAATGAACATTCTTCAGTTAAACAACGCACATCATGAGTGGCCAATGGAAACGTCTTACATCATTGTATTCTGTTGATGAGTGTATTATGTTGATGAGCGTATTCCATTGATTGATGAGTATTCAAACTTCCATTGGCCACCAACCAATAAACAATATTCCAACTCAAACCAAGTATCTGACCAGTAAGTACATGTAACTGATTCTAAAATCTGTGATTAAAATTTGAAGAAACTTTTTGCTCTAATTCATTTTCTCTGTTCATTCATTATGGTCATGCTACTGATGGAACAAATCCAGTCACTATGTCCATGTGTCAAAAGCAAACAATAAACATTTAATATATAACATCAACTTTCTGATGCTGACAGGTTCTTTAAGCCTGCACCAGTACTGTAGCCATCTGTGCAAACAAGATCTGCTGTCATCTGCCGTGCTCTTGCTGACGACTAACAACAGCTGCCTGTTTCTCAGGTGTGTTGTTCTGACATCAAAAAATTAAAACGTCCATTACAGGACTTTTCAAAGGGGTGGTCAGTTTTTTCAAGATGGAAAACAAAAATCAATCACTATTACTGTTTTGATTTCAGTCACCACCATTTTGGTGGTCACACTTTTGTCTCCCCTCTTGCCTGTTCTGGGTATTAAAAATGCTTGAATTATGTTAATACTTCTCAGAAGGCAAAAGTGTCAGAGAATGCCATGCTAAAGAAACATGCTACTGATTGGATAAAATGGTGACACCTAGCACACTGTGTGAATGCCAGGTGATCAGTGTTATGTCAGGCATGTACATTTTATTACCCCACATCCTGCTGATAGTCAACATTGAAATGTCAACATGAACAGAAGAAATGTCATAAAATCGATGTTTTCACATTTACTGGCCAGCCCTCTGTCTTGTGATACTGACACAGTTTGCAAAGACTTGAAACTTAAATGCTCCTGTAATGCATGATACATGAGGCAGTCAAAACGCTTCACTGCACAATCCTCAGCTGTTGTGCTAGTGTCATTCCATCCTCTGCTGACCAGTGCAAGGTCGTCTCCACTGTCTGTTACCAGTTCATCTGATCCTCCTCTCTACTTCTGGCCTGTTGGTGTCCATTTCATTTCTTAATTTGCAGGTCTTGTTGTTGGTAGCCTCAAGACATGCCCCAAGCAGCAAGAGTGTCGTCTACAAATGGTGCTTGACACAGGGAGCTCTTGTGGTTTGGTGTTCTTCATCTGACACAAAGTGGTTCCACTTGATGCCCAGGATCTCATACAGGCATCTGGCTGGTGTCAAAGACATCCAATTTCTTTGCCTGGGTGATCTTATGATGCCAGGTTTAACAGCTGTAGACCAGCACTGCTATCATGTTTGTATTGTATAACCTCAATTTGATTCCAAGAGAAAATTTCCTCCTATTCCAAACTTTGTTCAACTGGTTGAATGCTGCCATTGTCTTTCCAGTCAGACAAAGGCAGACATACATGTAATAAAACAAACAACTTGTTCTATTCCTTTAAAAGTATCCTTATCCCCACCCAACCAACCAACGAATAAACAAAAATACAAACATCAACTATGCCCAAGATGCAGAATCACATAGTAAATAAATTATAGGCTTGTATTGTGGAAGCATTCCTCTCAGGGCAAGTTTGTTGTAAAGAAGTCTGAGAAGAGACCTTTGTCATAACACGTTAAGTTCAGAGTAAATGGTTAACAATCCAAGCGCAGGGAAAGAAATAATTGGTAGGAGTCTGTTATTCTACCACTCTTACACACAGTCAGTGTCGTCATAACCACTTAAGCTTAAAACCTGTGCCTTCCTCATTTCCACAGGGCTGTAAAAGACGGGACCAACAGCACACAAACACTACATGGTTTTGCTTCAAATGCCTCAATAATGATGGTACCCTCATTCCTTGTCAAATTGTCTAACTGTAGAACTGTGTCATGGGAAACAAAAACGCAGGTGAAGGGGAAGTCAAAATGCCGGTACAAATAGCGACGGGAAAGCTGCCAAACTCAGCAGAACAAAAAGCAACACATATGACAATGAAGGAAACAACAATCTGATCCCTTCCCACCACACTGGAAAGTCCATGAAAAACTCCGTTGCAATTAAAAACAATCACATGGATGCTTCACTGACGAATGTATGGATGAAGAAAACTCGTGAGAAAATGATGCAATGGATTATGGATTAAGTCCATGTAGAGCCAAATCCCCAATGTATACTGGGCAGGCAGATGAGTGACCGCAGTCCAAGCAACCAGCTGACCAACACACTTGACCACATGTCCAGAGAATAGTCAATGCATCTTGATAAACATGCATCACATTGTGTAAGCATTCTTTCTTATCTTCTCACACAGTCAGCAGTTTTCCAACGATAGAATAATGACCTTTTTTTCCCTTTTCTTTTCAGTGTGGGCATGACTTAATGAAAATGCTTTAGCAGTCTGTGAATGCGTGCATGTGTGTGTGTGTGTGTGTGTGTGTGTGTGTGTGTGTGTATGTGTGTGTGTGTTGTGTGTGTGTGGGTTCAAGTGTGTGTTTGAGTGCATTTGTATCTGTGTGTAAATGTAAGTGTTTGTGTGTATATATGTGCATGTGTGAGCGACTGTGTGCTGTGCACGTTGGTATGACCGTTGCACCCAGGTACTGATTGTGTGATGTTCCTCTTTGTGCCTATGGAAAGCATGGAGTTGGTCAGCGATGTCACTTCTCTCCATATGCAAGATGTTGTCAGTCTGTGGTCGTCAGTACACCTGAGATGTGTTGATTACTCTGATTGATTGTTTCCCACTGGTGTGGCGGCGTCAGCACGACAAACTGGACATGTACGGTTTGTCTGCAGCACAAAGCAACACAACTTGTCAGACATCAGATCACTGCCAAGGTGGAAACAACTAGGACAACACACAAATTATTGCGCTTTGTTCTACACACATTCCACACACGTCATTACCATTTAGCACAACACAAAAAACATTTAACACTACACATGAATCATTTGCATTTAGTTCTGATCACACTGGTTTTGTAACAATGTTAAAAACTGAATGTGATATCTTCATGACTGTCAACACCATACACTCCTGCTACAATCAAAAAACTTAATACATAGTTCCTGATCTACACACAGTGGACAGAACTGTCAAAGAAGGCACGCACTCGCACACACACACGCGCACACACAGACATGATACACTGTGACCTTCTGGTGCATAGTGTTTTGTGCAGGCTCTTGGAGTCTGCCAGGTAAGTGCTATATGGTTAGAATGAGTACACATGGAACTGTCTGGAAGCTCTGAATCCCTCTTGAACAAAATGCAAAGAACCCTTCTTGACCAAATTCCAAGACAGTTGTGACTTTAAAACCGATCTAATCTGTTTTATCGGTTATTTCCTTCCCACATCTTCTACTCACAGCACAAGGCGTAACACGGCACACAAGCCCCATACCCACCTTCAGCCACTTGTCAACACACTTGGCATGGAACTCGTGCAGACAGGGCAGAATGCGCAGAAGCTGACGACTCTCAAAGTCACACATGCAGACGACACAGGAGGTCTGGTCCATATCATTGCGACGCACCTCACTGTTGAATCGATAGCAGGGCAGTTGCTCAATCTCCACCTTGGTCAGGCCGCGGGGTTTGGCTTCACCCAGTCGTTCTGCCAAGTTCAGTAAGGCCTGCCACACAAACACATTCGTACTACAGCTCAGGTCACAGGGTCACAGTGTGATTTCTCACTGACAGACTTGACTTGAACACACACTGAAATCTTTGATGGACGAAAATCTATGGCAAAATGGCAACAAAAATGTTTTGGTTTAACTATTTCATTCCCTCACCCTATCCACTAGCTTTAAGCAGTTAACTTGGTTGATGATAGAGATGATCAAGACAAAGCTTACTGACCAATGGGAAAAAGTCCCTGTACCGTTGATGATAACAGAGATGATAAGACAAAGCTTACTGACCAGATGGAAAAAGTCCCTGTACCGTTGATGATAACAGAGATGATCAAGACAAAGCTTACTGACCACATGGAAAAGTCCCTGTACCGTTGATGATAACAAGATGATTAAGACAAGGGCTTATTGACCAGATGGGAAAAAGTCCCTGTACGTTGATGATAACAGAGATGATTAAGACAAGCTTATTGACCAATGGGAAAAAGTCCCTGTACGTTGATGATAACAGAGATGATTAAGACAAAGCTTATTGACCAGATGGGAAAGAGTCCCTGTACCAAGTCAGAATAAACTCGTCAAAAATGTAACCTTGCATCCTTTTCTGACGGTTATAAGCAATTCTTCGTTCTTTAATTTTCTTTTTTTGTTTGTTCCACATTTTCATCAACTGTAATGTACTCTTTGATACAATTTACTGTTTTTAAATGAATATCTGTCAAGAGTTTTCATCTGATAAACCTTTCCAGCCCATGTCACTGCTATTCCCTGTTTGTCTACATGTTATCAACAGTAATGACATGCTGACAAGGGTTTGACACATTCCAGACTAGTGATACAAACCAAACGGAACACTTCTTGACTATGATAAAGGTGCTGACTGAAAGGATTATACAGACACAGACCAAACCGGAACTCTCTCTTGACTGTGAGGAAGGTGCTGACTACAGGATGGATGTAACTCACCTCGTAGTTTTCTTGTTCAGTGGCCTCATCAGCAGGGTCTCGTGCCAGATGTGTCATGGGCTGGTTGCCCAGCATGGCCCTGCAACAACACACACCTCTGTTACCCTCACACACTTCACCATGGCAACAACAGGAACAAACTTACACTTTCTTCTCTATACAAAATACAGTCAATACTGTTTCTTTACGTCTGACCCATGGCAACAATGTCCAATGCATGTCCAGCGTGTGTGCACATGAATCTGTGGGTATGTGTCTCTGTGTAAGTTTGCATAAACGTGTGCGCAAGTGTGCGTGTGCATTTGCGCATGTATATGTACACGCACTGTTTTTTCAATTTAATGCAATTATATACATTAAAAGTTTTCACACCTGCAAAATTATTCAACTTATAGAGGTTTCTCTTCTCAGGACCTTTTACGTTTGGCTCTCCCCAAAGTTTCCTGCAATTGTAAATAATACAATTTTACATGTCAATCTGGGAATGGGAATATTTTGCTGTTCCACACACTATTTTCTGCGGTGCTACATAAACATTAAAGGGAATGAAAGACTTGATTATAAAGAGGAGCTGTGAAGTTCTGTGTACAGCAGGATGAAAGGACTCACAGGAACTGCAGAAGGAAGCCAGGGGGGTACGTTGGAGGAGCAGGCATAGAACTGCGTAAGCGACCCCTTGATGTGGGTGGTCTGCGGGCATACATTCTCGAGAAAGGGCTCTGCAATGCAGCACACACATATTATATATCAAATATGTCAATGTCATAATTTTATATCATAATGCTTTAAGCAAAAAGGCACAAGGTAATAGTATGTGCAGCATGCACCCCATCAAAAAGTCAAACCTACTATTCCAAAACAGCACAACAGTGGTCAAGACAAAATGAAAGATAAATGACAGAAGGCAATGGGGGAAAAAAAGGAAGAGAAAAATTTTGAAAAAAGTTTGGAATATATTCCAGACAAGCTCATCACACTCAGCCATTCAAACATGTGCTCAACCCAAGTCTGCCGGTAATCAACTGGAAGACTCCTTGAGTCTGCGCAAAATCTTATGTGTAGGCGAGGTTTTGAGATGGACAGCAAAGATGGCAGATTTTATTTTCCAGGCTGGGAATGAACATGAACACAAGACATCTGAGCCTGAGTCCACAGTTGTATCAACAAATTCAACAAGTCATAATATGGCCCACATGGGGCTCAAGCTGAGCCCACTTCATGGTGCTCTGACCAATTGTGCTAAAGTGCCTCACGTAAGTCAGAAGGTGCCAGCTGCCATGATGTGGTGGTTACCACAATGGCACATAAGCCAGAAGGTACTGGTTACCATGTGGTGGTTACCACAATGGCACATAAGCCAGAAGGTACTGGTTACCATGTGGTGGTTACCACAATGGCACATAAGCCAGAAGGTACTGGTTACAATGGCACATAAGCCAGAAGGTACTGGTTACCATGTGGTGGTTACCACAATGGCACATAAGCCAGAAGGTACTGTTACCATGTGGTGGTTACCACAATGGCACATAAGCCAGAAGGTACTGGTTACAATGGCACATAAGCCAGAAGGTACTGGTTACCACAATGGCACATAAGCCAGAAGGTACTGGTTTCCACAATGTGATGGTTACCACAATGGCACATAAGCCAGAAGGTACTGGTTTACCATGATGTGATGGTTACCACAATGGCACATAAGTCAGAAGGTACTGGTTACCACGATGTGATGGTTACCACAATGGCACATAAGTCAGAAGGTACTGGTTACCACGATGTGGATGGTTACCACAATGGCACATAAGTCAGAAGGTACCAGTTGCCATGATGTAATGGTTACCACAATGGCACATAAGCCAGAAGGTACTGGTTACCATGTGGGTGGTTACCACAATGGCACATAAGCCAGAGAGGTACTGGTTACAATGGGCACATAAGCCAGAAGGTACTGTGTTACCACAATGGCACATAAGCCAGAAGGTACTGGTTTCACAATGTGATGGTTACCACAATGGCACATAAGCCAGAAGGTACTGGTTACCATGATGTGATGGTTACCACAATGGCACATAAGTCAGAAGGTACTGGTTACCACGATGTGATGGTTACCACAATGGCACATAAGTCAGAAGGTACTGGTTACCACGATGTGATGGTTACCACAATGCACATAAGTCAGAAGGTACAGTTACCATGATGTGATGGTTACCACAATGGCACATAAGTCAGAAGGTACGGGTTCCATGATGTGAATGGTTACAGCAATGGCACATAAGTCAGAAGGTACCAGTTACTATGATGTAATGGTTACAGCAATGGCACATAAATCAAGAAAGTGCCAGTTGCTGTCATGTGGGGGCAGCCACTGGACTACAGACTGTAATGTGTAAGTTAGAAACCATCAGTCCTGTTCAAAAATCGTTGTGGGGTTTTTCAGCTCCAACTGATTCCTATCCAGAGCTGAGTGTGCTATGGACTCATTAGGAAGGCTGGGACTACGCAGTCGAGTCTCATCTGCTTTATGGATGCATCATTGAGGGTGCTGCTCAAACTGTCTGACCAATACCGCAGGTGTCTGTATCTCTCGGGCCCGGATGACTCCGGGACATGTGACAGTAAGCGCAGAGTACAGCCCGGTCACTTAATCTCAATCCTAGATGGAACTCCATAGCCTCATGATTATCATACTCATTGTCATCATCATCATTGCATTATAAAAAACTGTGCCAGCTTCTGTAACCATTAAGGCACACTGCACTATTTCCCCCTAAGGAAAGAAAATCTTTACCTTGCTTCATTGACAAATGAATTACCACACTCGCACACACACACACACACACACCCCCTCTCCCCTCCCTGATACACACTACAACAAAACAGCCAAGACACTCACATATAACTCTGGGGGAGTGTGGATGAGGGGGTCCTGAAGGATGATGCCTGGGGGCGGTCCCATGGGTGGAGGGACAGTGGGGTGGTGGTGGTGGTGATGGTGCTGGTGGAACCCTGATGCCAGGTGTTGGTAGGCAGACCTCTGCTGTTCCGCCAACAGCTGTGCCTCCTCCTCCTGCACAGATAGACCATAGTCACGTCTATAGGACACTCCTCTGTTTGAATCATCGTTATCATTATCATTACTATTATCATTATTATTGTTGTTGTTGCTGCTGCTGTTTAAAGCCCAGCCAAGTGAATAGAGCTGTATGAGGGCTATAACCATCACAAAACATACACAACTGCTTGCTAACCCTACAAAATCTGGAAAACAAAAAATGAAGTACACATATCAATGCATCTGCGCACATAATCTAAGGATATGCCATTCAACCCAATTTATCACACCAGTGGTTTTTAAAAAACCCGACCTGAATACAAATGTGAACATAACTGGCCAAAATTACCTAAAATTACTTCTGCAATCACATTTACTTACAGTCAAAAATAGAAATAATACATAAAGTACATGGAAACATACACAAAACTGGCCTGTTGTATCTAACACTGCCACCAACCATTTCACATTTCCATAGAGCTAAAAATGTAATTGATATAATACCAATCATCAATCCCAACAAGCAAATGTCTAAGGAATGTTCCAAGCAATGCAATGCCTAGGTTTGAGGACACAAAAACTGACACTAAGGTTCAGCATTGAAAAATGAATGTTGAGATAGAATCAAAATCACACACACACACACACACACACACACACACACACACACACACACACACACACACCTGGGTGGGGAGACGGTGGAACTGGTGGTGGGGTTCTGACCCAGACCGTGGGAGACAGCCCCTGGAGGACGGTGGGGGTTGTGGGAGAGGGGGTGGGCAGGGTGGGGGTGGGCGGGGGCCGAGTGCAGCATGGACTGCATGGGGTGGGGATGGGGGACAGGGATGGGAGCGCACATAGGGAAGTGCTGCATGGCACAGCCGGGAAGCTGCATAGCCATGCTACAGGCCCGGGGATGGCCCAGGTGGGGGGCTGTGCAGCACTGCACAAGGCATGTGGGCAGAGGAGCAGACAGGGACAGGGTGGGGCCCTGTGCACAGCGGGATGGAGAAACTGGCCATGGTCACTGGTGCCGACACCTGCAAACGAGTAAAAGACAGGCGTCAATGCTTGTCACCTGAAAACAATGAACAGCACAGGTATGAAAAGGCACCGATGTCACCAATGTCACGAGGTATGCCATTCAAACATTTATCCCGAAATTCCTTTTTTTTCCTTTTTTGACTGCTTTCCAAGTACAACAATGTGCAAACAAAATGCAAAATACAGAAAATTGCATCAGAAATAGCTTCATAATGTTTTTGCACAGCAGTGGCAAGCTCTTTTGTGAATTTGCAGACAGTATAGTACTCAAATATAATCTGATTCTCTTTCTGTCCAAAAGGAGAGTTCTGTAATTTTTAATGAGTACATACAGAACCCACTATACCATATTTACAAACAAACCAAACCAAACAAACCAAACCAAACCTGCTATTTATGGTTTCAAAAGTTTTTGGTCTGACACTACAGCATGAAAGACTCATAGTAAGAACAGAGAGAGTGAGAAGGAGTGCATAAAAAACCCAGATGAGAGAGAAGCTGGGGCAGTGTAAATGACAATATTGTAGCAGGGAAAGGCTATCTTGTACTTAATTCTTTCAGAAATAGGGAGTCGGTGTAGTTTTACCAATACAGGGGAACAGAACTGATGATGTTCAGCCTTGAAAACAAAGCAAGCAGCAGAGTTCTGGATCTTCTGCTGTGGACGAACAGTCAGGATGACCAGCAACAAGAGAACTTCAATAATCTGTCCTTGAAAGAATACAGGCAGTGACAATCATTTTGGTGGCATCTTCAGAAAAAAACTTTCTGAGTGAGCTTATGCTCTTTTAAGCTGATAGTAGCAGATGTGACAGACCTTCATAACCTGTTGTTACACAATAAGGAAGGGATCCATGATAAGCCAAGTTTTGCAGTGTTAGAGAAAGATGACGTCAGAGCCAATAGCAATGGAGAAATGAGACAGAACCAGAGGAAATCAGTGCTTCAGTTTTTTCCTCATTCAGTTTCAAAGTGTTATGTATCATCCAGGTTTTGTTGCCAGTGGTACATTTTTTAAATGTCTGAGTGTGTTTGATGTCTGATGGTGTGCATGCTTGATGAAGTTGAGTGTTGTCTGCAAAATGATATGGTCAACAACATATTACTTGATGATGCTGGAAAGAGGTGTAGTATACAAAATGAACAATACAGGATTTAAATACTGAACCCTGGGGTATGCCAAAAGGCAGAGGGGTTCAAGAAAAAGAAAAGCAAAAGAGACAGATTCAAAGTAATAATAATAATAATAATAATTACAATATTTATATCGCGCTAAATCTTGGTAAATCAAATCAAAGCGCGCTCACTCACCAATCACACGCAGGATCGCACTCAAAGATGAACATTTGTAAAACAATCAATTAAGTCAAAAATAGGCATAAATGTCCATACAATGCTGAAATTATGAACAATGGAAAAATAGCAGTAAAAAACGGCTAAAAAGGCCTCAGAAATTCATTGACGTGGAAAGAGGTGAGTTTTCAAACCTGACTTAAATGCGGAAAGAGTAGATGTGGTCCGGAGCGATAGGGGAAGCTTGTTCCACGCAGCTGGTCCTGAGACAGAAAAAGAGCGCTGACCAACGGTTAAGAGTCTAACCTTGGGAATTTGTAGGGTAAGAGTATCAGAGGAAGAGCGCAAGGTGCGAGCTGATGTACGAATTTTGATCTTGTCACAGAGATAGGATGGAGCAGAATGATGAGTAGATTTATAGCATAAGGTGTCTATTTTGTATTTGATTCTATCAGCGACAGGAAGCCAATGCAGAGACCGAAGGAGGGGACTAACATGATCAATTTTTTTCTTTCTAAGGACGAGGCGGGCAGCTGTATTTTGTAAGCGTTGCAGGCAAAGGAGACGAGAAGCTGGTAGGCCAGATAAAAGAGCATTGCAGTAGTCCAAGCGTGACAGAACAAGGGAAGTTACTAGTTTAGATGCAGCATCGGTTGAAAGGAATCGGCGAATGCAGCCAATGCGTCGAATCTGAGGGTAGCATGATTGACAGGTCTGGGTGGTAAATTTCTGCATACAAAGAGATTTATCAAGAATCACACCAAGGTTTTTGACAGAGTTCGAAAGAGGGATGGTGTTGTCTCCGAGTTGAATGTTATTGATTGAAACAGCATCTAGTACTTACCTATATTAAATAAAACAAACACAAAACAAAGAAACAAAAACCCAATACTAGCCATCATAGCACCAGTCAGCAAGATGTGCTCTTGACATAATACAGAAACCAATACACATACAAACAGTTCTGATACATATCCTAAGCTCCTTTTTCACTTACTACCATACTAAGCTTTTGCACAGCTCTCAAAGTTTTCACGTAATATACACCTGGGACTGACTAACATGTGTCCCTATTTAAAAAAAAAAAATCCAAAACTAGATTCCTTTTTTAAAAACCAAAATCCATATTACATTTATTACATTAAAGCTCACCTGGTCATTGACGATGTCGATGACAGGTGTGGGTTGGGTGGCAGCTGACAACACAGTTCCTGGGTGTACCTGTCGACCAGGTGGGAATACAGTTACCGGCGGTTGGAAGGCACGGCGCTCAGGTGACTCTGTGGTGTTGCGTTGGATGTTGCCTCGCTCACGTGTTCTCCGTCTGGTGCCCGGACTGCACAAAGAAAGGATATGGGTTTGCATTAAAACGGTTAATTACTGGACTAATAATGAACACTAACAAGCCTTCTTTGGTGGCTTATGGTGCTAGGAACTGTTTTACTATGAAATTCAACAAGAACAATAAGCATGCATATTGTCAGACACAGAGCACAACACAACCAGTTATGCATGAGGTGCAAAGGAACTGAGCTCATTTTTGCTCATTATGAACAATACCCAATAGCCCTCATTAATACACAGAGGGGGAGGGGGGAAGCAGCAGTCAAAAGTACTCTTAGGAAAGCGCTAATGACACAACGGTATCATGCCACTCACTGAAAGAATGGACTTGGACAACACACAAATCCCCATTTCACACACACACACATACACACACACACACACACCTGCATGTTTTCTATCACATGAATGTCGACCTTAAAGGCCCGTAGGTGAATGGCTTCCTCTACAGACTGATAAAATCTGAAATCACCGAGAACAAGTTACTGGCCACAGGCGCACACCGTTAAAACAATAGTTCAGTTCAAGGACCACACACGAACATTTCACATTTCTAGGACTGCCGTCTTCCCATTCCTCCTCTTGCCACCAACCTGTGGACTGAATGCTACTTCCTCCCTATTCTCCCCCTCCCCCAAAGTATGTTAATTTTCTTCTGAAGAACGAA
>CM060307.1:92261740-92269240 GCA_030674185.1 Monoplex corrugatus | reverse complement strand
CACGCGCGCATGTACATACACGCAAATTATTTGAAGTGTATGCATGCGCGTGCGCCAGAAGGAGGGAGGGAGGGAGAGAGAGAGAGAGAGAGTCGCCAAACGTTGTATAAAAAAGCTTGTTCTCTTACATTAAAGTGCACGCATTCAAACTAAACGATCACGTCAACATCAACAAAGTGCACGCATTCAAACTAAACGATCACGTCAACATCAACGAAGTGCACGCACGCAAACTAAATGATCACGTCAATATCAACAAAGTGCACGCATTCAAACTAAATGACCACGTCAACATCGACAAAGTGCACACATTCAAACTACATGATCACGTCAACATCAACAAAGTGCACGCATTCAAACTAAACGATCACGTCAACATCAACAAAGTGCACGCATTTAAACTAAATGACCAAGTCAACATCAATGAAGGGAACACATTCAAACTAAATGACCACGTCAACATCAACAAAGTGCACGCATTCAAACTAAATGATCACGTCAACATCAACAAAGTGCACGCATTCAAACAAAACGACCACGTCAACATCAACAAAGTGCACACATTTAAACTAAATGACCACGTCAACATCAACAAAGTGCACACATTCAAACTGAATGACCACGTCAACATCAACAAAGTGCACAATTCAAACTAAATGACCACGTCAACATCAACAAAGTGCACGCATTCAAACTGAATGACCACGTCAACATCAACAAAGTGCACGCATTCAAACTGAACGACCACGTCAACATCAACAAAGTGCACGCATTCAAACTAAATGACCACGTCAGCATCAACAAAGTACACGCATTCAAACTAAATGACCACGTCAACATCAACAAAGTACACACATTCAAACTGAATGATCACGTCAACATCAGCCAAGGGACGATCGCCATTATTTTTTCCCACTGATATCTATGGTCACAGTATTATACACGCACCTATCCAGCAGACGCAAACAGTAATAATGAACCTACATCACGACGTCATTTAACTCTCCGACTCATTCAGCCTAACCACCAACGTCCACCAGCCTCCATCAGCAAAAGGTTAACCCTTTGACTCCCACGTCCTATCCACCAATTGCAAAAACTTAACCCTTTGACTCCCACGTCCTATCCACCAACTGCAAAAACTTAACCCTGGATAGGATGAGGGGGGTCAAAGGGTTAAGTTTTTGCTTGGCTAGCAGGATGCTGGTGGACAGGGTGCGGGTGTCAAAGGGTTAAATGTAGCAATCCCCCCGGCGTGCTATACCTGTACACGACCAGTCCCCTTAAAACCTGTACTGTAGGTCTGGCAGGAAACACTGAGAGGTAGGCTACCCCACTGGCAATCAACGACACAAAAACCGAGTGTTGTTGACCATCAAAACCTACACCACCTGCTCCACAAATTGGGGCGTTTGCTTCCCTTCCCCACCCAGTTATTTCCCCTGCACTGCACACTCGTCGCACGCACACACAAGCTCCCTCTACACGCCGTGCGGTGGGCTCTGTTCTTCTTCTCTTCTGTGTGCTAATGTGATTTTATTGTGGTCAATATTATGTCACTGGAGTATTTTCAACGTATAAAAACGTACACATGTAGTCTGTGTGTGTATACATGTGCACACAATAATAATAATAATAATAAAAAAAAAAAAAAAGGTACTGCTGCATGACAGTGTGTTTATACATGCGCACACAATAAAAAGGTTCGTTCGTTATTTGTTTTAACGTCTATCTATTCACATATGTGCTTCTAGACGATTAATAACAAGGTGTGTATGCCAGTATGTGTGTGTATATACACGTGCACACAATAAAAAGGTGTGTATGCCAGTATGTGTGTGTATATATACACAATAAAAAGGTGTGTATGCCAGTCTCTGTGTATATACACGTGCACACAATAAAAAGGTGTGTACGCCAGTGTCTGTGTGTGTGTATATACACGTGCACACAATAAAAAGGTGTGTATGCCAGTATGTGTATATACACGTGCACACAATAAAAAGGAGTGTATGCCAGTATGTGTGTGTATATACACGTGCACACAATAAAAAGGTGTGTATGCCAGTATGTGTATATACACGTGCACACAATAAAAAGGAGTGTACGCCAGTGTCTGTGTGTGTGTATATACACGTGCACACAATAAAAAGGTGTGTACGCCAGTGTCTGTGTGTGTGTATATACACGTGCACACAATAAAAAGGTGTGTATGCCAGTATGTGTATATACACGTGCACACAATAAAAAGGTGTGTACGCCAGTCTGTGTGTGTATATTCACGTGCACACAATAAAAAGGTGTGTACGCCAGTGTCTGTGTGTGTGTATACACGTGCACACAATAAAAAGGTGTGTACGCCAGTGTCTGTGTGTGTGTATATTCACGTGCACACAATAAAAAGGTGTGTACGCCAGTGTCTCTGTGTGTATACACAATCACCACCACCACCACCACCACAACAACAACAACAAAAGCTACTGTGCATGAGAACGCGCCATGACTGTTTGCGTACAGAAGTTGAAACAAGATATCACTGATCTAAGTCAACACCACATACACAGAAACATACACACAGGCCTGTGGGCGTTGTACTGTATGGGTAAGTCCACCTAGACCAAGAATAGATATGTTTAAAAACATCAGCAGTCGATCACGCGTGCACCGATCTGATAAGCCTCGTTGAGTCGACGTACACAACAACAACAACAACAACAACAACACGCACCACTCAACACTGCTCTATTTCACGGACAAAACTATGCAATTCTCTCTCTCCCTCCCTCCCTCACACACACACAACCACTATGCTTTATCACAGACCAAAATAGACAGCCAGTTATCACCACAAACACCGTCTCAGAGATCTTATCAGAACAACAGACTTGGGGCTTATTATCACCACAGTGATCTACAGGAAGGGAACAAGGCCCATACAGTCTACCCTGGCTACCCACCCGGTAGACAAGACACCCACAAACTGACACCATCCAGTCCACATAATGAGAACAGTTGATTAACTTTTCCCATTAAGCTTATGTCTGTCCCCTTTGTACACGCACGCTTGCAGCGCGCGCGCAGGCGCACGCACAGACGCACACATATACGCATGCGCACGCGCTCGCACAAACAAGCTTGTTGCCCTTTACACTGCACCAGCTCTCTCTCTCTCTCTCTCTAGTATGTGTGCAAATGTTAATTTATTGTGATCAATACGTCACTGGAGTGCTGAAATAATCAAAATGGTGTGTGTGTGTGTGTGTGTGTGTGTGTGACAGCACACTCTCTCGGCTCGCTCTCATACACAAATCACACACACAACACACACACACAACTAATGGAAGTCAATGAGGTATTTTGAATTTGTGTTGTGTGTTTGTGTGTGTGTGTGTGAAGGAGAGAGAGAGAGAGAGAGAAAAGAGAGAGAGAGAGAGAGAGAGAGAGAGAGAGAGAGAGAGAGGAGAGAGAGAGAGAGAGAGAGAGGACAGACAGACAGACAGAACGAGAGAGAATTATATTACAACCACGAGTCTGAGTGAGGACGATAATCATTCGCAGACATACCATCCAACACAGTGTGTGAAGCACGCGCGCGCACACCTACAGACAGCTAGACATACAGACGGACACTCAAACACAACTGAAACGGAAGAAGAAAATGAGGGGAGGGGAGGGGAGGGGAGGGGAGGGGAGAGGCAAGACTACACATGGGAGGGAAGATGGGTCAGACACTGTTCATTTTGTCCAATGAAGTGCACATCTGTTGCCTGCCATACACGTGCACCGCCCCACAAAAAGGGAGGGCGGGGATAGGGGCGGTTCACTGACTGAGTGAGACAAGGGCGGGAGAAGGTGGAGAGCGGAGGGGTACGGTGGGGGTATATACATTAACGGATGCAAAGTGGTGAGGGAGGGAAAAAACTTAGACGGCCAAACCATAATCAGCAATCTCCTTTTCTTTTCTAATGAAATTGCATCAAATAACATCCACACACTGACCCAAACATACACAACATGACAATCGTGCCTTTCCACCAGCCGGTCCTATTTACACCATAGAGCGAAAGACAGCAAAGACCCAAAAACTGAGACAAACTCTAAAAATCAAAACAAAAAACATACAAAACCCCAACAACAACAAACCAAGAACGATATGATATACCTAACGTTTCAGGGTTATCCAACAGTCAACTTTCTCTCTCTGCCCTTCTTCAGGTGGCTTTATTTTGAGTCCGACGAATACCCTCCTTCATGAAATGGACAACAATTTCAAAAAGTGTACATCTGATTCACGTGAAACGGTAACTCGAAAACGGAGCACTTACTACCCAAATAGAACAAAGCACAATCAGGGCTGACAGACACAACGACGGGCTGACACGTGCGCACACGCTCACACACAACAGACTATATTGATTACAATCTACTTCAAACACTGATGGATGGGGCTTAGGAGGGGTAGTGGGGACCGGTAAGCTATAAGCCAACATGTGTGAAATAAACACACACACTAACCAGGCCGGCAACAAAAAGAGAACGCCTGAAATGTTACACCGCTGTTACCTTCAGCTAGTCCTGATAATACATGTGATGATGCTGATGGATTCCCGTGTCTATTCAACAGATAATCAGACATACTGGCCTTGGTCGTCATGTAGGACAGAAAACCAATCCTATATGTATGATATTCTTCAATACGCACTGCATCGGAAGAAGTCTACGGCCGTGGGTTCTGCTTTCGTCTTTCCCTCTTCTGTTGAATGGCGACTGTTCTGTGCTGTTCAAATCTGATAGTGTTCTGTGTGTTCTGTCTCCAACATGCTCTGTTGCGGGAAATGTCTTCCCAGTTGATGTCGCAGCTTATGGTGTTGGCCTTCAGACCATCACTTCACTGTCTTCCCTTGGTCATGGAGTCCTTACCACAGCTCTCTCTACAGAAGTTTCTTTGGAATGTGATCAGTTTCAGCACTACAGGTCCTGGTCAACAACTTGCTTATTAAGAAATGTGTTCATTGCCACAGATGCTCATAACAACAAGCGATAAGAAAACGAAGAACAACTTTTAGTAGTCCAAGTCCTGGTCTATCATTTACAGTCCGAGGTTGGTTGATTGGGTGTTGTCAAGTCAGATCAGCCTACTTCTCTTCGCCAAACTGTTTGTGGTCAAACATCACGTCAGATGGAAACAGAAGAGACAAGAGGGGGGGGGGGGGATTGCAGGACAATGACGCTTCAGTTTCTGGGAGGGAGGGAGAGAGAGAGAGAGAGAGAGAGAGAGAGAGAGGCAGGCAGACAGAGCACAACGACCACCAGTAATTGGTTTCCAAAGGAAGTCAATCTGTAGGAATTACGACGTGAATATCATCTTGCAGAACACAGGCACGTGACAAGCCACACACGTTACGTTAGCTGGATAAACCCACACACCCCTTTGCCATGCAGTCGGTGATGTCTCTCGGCAACTGTACAGTTTAGAAATCTTTTCCATCCCTCGCCCTATCCACCAGCTTTCTGACGTTGTAACCTTTCCATCCCTCACCCTATCCACCAACTTTCTTACGTTGTAATCCTTTCCATCCCTCACCCTATCCACCAACTTTCTGACGTTGTAATCCTTTCCATCCCTCACCCTATCCACCAACTTTCTGACGTTGTAATCCTTTCCATCCCTCACCCTATCCACCAACTTTCTGACGTTGTAATCCTTTCCATCCCTCACCCTATCCCCAGCTTTCTGACTTGTAACCCTTTCACTCCCTCACCCTATCCACCAGCTTTCTGACTTGTAACCCTTTCAATCCCTCACCCTATCCACCAGCTTTCTGACTTGTAACCCTTTCAATCCCTCACCCTATCCACCAACTTTCTGACTTGTAACCCTTTCAATCCCTCACCCTATCCACCAGCTTTTTGACGTTGTAATCCTTTCAATCCCTCGCCCTATCCACCAGCTTTCTGACGTTGTAATCCTTTCACTCCCTCACCCTGTCCACCAGCTTTGACTTGTAATCCTTTCACTCCCTCACCCTATCCGCCAGCTTTCGGACGTTGTAACCCTTTCACTCCCTCACCCTATTCATCAGCTTTCTGACGTTGTAATCCTTTCAATCCCTCATTTAGGAGGACTAACGTTTGAATATATGGCAATAAGTGTGCAAAGGTGTGCTGCTGTTTCTGTGTACTGTTATGGCAGAAAATATTAATATCATTGATTTAACTTTTGAAATAAGTTAGTTTGATCTAAAAAAAAAAAAAAAAAAAATCAAAAATGTGTATGCGTGCAATATGCGTCCGTGGTGTGTGTGTGATGTTGTGTGTGTGTTGTGTGTGTGTGTGTGTGTGTGTGTGTGTGTGTGTGTGTGTGTGTGTGTGTGTGTGTGCACGCACGCCTAATTTTAGAGAGAGACAGGGGGGGGGGGGACGGGGGTTGTTTGTATGGAAAATAAATGACCAAATGACGAAAGCCACTTTATCTGTGCAAGGGTCAATCCTCAAACTTTGTAGTCAAATCGTGGGCACCAAATTTTGTCCTGCTTCTCAGCAAAATATTTGACAGTTTACTGGTGGGCTAAATACCTTAATTTTCAGCTGCCTGCTTACTGACTGCCTTCCCCACTTCAAAGGACGCCTGGTCAATCCCCCCCCCCCCCCAATCTCTCTGAACTGGTCTCACTGTCTGTAGACCTAAAACCTACAACACCATTTAGCTTAGCTTAGCTTACACTCTGTGTGTGTGTGTGTGTGTGTGTGTGTGTGTGTGTGTGCGTGCGTGCGTGCGTGCGTGCGTGCGTGCGTGCGTGCGCGTAGATTTCCATCCACTTTTAAAACCATGTACTATTTTGTCCCTTTTTACTCGCACCTGGTTCTCAAGCAAAACTATGTAGGCCCACAAGTCCTGAGTTGCCAGTCTGGCCAGGTAGTACCAGTCTCCAGCACAGAAAAGCTCTTTGTAGTTTGGGAAAGAAGATTAAACAGTCACCACCGGCTACCATTGTGGACATACATAAGTATGTACGTACATGCTGTGAGTATGCAAGTCGATGGCGCTCACTGCTGAAAGCAGCTCAGCTAAACTACCAACAGTGAGGAAATTCCCCCTCTCGAACGTGCGAGTTCCAATTCTATACATACATGTAACTATAGTATGCACGTACGATAAGTTCACGAGTCCGTGGCTACCAACGCTGAAAGCTGCTAAATTTTCATACAAGCAGTGAAGGAAATCTCTCAAACGTGCAAAGTTTGAATTCTATTCTTCATGTAACCATTGCGCGTACAGCATCTCTATGTTGCTAAAGTCTTGACGATGGCAGCCGCGATCTTGCCTGATTCACGAAGCCTGTGTGATTTCAATCTGAATTATGTTTTGCGGAGGAATAAAGTTTTCTTCAAAGGACTGTGAAGTTAAAAAAACCCCATGTACCTGTGCGGTTTAAACCCGCATACAGGTAGACTAGAGCTGATTGTGTGATTAGATGAAACTTGTATTTTCAGTGTTAG
>CM060307.1:92244240-92259240 GCA_030674185.1 Monoplex corrugatus | reverse complement strand
TTATGTCTGCACTCTCTCCCACCCTCTCCATATTTTCACCCTGCCCACAACCTGCTGAGGGTTTTTCTTTTCTTTCTTTATAGCTTCTTGAATGTTTTTTTCCCTATCATTTTTTACTTTTCGTTCCTTTCTTTGGAGCAGCGTTGGCAAGTTGAGGGATGCCACAGTCGGGGATAAGGGCAGACACAGGCGAGCTTGCCAACGAAGAGAGCGGACCCCCCCCCTCCCCCCATATCCTCTCTCCCTCCTGTCTTGTTATCGGCGTTACAGACTGTGGCTCAAAACTGTCCTCAAAAAGGAGAAGGAAACGACAAGACAAGACAAAACAACACAAACAACACACACGTGCACACACACACACACACGTACACCCACACGTGTACACCACACACACACACGTATACCCACACGTGTACACACACACAGACACACACACACGTACACACACACAAACACACCACACAGCGCGCGCATACACACACACGCACGCGCGCATACACACACACACGCCGCGCGCGCGCACACATACACACACACACAGACACGCAGATCCCCTTTCTGGCCACGTTCCTGTGTCACCTCGTACATGGGACATAAACCTTGGCCGACACTTTGACACCGCCCGGCAGTAACCCCCCCCCCCTTCCAGACCGACCCCCACCCCCCACTCACCCAAAGCTGGCACCTCCCCTGTGTGTGTGGTGTGTGTGCGTGTGGTATTTTTGACATCGTCTTGCTCGCTCGTTGTTAAGGACGATGATCAGGGATGGCAGTACACACACGCTAAACATACCCATGGTATATTTTCCGACCTATATTTTCGCGTTCAACACAAAGGAATTGTCAAATGCTAATAGGCAGACTACCAAAACAGTCGATCATGATACTGCTCCGTGATACACAAAAACGACCCCTAACGTCCAGAAGCCATGCTTAGTGCCACCAAGACATTCAGTTTTACTGACATGTTGGTTTAATACCTTACACTGATGAACTTGAATTAGAAAACTTGCAATGGCTGCTCACAGAGTGAGTGGTGGGATGAATTTGTTGAGGAAAATACACAAGACCCGTCTTTACGAACACCTACAGTTCTGACCTCAGCCAGGTACTGTGGACTGTAGTCATCTCGCTTTAACCCTTTGACACCCCCATCCTGTCCACCAGCATCCTGCATTGCCGACCAAGCTGGCAAAGCAAAAACTTTAGTTTTTGCAGTTGGTGGATAGGGTGTGGGAGTCAAAGGGAGATTACAAGTAAAAAAAAAAAAAATGTTTCCAATAGTCTTATCAATTAACTGATGTATTCTGTAACTTCAAAAGGCCTTCTTTATTCGTGTGTTTGAAACACGGCCCCATTCTTGTTCTGTTTCGTTCATGGTCTGCATTGGTTAAGCCACATCTGGCGATCAGTGTGGCCGTTTTTGGCCAGTTGAGGAGCCCCGCGACATGCAGATGTGACCAGTCTTGTTTTATACGTATAACGCCAAAGCTACTACGGGCAGATTTTGCGAGGAGGGGCTGAGCTGACTGCTACACCTAGACTAGACTTGGACACTTTCCAATGGGGGGGAGGCCGAAAAAAAAAAAAAAAAAAGGGAGCGGGAAAAAAAAGGAGCGACGTGGGTTAATTTTTGCGTCTGTTCCTCCCCCTCCCCTCCCCCCCCTTGAAAAAAAAAATTCCACGGCTGAACTAGTTCTCTAAGAAGAAATAGATCTATATTCAGTGACAAGTTTGATCTACATTTAGCCAGACTAGTTTTCTTTTCTTTTCTTTTTCTTTTCTTTCTTTTTTTTTTCTTCTTCTCCTTCTTCTGAACTCTGGCATGACTATATCATACAGACACCATGTCATATGATCAAATCATACGACAGCGAGTTCGTATAATCATCATCATGCGATAACGTCAAAGAGAAGCTACACTATATTTCGAGGCCTACCTGCCAGAAGGGTATCACAAACACAGTAAAGAAGGCAGATACACCTTTTGGCAGCAAACCTATGTCAAACAGTAGCCGTTTCATCATCATCATCATCATCATTATCATTATAATCATTACTATTCTAAATCATTTTTGTATCTAGAGCTTATTGTCCAAACTTATTTGGACTCATTGCACATTACATCTCATCGACTAATGGGTGAAGCATGGAGAATTCACGCCGTCTGGAGAGCTGACCACACTCCACTATGTTGTTGCGTAGTCGCTGGCCATGCATACTAGGTGTTTTCAACTATCAACAGGCCACTGGACACTGACGTGACTTACAGGAACTTTATGCGTGTATTTGATATTCTGTATGCCGATACGAACGAAGAGGGTTTTAGACACTGGCAGGTCTGCACACATGTTGACTTCAGAGATCATCAGAGAACCCTTTACCCACAAGGCATGACTTAAGAGATCATCAGAGAACCCTTTACCCACAAGGTATGACTTAAGAGATCATCGGAGAACCCTTTACCCACAAGGCATGACTTCAGAGATCATCAGAGAACCCTTTACCCACAAGGCATGACTTCAGAGATCATCAGAGAACCCTTTACCCACAAGGCATGACTTCAGAGATCATCAGAGAACCCTTTACCCACAAGGCATGACTTAAAGAGATCATCAGAGAACCCTTTACCCACTAGGCATGACTTCAGAGATCATCAGAGAACCCTTTACCCACAAGGCATGACTTCAGAGATCATCAGAGAACCCTTTACCCACAAAGCATGACTTCAGAGATCATCAGAGAACCCTTTACCCACAAGGCAGACGTATCCAGACGAACCAAGCTCAGAAAGTTTTGACTGGAAATTTCAGTTTACCCGCTTGATTTCCGCGCCCGTAAATAAATTAAGATCATGTCACAGAGGGCAGGATGATGACGTAATACACGATTCACGTCATATGATGTAACACACTAGTCACGACGTATGATGTAACACACTATCACGTCATTTGGTTAATACACTGGTTGCGTCACACGATGTAATACACTAGTCACGTCATATAATGTAACACTATTCACGTCATATGATGTAACACACTTGTCACGTCATATGATTAATACAATAGTCACGTTATATGATGAAATACATAAGTCACGTCATATGACGTAATACACTAGTCTCGTCATATAACGCAAAACACTAGTGGTGTCGTGTGATTAATAAACTAGTCACGTCATTATGATGTATTACATAAGTCACGTCATATGATATAATACACTAATCACGTCATATGATGTAATACACAAGTTACATAATGTAATAGGCCATTCACGTCATGTATGATGTAATACAGCAATCACGTCATAATGATGTCACACGCTAGTCAGGTCATTGTGACCAAGTCATACAGTAGCATCAGCCATATAATCAGCATTATTACTAGCACGAACAAACAATCTAGATCTACATGACTGTCATACATAGACTAGAGGGATCTAATTAAGCAGCGTGGCGTCACCATAATGGCTGACTGTCAGACGAATGTAACACTGTGTGTGTGTGTGTGTGTGTGTGTGTGTGTGTGTGTGTGTGTGTGTGTGTGTGTGTGTGTATGTGTGGGTGTGTAGTGTGGGTGTGTTGTGTGTGTGGTGTATGTGTATGTGCGTGTGTGTATGTGTACGTGTATGTGTGTGTGTATGTAAGCGTGTGTATGTGTGTGTGTGTGTGTGTGAGTGAGAGGAGAGAGGAGAGAGAGAGAGAGAGAGAGAGAGAGAGAGAGAGAGAGAGAGAGAGAGAGAGAGAGAGAGAGAGAGAGAGAGAGAGAGAAGAGAGAAAGAGATTGAGTTAACTATAAAGGCTGTCGACCCATACACAATGTTAACATTATATATATATAACTAACATTATTTTCTTTCAACACCGGCTCGAGCGCAACGAGCATTCTTCGACATGGACTGTTTGCGTTATACAATCGGAGTGATCACTGTCATTATTTATTCATGTACACAGACATACTTTCATACCTGTATACGAGTACGAGAGAGAGACAGAGCGAGCGAGAGAGAGAGAGCAAGCAATAGAGAGAGAGAGAGAGAGAGAGAGAGAGAGAGAGAGAGAGAGAGAGAGAGAGAGAGAGAGAGACAGGACAGAGTGAGTCGGAGTGAATTTGGAGAGCATTACAGACGTTAGTATATACCCTGGTGCGGAGAACGCTGTATATCGTACAGGGGATCGGAACAGAATACACGCGCACACACACGCGCGCGCGCGCGCACACACGCACGCACATATGTGACACAGCCTACCTATCCAGGTATTTATACCCGACAACTAACGACCTTACAGGCAAATCAAAACCGCAGAGCCACTGGTGGCGCCAACATGGCCCTACCTGTACGTATGTACGTCGCCTACAGTTCCAACACGGAACTGACGTCGTCGTGCGAACTGACGTTGACTTCCAGGCCCATCAATACCAACCACAACCACCATCCCCCACCTGATCTCACCCACCTGGGTACACACAACCGGTGGGTACATATAACAAATATCCCTTCATTACTAGCATCATTACTACCCTCACCACCACCACTGCTACCCTCATCACCACCACCACCATAGGTGGCAGCAGCATCAGCAGCAGCAGCAGCAACGCCCGGCTGTGAGTGTTCTAATTGCAGGAAGAAGGAAGTAGGTGCTAGGCATAGTCGTGTCTCCATTGATAATCGCATCTTAGAGATTTTTATCGGGCCAGGCCACCTCGCCCCGCCCTTTTCATTAATTTTGCACTGCACCGCAGGCCTACTTTATCAGCCAACCACCTCCCCCTGTCCGCCTCCTATCCCCACCCTTTATCGTCCTCCCTCTCCCTTCTTCCTCCCCCACCTCCACCCCCACTTCCCTCCTGGCGAGTCTTTTCATCTCCAACCAGCCGCCACCACCCCCATGGCCTCTGCAGCGTTATCTCCCCTCTCCCGTCCTCTTAGTCCCCCCCTCCCCCAAGTCCCCGTTTTCTCTCCCTTCCTCCCTATCTCTCTGTCTGTCTGTCTCTCTCCCCCCTCCATCATTCGACCTCCTCCCCACCAGTTCCCTTCACGTAGTCCCCTCCCCCTCCCCACCCTTCTGAATACTTGAGTGGCAGACGAACGAACGAGCAGACAGGCTGGCAACCCCTCCAGGTTCAAATCAATCTCTGAGCTCCAGCTAAGGCCACAGGCGCTCGGCGCCGTTTTTTGCACCGTGCTCTATAATAAGCTTTATTACAGAGTGTAACACAGGCAGGGTGGAGGCATGGATGGAGAGAATGTTCGGCAAAATATAAGACTACAGACAGAGTTCCTTTAATTTTCGAGGCTACACAAATAATGACGACCTGCTCCGGCGATCTAATACCTATATAGGCCTACTAACACTGAGCAGGAATAACAGGGGTAATGATGACGACGATAACAAAACCCACCAAACGTTCCATCACTTATTTTCTATTGAAAGAGAAAACAAAATCTGTACAGGAATGTCATTCTTTCCCACCAGAGCATGCACTGAAACCTGTTTCAAGCACAGATGTATCCTGAAAAACCTGACTGACAATAAAATCCTCCTGTCTGTGAACGAAAGGAACAGTTTTCTGAGTCCATGACTGTATCCATGGCCAATTTTACCATCTCTACTAATCACGATCATTACCATAAGACTGTATCATGACTGCTTGGCAGTAGCACAGAGACTGACCGTTTCAAGATTGTTTTGGATCATTACAATACGTTATTAACACGATTGTTTCGAATAATTAGCAAGAAAGTTTGTTTCATCAATATTTTCAACTTCCTCGTCGCATGCTGCATGTGGTTTTAAGATTTCAACACATAAGAATCAAGTACACACTGTAATGCCCCCCCCCCCCCCCCCCCCCCCCCCCCCCCCTGATTACGATAAAAAATGGTATCAGATTTTGTCCCCAGTGAACAAGCCATCACGTTTTGTGTTCTAACAGAAACCAGATACTGGTGAAACAACAATGTGTGTGTGTGTGTGTGTGTGTGTGTGTGTGTGTGTGTGTGTGTGTGTGTGTGTGTGTGTGTATGTGTGTGTGTGTGTTAGTCTGTTAGTGTGTGTTAGTGTGTGTGTGTGTGTGTGTTGTGTGTTAGTGTGTGTTAGCGTGTGTGTGTGTTGTGTGTTAGGTGTGTGTGTGTGTGTGTGTGTGTGTGTGTGTGTGTGTGTGTGTGTGTGTGTGTGTGTATGTGCTATGACTGGATGACAACATACGTAATTACGTAAGTGATCCTGTATTTATACAGGTAGCTGTTCTAAGCTACCATCCAGCACCCTCAGGTATTTCCTGTTCACAAGACATGAAAGACGTCAGAAAGGAAGCTACGATCCCACCATTTTGAATCCAGTGCACAGCTCACAACCCGCACAGACCTCCATGGAAAAGAAGTGGCCAGATTTCATAACACATGTGCAGTGCCTGTGCTGGTTGTACAGGCACAAAAGCCATACAGCCGCCCGCTTCACAGCCAAGCTAACTCAACTGTGGGCCCCCTCCCCCGCCAACCACGAGCGCACGCACACACACACACACACACACACATATACAAACTCACACACACACACAAACACACAGGGTTTTTCTTCCCTCTCGAACACATGTATGGACAGACAGACAGACACACACACACACAGAGACACACACAGGGTTTTTCTTCCCCCTCGAACACATGTATGGACACACCGACACAGGACAGACAGACACACACACACACAGAGGGTTTTTCTTCCCCTTCGAACACATGTATGCACACACCGACACACAGAGGCACGCACACACACACACCCCGACACACACAGAGTAACACACACACACACAGTACGCCGACTGGGGCTGTCGAAGTGGGCGACCCAGGTTGTGTTATGTTGACTCCACCCTGCCCACTGCCGGCCAGCACAGAAGCGGGTGGGAGAACGATATATATACATCAACATAAAATGGGCAAAGGCCACAATCTACGTAGATCAATACGGCCCACAAATATCTACCAAACTGACCTGCACATTACTTCTTGTCTATAAATCCACAGATGCTATAAACGACTACACTGGGTCTAGCAAGACTGGCGAACATAACTGAACCAACCTGGTGCGAGAGAGAGGAGGAGAGAGAGAAGAGAGAGAGAGAGAGAGAGAGAGAGAGAGAGAGAGAGAGAGAGTGGAGTGTGTGTGTAGGTACACATATGCATTTTACCTTCGTGTGTACATGCGTGCAGGCTTGCGTGTGCATGTCTTGTTTCAATGCAAGCGTTCCAAACTGTCTGTCCTTGAGTTCTTGTGACACTAGGAATAGGGGCAGAAATCTATCACAATCTGTGCGTGAGAGAGAGCAGAGACAGACAGACAGACAGAGACAGAGAGACAGAGAGAGACAAAAGACCAGACCAGCCAGCCAGCCAGAGAACAGAGAGAGAACTGTCCGTTGTAGCCACGTCTATGATAGGTCGTGAATGAGCCTAATCAAAGGCAGATATTCATGCATTGGGGAAGGTCCACGCTGTATGAAAATAACTCATGCTGTTAGAAACAGATACATATGACATGGCAGTAACCTCAGGGGACCGTTCCGCCCGCTGTAATACAAACATCTCCATCACAATCAGCACAGATCGTCTGTAACAGGATCACACACACACACACACACACACACACACTCTCTCTCTCTCTCTCCCACACACATATACACATATTCACACACATTCAAACACACATAAACCAGAAAAGGTGGGGCAGTCGCGCTTTGTGCGCACACACACACACACACACACACACACACACACGCACGTTCTTCCAAGTCCATGAACACTGACTGGCTCTGTCTTCTCATCCAATGACCGACATTTTCTCGATGTGGGGCAAGCCTAGCCACCTGAAAACCCTTTTCATATTATATCCCCGAAGCTGCCTACCACTCCTTTGATTCATCCAGGCTTGTGCGTGACCGACTGAAGCCAGGCCTGTGTATAACCCTATTTCATGGGCTTGTGGCTGAAGTGTCAGCAGCTGTGCGGGCTGTGTGAGCTGTAGGGCCAGCCCAGAGTGAAAAAGGCTGGTGGTGTTTCCAGTCCAACAGGCGGCTGTGTCCTTCACACCAACCATCTGGAGTCACTCTGCACAGCTGCAAGGATAAAGAATCCGGCACCACAGAATCCGGAACGCAGCTGTCCCCAGGACACGAGCAGCGTGGGAACGACTCTCCACCACCCCCATCCCCTCCATGCACCAGATAACAAGCAGAGAGTAACGTACTTTTTCTGTGCAAGCACGATGGACGATAAAACTTCAAACAGGACTTCCCCAACCGTCGCTTCTCAAAGGCCATATGCATCTTACATCATGGTATCCGACACAAGAAAACGGCTTCAAAAACGGGATACTCTCCATGAGCAGCTTTGTTGTATGTAGGCAAAAAGCATCAAAGTTCAAAAGGGAGCTAGCTGTTGATTGAGCAACGGAACAAACAACTGCTTCAACAAAGTCACAGTCATCAAGGTCCAAAATGGCGATACTCTAAATAAGCAACAGCATAAACAGCTGCTTCTTGGGCCAGGGCAAAGACACTACTTCTCCGTAACGTTGTCTGTAGCCAGAAATGCACCTAAGATAAAAATGGGGATGGCCTCTCACGCAATCGGCAAGGAAATGCATAGCTTCTTTTTAGGCCGTGAGGCATCTCGATTCAAAAATGGGTCACCACGAGCAACAGAACCAACAGCTGTTTCTAAGAAGACGTCCTAGATTACGATGACATGTATACAGATAACAGAAGAGGACGTTTTGGTACATTAAAATTTTGGATGGGAGAACGACAGACGTGTGTCTGCGAAATTCGGTTTCACATCAACTATCTGTGAGACCAAAGGCTTTTCACACCATATACAAGGGTGCAACTTAGAAAAAGTCAAAAAACGGAAAGGGGTCCAGGGACCTACCGACCCCTGATGGGGTACAGGGGCAGCGCCCCGTATGGGGTGTATGTGGGGCATAGCCCCCAGACGCTGAAGCTTTTGTAAAAAATAAAACTGAATCTTAAGCTTTCTCCTGCAGTTAGATTCAAGAAAAACAGCAGATGCTTTTCATCCTATTTCAGACAATTTCAAGTATCTTTATAACTGCTCGGTCAATTTTCACACACCACAGGCGACGGGAATTATCTTGTTGTATCTTTCTCCTCTACCCATTCCAAACGCCATTTATTCTTGACAGTTGCGTCGATTAAGGTGACATATTCGCCTTCTTTCACCACTGGCATCGTGAAGTTCGCTCAACATGCGAAGCTCGAAAATGGCGGCGATTTCACGGAAGTTGACGCGAGATTTCGCAAAGGAGCATGCGCATTGACTTTCACAGCTTCCTTCTCAAAAGAGTGCTTCCGCTTTCCTTTCTACACCAGAGAGTAACAGTCGCGAAACATTCACGCTCGATAAACGATTTTAGACCACAAAAAAACACACACAAAAAACAAACAAACAAACAAACAAAAAACAAAACAACAAAACAAAAACACGACCCTAGCTCGGCGATTTTTTCGAAAAACAGATTTTCCGTTTCTGACTCTTTTGAAAAAACGGATTCCGTCGTCAAACGGAAAAAGTTGCACCCATGAATATACCTCAGACCAAAAGGTTTCCGCCTTTGGGCTGAATGGCTACTTACTTATCATTTTACAGTGTGTCCAAAAAGATTTCAGGCAAGGTCTATGGTAAGTCTCAGAGAACTGATTCTCATCTTTTTCAGCAATGACACTTCCACCTCACCTTTTCTTTCTTGTTGTCGTTATCTGCAGGTACACTTGCAACAACCGGAATGACTGTCTCGTAAACGTGGGACGTAACTAAACACGGGACAAAGAGCTCCAAAGGACTAAAGAGCTAACTGACACTGCCCTGGTACAACATGAATAATGCACACTCCTTCTACACTGACGCTTGAATGTATATCTACTGCAGCGTGAGAAATCAATCACAGAATGAGCAGGATGCTGGTGGACAGGGTGAGAAATCAAAGACTCGCCAACCAGGCGCTGTGGTAAACAGAAGAGAGACCAACTGGCAACAAACCATTCAGAACGATATCCATAGAGTAAACAAGGGCTGGGATAAGGTCAGGACACTGCTGACCGATTCAAACGGACAGCACTGACTGACTCAAGCCATGCTGAGCATAACTGAACTGAACTGAAACTGTGTGTACTACAATCACATGAAAATGTGAATCACACACAAGTTGATTCTTTCAGGAAACACGACAATAGAGTAATGTCTGTATGGGATCATGCAAACTAAACACAAATAAGCAGACATGCAAGCAAAGACACACACGCACACACACACACACACACACACGCACGCACGCACACACGCACGCACGATAATGAGGAGGTACAATCAACTGAAAAGACAGAAAAAAGCTTCTGTACACACAAACACTGACGGATGAAGAGAAAGACGTGTATGGGGGCAGAACGGGCACCGGACTAGTTTGATAAAGAGCGCATAAACATCTCCATCTACACTCCAACCCCAACCCACCCCTTTTTTCCCTCTAACATCATTTTGGTGTAAAGAAATTAAATCAATGACCACACACACACACACACACCCCCCCACCACACACACGTTAAACCAGGCCTGCCTACTGTTCACGCAGCATCTCATCAGTGTCATTGCATGCAAAGCTTCACTTGAAAACAGGGAAAATAGGGACCCGGGACTACAGACAGGCCAAGAGCTGGGATATGCGCGTCGCACGTGATGTATGCAAATGACATTCGTGGATTGCTGGCGAATAATTAATACTACCCTCCCACTGAAAAGATCTCCAAGCAAGCGCACGTGCATGAGCTCCACACACCCACACGCGCGCACAACACACACACGCACGCACATATATAATAATGCCCAAGTACAATAACTTGAGAGGGAAAAAAAGGAGAAAAAAAAAAGATGGAAAAGGACCAACAAAAAAAAAAAAAAAAAAAAAGAAAAAAAATGAGAAAAGAAAAACGGCTGTGATCACATAAAATTGAAAGAACAAGGCAAAAGACGTGTACAGGGAGAACGGGGACCAAACCAGCTTGAAAAAGACGGCAGCAGGAAACCACACAACACCAGCAAGGCCCGAAGGCCATTGAACAGCCACAGACTGCTGTGTGGGAGCTTGGACGGAAGAAGGGAATCAGAGAAGAAAGGACTTCTGAAGGAACGAAAAAAGAAAACGGCATGCAGCAAGGCCCAGCAGTGACAAGCCAGGGGGCTCTGTATGAGTTCCACCAGACAGACCTCCTGCAGTCTTTGGTGTGTGAGCTTGCACAGACAGGGAAAGGGAGGAAAGGAAAGCAAGGTAAAGGATGAATAAAACGAAAAGTGGAGGAGGAAACAACACAAGCAAGGCCGAGTGACAGGCCTTATGACGAGCTCTGTACATGTGGACCTCAAAGTAGATGAAGGAAAAAAAAGAAAAAAGACAGGGGGGGGGGGAGGGGGATAGGGGAGAAAGAGAGGGGGAGGAGAACCCAGCATGAAGCAGGCAGGCGGCCCTGGGGACGGACAAGGCCACAACAAATCGTGGTGGCGCCAGCTTGTGTGCCTGGCCCTGATATCGCACGGCTTTCCCACCATCCTGGGCTTGGGGTGGTCGAGGTGATAGCACCTCCAGCAACACACACACACAGCGAGCGAGAGAGAGAGAGAGAGAGAGAGAGAGAGAGAGAAGAGAAGAGTCCATCCGTAGCACACGTGAGGCTGTCTATACATAGATGATGATGTACTAGCTAGATTCTGTCCTGCACAAACTTGATGGCATAAATCTGTACGTCCCGGCTTCAGATAAAATACAAAATAATATTACGTCCTGCAAGAAGTATGGCGTAAGTTGACAAAATACTTAAATCTGTAACAGGCACCTGCTTCAAGTTCAGCCTTCACTCCGTCAGGCATAAACTTGAACTGAAATAATACAATCGACGACAAATCCCTAAACTCCACAAAGTCCACAGGCGGCTGAGAACAAGGGCCGGGCTGTGTTCCGCGTGGTGGTGGCACAACATGGAAAGACCCACAAGTTGGGGTCAAACTGGAGGCCAGCTAGCGACGTAATGCCCAGCAAGCAACGTGTACCAAGTGTCCTTGTTACAATCGGGGTCACAGTCGACTCCGATGACCATGGCGTCAGCTGAGCACAGCTGACAGCCAACTTGTATTCTTTCTTGCCACAGCCATTATACAGGAAGCGTGATCGGGCCGTGTGTGTGCGGGCGCACGATAAGCCGAGAGTCTGAATCACACGTCCTTCACACTAGGCCTAATGAACAGTACGACTTACGACACTGTGACGTTATCAACCTTCCCACAAGACTCCGGCCTGACGTCAGCACTCACAACACGGCACAGCGTTTCTAAGCAGCGTCGTTCTGCGACTTGTGAGGCGTTAGCTGTAGGAAACCATAGTAACCACAGCGATTAAACGCCACATAACAGGCCTTCGAGGAGGCTTAACTCTTTGACTTCCCTCACTCATCAGATACCTAGTACCTGCTTACTGCATTATTAACCATGACAGCAAAGTGAAAAGGTTGAAGTTGACCAGCGACAATGGTCGATTCCTTCGTCTGCTTAGTAGTAAGACGATAACGACCATCGCTTGTGCGACTGTTTTTATGCTGAAAAATGGACAACTTCCAGGCCAGGCATCGGTGTGCAAACCGCCAGCAATGGACAATCCGTTTCTCAGTAACTCAAGCTGACCTGACGAAACGCCCCAGTGGCGACTGAAACGCCACATAACGATGTGGACGTCCCATGTGACCCCTGACATCAAGTCTCGGAGTACAGGATACGCGAACGTAACTACTTGGATCTGTCGGGCTGCTAGGGGCCACTGTTTTGGTGGGAAATGTGTACACCAAGTCCATTCCCATCTCAGACTTATAAGTGGACTCTTACCCTTCAATGTAGGGTTAAGTAGCTTGGCAAGAGCTTCTCTATCTGAATCTGGATCTGACTATCGTAAGCTTGGATCTGCCTGAATACAATCGACATCAACAGGCACACATGTATATACTAACTACAAAGTCCTCCTTTCTCTTAGCGAGTTAGTACAGAAATAATTTTGTTTTGAAGGTCCCATCAAACGGTCTGTGAGAAAAGCACCATAATTTCTGCTTGCACTTAACTTCATCACATACACAGTAGGGGCGGAGATCTACTCCATCATTGTAGGCTATATAGCATGCACAACAGGACGAACATGGACTTTATCACATTATATATAGTATAAACAATATCACACCACATGCAGATAACAATAAAGTATGGACTTTATCACACATATATATATATATAGTACAAACAATATCACACACACACACACATTATAGTGAAAAGACGTTAAATTAAAGAACGAACACGAACACACACACACACACACACACACACACACACACACACACACACACACACACACACACACACACCACACTGTTAACACGCTATTTATACATCATTTCCTGACAAGAATACTGAGTAAAAGTCAAGTAACTGCTACAAAGACATTCTCCTAGTCCTGTAATGTCCTCAGGAGATCAGCAAAAAGACAAAGTGCGATTACTGTAGTCCTCAGAAGTTGGCAATAAGACAAGGCACAATGGTTTTTATAGTCTGTCTTCTTACTGAAACACCGCGTCTACGTCATATTGAAAACGTCTGTACTGGCAGCATCACATAAGGGGACCAATTTTCTTCCTCCATAAATCATTTCAAATCTGCTGGCGCGAGCAAATTCTCTTCCTCAACCTTTCTCAAAATACTGTGAGAACCCGGGCTTCAAGCTGTACCAAATGTTGCACACAAATACATTTCAATGCTCTCTGTAACTGTGTTTAATGAAAAGTTCCCAATGTTCTCTACATGATGTAAACAGCAATAAGAATATTTGATTCGATGCCTGATTCAATGCATGATGCATGACAGTAGATGTGGAAGTCAGCATTTTAACGATACCAAACTGTAGAAGTTCATCTTTCTTCAAATTAGCAATTTAACTATATCAAACTGAAGAAGTTCATGTTTTCGCAAATTAACATTTTAACAATACCAAACTGTAGTTCATGTTTCTGCAAATTAACATTTTAACAATACCAAACTGGAGTTCATGTTTCTGCAATTAGCATTTTACAATACCAAACTGTATAGTTCATGGTTCAGCAAATGAGCATTTTAACAATACCAAACTGTAGAAGTTCATGGTTCTGCAATGAGCATTTTAACAATACCAAACTGTAGAAGTTCATGGTTCTGCAATGAGCATTTTAACAATACCAAACTGTAGAAGTTCATGGTTCTGCAAATTAGCATTTTAACAATACCAAACTGTATAAGTTCATGTTTCAGCAAATTAACATTTTAACAATACCAAACTGTAGAAGTTCATGTTTCAGCAAATTAACATTTTAACAATACCAAACTGTAGAAGTTCATGTTTCAGCAAATTAACATTTTAACAATACCACACTGTAGAAGTTCATGTTTCAGCAAATTAACATTTTAACAATACCACACTGTAGAAGTTCATGTTTCTGCAAGTTAGCATTTTTAAGATGACGAATTGGAAGCTTCTCCTTTAGAAGTTCATGTTTCTGCTTACGACAGTTATACCATCAGCGCTCAGACGAAAAATGGTTAATGCTTCCAATGGATAAAATGTTCACGTACGTAATATGTTGTATTAGTTGTACACAGTCACAAAACACGCCATGTATATAAGGCTATTCACACTTCGAAATGTTAACTGAATGTTTTTCATAATGGTTCGGATCAGTATCACACACACACACACACACATACACACACACACACACAACACAACACAACACAACACCACACACACACACAAAACACACACACCATACAAACAGAAATTAGGCCTACACACATGACTTATCTGTTATCTACAGGCACATGAACACGCAAAACGAACACACGAACAACCCCCCAATGCTCCGAACCGGC
>CM060307.1:92204240-92241740 GCA_030674185.1 Monoplex corrugatus | reverse complement strand
ACTGTTTCACATCGACCGGAGGTGTGTGTGTGTGTGTGTGGTTGTGTGTGTGTTGTGTGTGTGTGTGTGTGTGTGTGTGTGTGTGTGTGACAAAAACGTGTTGGCAAGATTTTTCCAGCTGTATATTTACCATGTTTAGTACAAAAGGTGCAGATCGAGGAGGATTCGCGATAAAATACGTGCCAATTTGACAGATGTAAAAACGTGCCAATTTGACAGATGTAAAAACGTGCCAATTTGACAGATGTAAAAACGTGCCAATTTGACATGTAAAAACGTGCCAATCTGACATGTAAAAACTGACTTCATTTACATTCTGATTTTGCTATCATGGCGATCTATCCCGAACCTTTCTCGCTTCAGCTTCACTACATGTTATCTGAAGCTCCTTCAAGGTCACAGTGACCTTGACAGGTATTAATTCTGGATTTTTTGGTGGTTTTTTTTTTAACGGTTTTCGCGGAAGCTTGGGGCTGAATGGTGTGTGATGTTAATACTCGCTGCAGATGGCTCTTTTCTTGTGCAGTCATAGTGTACACTACATAACACTTCTAGCCTTCCAACAAAACTTAGTGTGACGACAGTAAGCGTGACGAAAATCAAGGTGTGTGTGTGTGTGTGTGTGTGTGTGTGTGTGTGTGTGTGTGTGTGTGTGTGTGTGTGTGTGTGTGGTGTGTGTGTGGAGGAGAGAGAGAGAGAGAGAGAGAGGAGAGAGAGAGAGAGAGAGAGAGAGAGAGAGAGAGTTCAGATTTTCGAAAGTATATTCATGAAGGCCACAACCCTTTCCAATAACGAAATCACACGATCACATAAATCACATTACCTACGCAGTAAAAACATTTCTAATTCTATACGCTTTGTATGAATATATAACAAATCGTTTTTATAGTCCTAGGCAGAGAAAGAAAGAGATAATGAGAGAGAGAGAGAGAGAGATAGAGATAGAGAGAGGTGGAGAATGTGTGTGTGTGAGAGAGAGAGAGAGAGAGAGAGAGAGAGAGAGAAAGAGAGAGGAGAGAAAAAGACATACATACATACATACATACAGACTGACAGACAGACAGGAGTAAGCTTAACACAGACAAAGCTTAACACAGACAAAGAGACAGCTCCACAACATCAAAATAGTTCACAATCTTTCAGATGGCTACGCTTTGTGAGGTCGTCCCAGGAGGTCCAGAGAGGTAAGGAAGGCCTAACAACAAACCTGCGAGATTTCTTCTTCACCCAAGTGGCAGAGAAAAGAAGAAGCGAAACAGACACAGGATTATTTGTAAAGTCACGACAACTTTCGCTCACGTGCCACTGAGTCACGGAGACTGGCGGGAGAGGAGAGAGAGGAAAAAAAAAAAAAAAAGAAAAAAAAAAGAAGCGAAATAAAATTGCGCAGTTTATTTTAAGTCACGATGATAACTAATGCCGAGTCGTGTCACGATTCTATTTGCAGCACATCACACAACCTGCATGGGCCGGCTGGCTGGGATGGAGGGGGCTGGTACTTGGAAAGAGCCCTGTGTGTGTGTGTGTGTGTGTGTGTGTGTGTGTGTGTGTGTGTGTGTGTGTGTGTGTGTGTGTGAGTGCGTGTATGCGCACGCGTGCGTGCGTGTGTGCAAATATGCGTGCATGTGTGTGCATGCACGCATGTGTGCACGTCTACCAAAGAAAACAGACCTCCTTCGTCTGTGGCGAGTACAACATACTTTACTGAACAGTAACCCTGGTACTACTAACAAAACAGAAAAGTCCACAAAATAAACATTCTTACAGTGTACAGGAAATGGATCTACCTAAGGCTGGCAGAACAGCAAACAACATTGACTGAACAAAGGAAAAACAGAAGGGCAGCAAACAACATTGACTGAACAAAGGAAAAGACAGAAGGGCAGCAAACAACATTGACTGAACAAAGGAAAAAAAAACAGAAGGGCAGCAAACAACATTGCCTGAACAAACGAAAAAACAGAAGGGCAGCAAACACCATTGACTGAACAAAGGAAAAAAACAGAGGGGCAACAAACAACATTGCCTGAACAAAGGAAAAACAGAAACATTGCCAGAACAAAGGAAAAAACAGAAGAGCAGCAAACAACCTTGCCAGAACAAAGGGAAAAAAACAGAAGAGTAACAAACAACTTTCCCAGAACAAAGGAAAGAACAGATGACCGGCAAACAACTTTGCCAGAACAAAGGAAAGAACAGATGACCGGCAAACAACCTTGCCAGAACAAAGGGAAAAAAACAGAAGAGTAACAAACAACTTTGCCAGAACAAAGGAAAGAACAGACGACTGGCAAACAACCTTGCCAGAACAAAGGAAAAAACAAGAGCAGCAAACAACCTTGCCAGAACAAAGGAAAAAACAGAAGAGCAGCAAACAACCTTGCCAGAACAAAGGGAAAAAAACAAGAGCAGCAAACAACCTTGCCAGAACAAAGGAAAGAACAGACGACCAGCAAACAACCTTGCCAGAACAAAGGAAAAAAACAAGAGCAGCAAACAACCTTGCCAGAACAAAGGAAAGAACAGACACGCAAACAACCTTGCCAGAACAAAGGAAAAAAAAAAGAGCAGCAAACAACCTTGCCAGAACAAGGAAAAAACAAAGAGCAGCAAACAACTTGCCAGAACAAAGGAAAAAAAACAAGAGCAGCAAACAACCTTGCCAGAACAATGGAAAAAACAGAAGAGCAGCAAACAATCTTGCCAGAACAAAGGAAAACCAGAAAAGCAGCAGAAAACCGTGCCAGGGCAAAGGAAACCTGTCTGGTACCCTCTATTTACGTCCTAACAATCGTACCGTTAGGCCTACCGCCTGAACACGGAAGGATTAGTCCTATCAGTAGAATTTCAGTCCTTGATGACGTCACCCAAACCACCACTCGCTCATCTCACCCCCTTCCCCAGGTAGTTTGAATCGCTATCGTTAACCCTTTTAACTCGCTCAACTCATCCACCAGACTCTCAACCCTTTAACTACCTCAGCATATCCACTAGAGTTTTAGCCCTTTAACTTCCTCAGCCTATCAACTAGCTTCTTAAGCCTTTGGACTTCTTCAGCTTATCCATCAGCTTGCACCATCTTCCTGCAAAAAGCTGGCTGGTGGATACGATGGGAATGTTAAAAAGGTTAATGGTGTTTCCTCCCCCCCCCCCACCTCCCCAAGCTTTCCTATAGCCGTGGTCTCTTTTCTTCTCTTGTCCGCTCATCGATTGAACAAGAACAGACCTGAGCGACTGGCGGCAGTGTTGAAGAAGACTTCCAAGTCGTCGGAGAACACCGGGGCCTAGCTAGGAACTTCTAGATAGATCTTGCAGGAAGCTGGAGGATAGGGTGAGGGAGTCCAAGGATAAGTTTTTGCAATTGGTGGAGAGAGCGCCGGAGACAAAGAGTTAGTTTAAATTTCAGTTTCTCTAGATGTATTGTCTCCATGCTCTAAATAAATTCCACATGCATTGACCACAGACCATACAAGATCATCATGGCATAAGCCAAAATCCCGCGTGTCACAATGGATTTATCACACCAAATTCGAGCTACTCTCCCCCCCCCCCCCCCACGATGAGAGCGAGTCGCCGCAGTGCAGCGCCATCCGTTTTATCAAGACTTTCAGAAGTCTTAAGGTTAACTGGCCTTCAAGGGCAGGGACCTGGGAAATGAATCGCTCTCTCCAATAATTTTATACCAGAGCAACCGGGTGAACGTCCTGTTTTTCACGATTTTCAAACTGCCGCGGGATCTTTAGCGTGCGTAGGTCAGAAGGCACAAGGGTCCCACTCGATTTTTCCGTCCCTTTCCGAAGGACAGACGTTCGGTTCGACTTTCTGGTCAAACTGAAGAGAAAAGTTGAGGCCTCTACGGGAAACGAATCCCGTGGACGATTTAGTTAACAGTAGGCGAACATCTGAACCATTCTGCCCAGACAGACTGAAACTCGAGGAGAGAGAGAGAGAGAGAGAGAGAGAGAGAGAGAGAGAGAGAGAAGAGAGAGAGAAAGAGAGAGAGGGAAAGACAGGAGACAGACAGACAGACAGGGAAAGAGACAGTGAGAGACAGAAACAGAGAGGGAAAGAGAGACAGAGACATAGAGAGAGTGAGAGGGAGAAAGAGGAAGGAGGAGGGAGAGAGGAGGAGGGAGAGAGAGGAGAGAGGAGGGAGGGAGGAGGGAGGGAGGAGGGAGGAGTCGCTCAATACAGACCAGCAGGGCTATAGTCTTTGTGACGGAAGAACTACCAGTCTATTACCGCAGCCCCGCTAGCTAGCTGCTGGATCTTTTTTCCTCTACCCTCTCTCTTTATGTTCACCCCTTCCCCACCCTTCCTTCTCCCTCTCTCCCACCTTTCCCTCTGTCCCTATCTCTCTTATTCCTTTCTCCTTCTCCTCTCTCTCCCTCCTCTCTCTGTCACTTCCACAACAGAGTGACTGCCACTTTATTATGGAGCTAGGTAGGTAGGTATTAGCAAAGAGAGTAAATCATGAAGCTAGGTAGGTATTAGCAAAAAGAGAGTAAGCAAAAACCGTAGGTACTAGAATTCTCTTTGGCATTGGTCTGCCTGTGTCTGCATCATGAACGACAGTGTGTCTGTCTGTCTGTCTTCTGTCTGTCTGTCTCTCTCCCCTCCCTCCTCTCTCTGCTTCCACAGTAACATGACTGACACATTGTCATGCAGCTAGCTAGCAAGCTGTCTGTTGATGCTTGTGTCTGTCTGACACCCACACCGCGTGTGTGTGTGTGTGTGTGTGTGTGTGTGTGTGTGTGTGTGTGTGTGTGTGTGTGTGTGTTGTGTTGTGTGTGTGTGTGTGTATGTGTGGTGTGCGTGCGTGCGTGAGTGTGTACGTGTGTGTGTTCTCCTCCTCCCTGTGTCCGTCTATCCTCTCTTTCTCCCCGTCCTTCATCGTTCTGCCAGCCTTTGTCTGTTTCTCCCTGCAGACTGCTGTTGCCATAACAGTGCAGTCACTTGGCTCTTCTTTTCCCTTCCTCTTCCCTCCCCTCCCCTTCCCTTCCCATGTCCTCCCTCATTGTTTGTCTGTCTGTGCCACAGACATCTTGCTTCTTCTCAGCCTCTTGCCCCAACATACTATAGGCCTACATGTGAGACTGCCACTGTGTACCCTGCAGCTAACTAACTGGTTGTCTCTCTACGTTGGTCGTTCGCTGGGTCTGTCTAATATATCACGCACTCTACAATATCGTCTCTCTGTGTTTCGCCTGTGTCTATCTGGTCTGTCCTGTCTGGCTTTGTCTCTTTCTCCCTCCCTCCCTCCCTCCCTTTCATCAAACAAGAGCTCCTGACTCAAGTTCAAACCCAGCTTGCAACATTAACCCTTTGACTCCAGCACACTGTCCACCAGCATCCTGCATTGTCAACCATGCTATCAACACAAAAACGTAACCCTCTGACTCCCCCACCCTATCCACTAGCTTCCTGCAGGAAGCTGGTGGATAGGGTGCTGGAGTCAGAGGGTTAAAAAACTGGTCTGTTCACTGCCTATCTTAACCCGTTCGACTCCCGCACCCTGTCCATCAGCATCCTGCAGTGTCAAACCGTGCTAGCAAAGCAAAAACTTAACCCTTTTGACCCCCTAACCCGATCCACCAGTTTCCTACAGGGTCAAAGGGTTAAGTTTTTGCAGCTGGCAGACAGGGTGAGGACGTCAAAGGGTTAATAATCCTGTCATGTTGGTGGAGTCAGGTTTGTTTCATAGGTCCCGAGCTCTCCCCTCCCCTCCCTCCCTTTCCCTATTTCAATACCATACCAGCACACAGGTTTTAGTGCGGGCACAAGGCACACCTAATCTGATAATTACTGGCAGGTTCGGTTGGAGCGCATGTGGAACTGTCCGAGAGCCATGAATCCTCCTGTAAATTAACAACCCCCAAACGCTGTGTCATCCAAGTCTCGCCTTCATCAATCACACTAGGCTATACGCCTCTGTCTGTCTGTCTGGCTGGCTGGCTGGCGCGAAAGCACCGATATGTGTACTTAATTTTCTTTTCCTCTTTTTGTGTTGGTGGTTGGTTTGAAACGGTTATAGTTCTGATATGGCTCTACGAAGTCGGCTGGGCTGGGCTTTAACCCTTTGAGTTGAAAGGTTAAGTTTTTGTTTCGCTAGCATGGTCGACAATGCAGGATGCTGATGGACAGAGTGCGGGAGTCAAAAGGTTAAACAAAAAAAAACAGTAACAGTCCTCTCTCTCTCCCTGCTGATGCCTAGTACCTGTCGGACACCCACTCTGAATGCCACATCGTGTCCCTGTGTGTTTCTTCTCCGTCGGTCTCTCCCTCTCTGCCTACCTTCTTTCCTTCCTGTCTGACTCTACCTCTCACAGCCCAATTTGCCCCCCCCCCCCCTTCTACCCTTTACATGCCTTTATTCCCTCTCCCACACACACTTTCTTCAGCCCCTCCCTCCCTCCCTCTCATCTCTTCTGCAACCGTCTGTCTTGACATTCCAGTCATTTGTACAGAGATGTACAACCTATGATCTTTTGTCACACCCATTCCCTCTCTCTTCGTGGTGTGTGTGTGTGTGTGTGTGTGTGTGTGTGTGTGTGTGTGTGTGTGTGTGTGTGTGTGGCGCGCGGTGCGATAGGGGAAAGAAGAGAGAGTGTGTGGGCGTGTAGTGTGTGTGTGGCAGATGCGATGAGAGAAAGAGTAGAGACGAGAGAGTGGTGTGTGTGTGTGTGTGTGTGGCGGTTGCCGTACCCATGTGCTGCAGTCACGAACACCCTGATAAAAAAAAAAAAGCGTGAAAGTGGACACGCGGTTCTTCCTGACATACTGCTCTAGTCAGGCATTACAACAAGCTCACACTCCTCCGACTCACATAATAACACCATCTCACAAAAGTTGTCAAGTAACCATACCACTACAAGTTCTAGTACTACCACTACCAAGTTCTATGTACACATACAAGTTCATATGTACTTACATACAAAAGTCAAGTACATCATACCAAAGTTCACGTAACCTTACCATCTCAGCAAAAGTTCATAGTAACAAAAAAGTATTTCCTACAAAGTCAAAGTAGACTATACCATTCAGAAAAGTAATACGAACTAGAAAACGAAAAGTTCTACGTTACTATACTTTGTCAAAAGTTTCTGTCGTACTATTATGTTTTCAAGTTCATAGTAACCTATACCATCTCCCCAAAAGTTCATACGTAACCAACCATATTACAAAAGTTATAGTAAATACATTACAAAAGGTTCCATACGTACTAACCATCTTACCAAAAGTTCAGTACTTACCATCTCCAATGTCAGTAGTACCTACTACATCTTACCAAATTCATACGACCTTAATACCATCTACCCAAAATTCATACGTAACCTTCCATCTACCAAATTAAATAACATACCATCTCATCCTCACCAAAGTTCATACGTAACCTATACCATCTTACAAAAGTTCATAAGTAACCTATACCATCTTATCAAAAGTTCATACGTAACCTATACCATCTTACTAAAAGTTCATACGTAACCTATACCATCTTACCAAAAGTTCATACGTAACCTATACCATCTTCACAAAAGTTCACTAAGTAACCTATACCATCTTACCAAAAGTTCATAAGTAACCTATACCATCTTACCAAAAGTTCATAAGTAACCTATACCATCTTACCAAAAGTTCATAAGTCTCCAGTGGAATCTCTAATGTGCTTTAGGTAGGTCTATACTTCGTTTTTTCCTCAGAAAACCATGTTAGGTGTATGTTCACACATGCAGTCAATATCATAGCAAAGCGTCTTTTTACCTTCTGTGTGATAACTTCGGTATCCAAGATCGTTGTATGGTGTGCAATGCAAAACTTCCTAACAAACCGCAACCGTTCTGCTCTTCGCTCTACTCTGTTTTCTTTTTCCACGCCGCAGCGAATGTGTCTTCTTTGACAAGTCTTTGTCGTCTCCTGCTTTTTAAGTCTGTCTGGTATCCTGGTCTGTACCATGAACATCCGCTACACAACCTGCTTTGTCCTGTTAGGTCTAACTGACATCCAGGATCTGCCAGACCCATCAAGCTCACTGGCACTTTTCGTTTAACCCTTTGATTTCCCCACCCTGGCCACCAGCATCCTGTATTGCCAACCATACTATCACAGCAAAAACTTAACCCTTTAATTATCTCACCCTATCCACCAGCTTCCTGGCTGTAGTAGAATCAAAGATTTAAGTTTTTGCAGTTGGTAGATAGGGTGCGGGAGTCTAAGGGTTAACGCTTTTGCAGGGCTCCTTGTTACTCTACTTCTTTGGTTGACCATCTACAGTCTTATCAGGCCCCCATCTGGCGATGACTATGACCATTCTGATACCAGTCCCTACTGACTGCCCTGTTGAAGCGCAGGACCGCCGCCCCAACCTGAAGGGACCTCCATGGACAAACGTTCATCTCGTCTGATGAAAGACGACTCTATAGAGATTTGCGTTATATTATTATATTGCGCCGTAGTTTGGTAAAAGGCGGCTTCATGCCTGATACCTCTGACTTCAGCCTTCAACTAAACAGACAGGAACTCTTTTCATTCGCATGCGAAATCCACGAGAAAGGCTCTTTCTTCTGCAAGAAATTCTCTTACGTCTGTGTGAAATCCAAACGGAAGCCTCTTTCACACACACACACACACACACACACACACACACACACACACACACACACACACACACACACACACCGCGCGCGCGCGCGCGCGCGAGGAATCCATAAGAAAGCCTCTCTTTCTTGTTCTCCCCTTTCCCTTCCCCCAATTCTCGCCCTCGTGTGGATTCTTTCCATAAATATTGCCAAGCTTGCCAACCTTTGACACAGAAATACTGCCACCGCCTTGCAATGCTCGATTCCTTTCTCTCCCTCCCCCCTCTCCCCAGCACCCTCCTATCATCCCTCTCTGTTTTCCGCCCCTACCACTCCACATTTCCCCAATTTTTGCTTGTGTCAGTTGGCAGAAGAGATGTTTCTTGGTTTCAACTTCAACCTGGTTTTTAAGCCTTCCACAGCGACAACAACAACTGGGCTGACGATTTTTGTTAAAGTCGAAGCATGCACTGGGTTTCGCCGTCTCTTCTTTCCCAGCAAGGCTGCAGTATGTATAGTTGTCATTTGGCCGAGATCTACCATTACCGTACTTGGTTCAGTCAAGACCGGCATAACGAACGCACGCACGCGCACACACAGCAAGTCGTGCCAACTTCTTCACAACACCAGGTGTCCAAAACAAACACACACACACACGAACAAACAAGCAAACAAACTAACAAAACACAAACAAACAAACAAACAAACATTGCAGCCAGCCGGGTTTGAAATAAACATGGAACCAGCCTAAGCGCAAACCTGTTGAAATACCTTCGCGCCTCAGTGGATGTACCAAAGAAAGAATTAAGGAAGGGGGGTGGAGTAAGAAAATATGCCGTGTGTGTGTTGTGTGTGTGTGTGTGTGTGTGTGTGTGTGTGTGTTTTGTGTGTGTGTGTGTGTGTGTGTGTGTGTGTGTGAGTGTGTGTGTGATGTGTGTGTGTTGTGTGTGTGTGTGTGTGTGTGTGTGTGTGTGTATGTGTGTGTGTATGTGTGTGTGTGTGTGTGTACGTGTGTGTGTGTATGTGTGTGAGTGTGTGTGTGTGTGTGTGTGTGTGTATGTGTGTGTATGTGTGTGTGTGTGTGGTGTGTGTGCGTGTGTGTGTATGTGTGCGTGCGTGCGCGCGTGTGTGTGTATGTGTATATGTGTGTGTGAGTGTGTGAGTGCGTGTGTATGTGTATGTGCGCGCGCGCGCGCGTGTGTATGTGTATGTGTGTGTGTGTGTTAGTGTTATCTACAGTGTTTCTGTCCGTGCGTACGTGATCAGCCAGACCACCCAGCAACTAGGACAGGATTATTATGCGTAGGCTTGAAGCATTTCCTGGGTCGTGGTTCTTTTTTTAACCCGACTCACCAACGCCAGACGAACGTGAATACGAGCGCGCTGGAGCAATTACCAGCACGCAAAGACAGACTGCTTGAGACACCCCGGGCAGGGTCAAACTCCCATGATTCCATTTCTGCCACAATGAACACCCCACCCCCTCCCCCTCCAACCCACATCATGTTTTTTGTTTTTTCGTTGTGTTTGTGTTGTGTTGTGTGTTGTGTGTGTGTGTGTGTGTGTGTGTGTGGGGTTGTGTGTGTGTGTGTGTGTGTGTAGTGTGTGTGTGGTTGTGTGTTGGTGTGTGTGGTGTGTGTGTGTGTGTGTGGTGTGTGTGTGTGAGTGTGGTGTGTGTGGTGTGTGTGTGTGTGTGTGTGTGTGTGTGTGTGTGTGTGTGTGTGTGTGTGTGTGTGTGTGTGTGTGTGTGTGTGTGTGTGTCTGTGTTGTTCAAGATGCCTCCTTTCAGATCAGTAACAGCAGACTTGAGAGTTAGACCACATAATGTAACACTCTAAATGTGTTGAATACTGGCAGATATCTGTGTTAGAGCGCATGTGGCACTGTGCGAGTGTGTTGGAACTTCCCCGAGAAAGAACATAATGCCACATACCATTTGTTTTCAGAACCCACGCGCACTGCTACAGTTTGCCTTGGAGTTCAGTTTGCTAGAGAAGGTAGGTATTACAGGGGGCGGACGAATCCATAAAAGCGACACCACAAAATGTCGAGTGAAACTAGGTCCTTATAAGGTATTCTTGTACTTGTTGACAACTCTAAAAACTGCTCTGTGTTCTGGCATTCTGCAATTTCTTTCTTTCTTTTGTTTTTGTTTTTGTCGGTAAAATCCATTTTAATCGGATTTCGCACACATCAAGAGTTTTGTTTTTCAAGACCCAGATCGTGTGAGGACACCTGAGAATGGAGTGGTGACGAGATATGTCCAAGCAGTTAGATACATCCCCCTCCAATTAATGGTTTATCCACACAAAATCCTGAGGTATGTGGTGAAACATGTGGGAGGAGGAAAGGGCGAAGAGAAAAAGGCGGGCAGTGTGTGGTGCGTGCGTGCGTGCGTGCGTCGTGCGTGGTGTGGGTGTGTGGGTGTGTGTGTGTGTTGTGTGTGTGTATTGTGTGTGCGTGCGTGTGTGTGCTTGTGCGTGTGTGCGTGTGTGGTGTGTTGGTGTGGTGTGTGTGTGTGTGAGTGCGTGCGTGCGCGTGTGTGTGCGCGCGCGTATGGCTCGTTCATTAAAACCGTGTCAAAAAATGGACGTCAAGCGAAAAAGAAGATGGCTGACATCAGGCAGGATCAAAAGAAAAACCAAATAAAAAAAAAAATCTAGAAGCTTGAAAAGAGACCCTCTTATAAAATAAACGCGAGCGCATACAGAAAAAAAGGAGAAGAGAGAGAGAGAGAGAGAGAGAGAGAGAGAGAGAGAGAGAGAGAAGAGAGAGAGAGAGAGAGAGAAGAACAGCGCGAACGAAAACTCACTGGAGAAGAAATAGAAAATGGTCAAGCCATTCGAACAATCCCCATTTTAATACAGAAATCATTTCAGAAAATCCAGATTGTGTTCTTCTCAAGGTCAACGTGACCTTGACAGAGACAGAGAGACAGAGTGAATGTATAGCAAGTTTTAGTATACTCGCAGCGCCCTACGGGTTCTGTTTTTGCCAACTGTGACCAAGCTATTAATTAGTATTTATTACAGACGCAGATCTTCCACAGCTTCCACACAAAAATGGCAGTCGCCTTCAGATGCTTGCATGTTTCGCCAAATTGTCACCGAGCCATTAGCAGTCCACCGAGACATTTACATGTAATCGAAATTTACAAACAGTTTTTATACAGTGATGAGCCATTGGCTGTTAGTAGTTGTCCTATTCAATGCAGATTTGTTGCGGACAAAGCCGATTCCGAACACATATTTCTACACATAATTTCACATGATACAGCATCAAAGATCTTGGTTATTAATCTCTTCAATTATTCTTTATTTATGTACACATTTACTTATTAAATTTTTTGTTACAAGGATTTATAAGGAGAAATTCAGACTGCTTTTCCCGGGACAGCGCATCGCCGTTGTACAGCGCTATCCATCTCTTAGCCCCCCCCCCCCTTTTTTTTCTCTCATTGTTTTGTTTTTTGTTCTGAGTATATTTTCATTCTTTGTTCTAAAGTTACCAAAATGCTACCACTAAAACAAATATTTGCATTCACAATGTCTTCCTGTCAAAGTCGGGTTTAAAAAAATCACCTTCACCGACCACTCCCATCTCCCCTGAAAAGAAAGAAATTGCGGTGTACAATTTCTAATACTGGGTTCATATGACTTCCCAATAGCTATCAAAGTGAATCTGACCAATATGATCACACAAAATGCTCTATCCCTTACGTACAATCAAAAGACTCTGCTGAATTTCACAGATACAAATACACAGACAGGGATCGATTTAAATCCAATCCTACCTCCTATCCCTTTGGACAGGTTACACACACACACACACGCACGTACGTACGCACACGCACTACATACACGCATACAACACACAACACACCGATATGTTCCAATCGTTATGTCTAAACACAAATGTCACGACACTGCGGAGTCAGAAATGATAATGACATCAGCCATATCATACCCCTCTGAAACTGACGTTTATGTCTGAAACAGCATCCTGAAATAGTGAAATACGCACCAAGAAGAATGTAAAGATACCCTGCTGAAAACGATCATACGTCCACACCACACGTGCAAGGGAGGATTTTGGAATCCTGTAAGCCTGCATAGTCACCTGAATGACATGCAAAGCAAAAGCACAAAACGTATTGTGTCAATTAAAAACAAAATCACGATCTGCTAACACTGGGAAGATAATAAAGATGACCATCGCACACGGCAATCTGCCACTTGCAACATCCCCATAACTCAAAAGATCGCTCAAACGTGGCAATTTGCCACTTGCAACATCGTCATAACTCAAACGATCGCTCACAAGTTGCCATATGCTGTCTGCAACATCGCCATACTCAGAAGGTCACTACAGATTGCGTGGTTTCCAAACCTACTGTCCATCACTTGCCTCAACAACTCTTTCTTCTTTCGGCCCCAATAGTTAACCCGCCTTGACCGCACACCCCAGGACGAGGACAGGGGTGATGAAGACCTTTCACAGCATCACTTAACACAAAAGAGTTCGACAGCTCTTTGACAGGTCTGAAAGTGAAAGTTGTAACACAGGCTTTCTTTCACAGATGCCATGACTGGTGCTGGCGTCTGGCCACTGACAAGCCATGACAACGTGCATATCTGGGCACTCTCTGACAAACTGTCATTTCCAAGTCCTATGTCATATTGTCGGCAATACTGTCACTATCACACCTACTTGCCGACAACCTCTGCCCCCCCCCCCTTACTCTCCCACCCCCCTCCACGCCTCTCTGTATAACGTTTACTTAACAAAACCTATTTGATACGATTACAGTCAGATGAGCTATGTAAACATAATCGGGCCAGTGAAGTCTGATTAACTTTAATTGGAGCTGGTTATGTCTAGCTACAACAAGGTGTACAAGCAGTCAATCTGCTCTATAGTAGCTACAAGAAAAGTCAGCACTAAACTGTTTCTGACGAAACTGTGATGAAAGCATTCATTTAAACGACTTACTTGGCATTCTTAGAAATTTAAAACAGACCACTTACAAAAAGTGTACCGTACTGCTGAAATGAACAGATTTGTCAGAAAATAATTTATGCTCTCCAAACGTAAGTCTAGACTTAGTGATACTGCTGTGCACTCACATCTTTACGAAATGAAATCAACTACAGATAACAATGTCCTTCGTGTAAGTGTTCTGTTGAAAATGAAATGTATGTCAGCTTGTGCTGTCCAGAGTGCCAAAAACTCACTCCAGCTAATTCGATGGACAGTCCAGTGCCATCATCTTTGTCATGTTGATAAAAAAACACCAACACCAACAACCAAATCAAACACACACACGAAAAATATTCAATAACAACAAACTCCCAAATAAACAAAACAAGCAAGCAAACAAACAAAAACAACCAACCAAACAAAAAATAATACCATTCTTGTGTTCAGTGTTAAAAGACGACAGCCTGTGACCGAATCATTTATTTGGCGCGAAGTGTTAATAATAACCAACAATTGTATTGTAAGACTACTTGACATTCTTTACTAACCATTGTCTTAGCACGAACAGGTAACTGATAACTGACAATACTCTAGTCAGACTACTTGACATTACTTCTTTCCTTACTGTATTGACCTATGCTCAAACAGTCGAAAGGGCCAATCGCCATACTTCAAACTGTCTCCACGACAGCTCTGTAAATGGGGAGCTTGTTTTTCAAAGAATGACCTGACGTGTGTATGTGTATGTGTATGTATGTATGTGCAAGTGAGAGAGAGAGTGAGAGAGAGAGAGTGTGTGTGTGTGTGTGAGAGAGAGAGAGAGAGTGTGTGTGTGTGTGTATGTGGTGTGTGTATGTATGTGTGTGTGTATGTAGTGTGTGTGTGTGTGTGTGTGTGTGTGTGTGTGTATGTGTGTGTGTGTATGTATGTGTGTGTGTTGTATGTATGTGTGTGTGTATGTATGTATGTATGTATGTTGTATGTATGTTGTATGTTGTATGTATGTATGTTGTTGTGTGTGTGTGTGTGTGTGTGTGTGTATCCCTTTAAAAGAATCTTAACAAAACTTTGAACTGGACAATGAAGAAAGTCGTGAATACATTTCTGAATCGTGTAGTAAAATATTTGGGGGGAAAAGTCTTTCTATCATCCATGTGTTTCAAAGAACTCAAACTTGCTATCACGTTCAGCATAACGAGCGGGCCTGGACTAGACAGATCTGGCGAACTTTAAACAGCGTGGCCTATTTTCAAATCTGTAAACAGTGCTATTAGTCAGGGCAAAGAATGCAAATCTACCTTGACCTTTCTCCTTCAATCCTCCCCCTACATCTACCTATTCCTCCTCTATTTCTCCGCGCGTGCTCTGTGTGTGTGAGAGAGAGAGAGACAGACAGACAGACAGAGAGGGAGGGAGAGAGAGGGAGGGAAAGAGAGAGAGAAGGAGGGGAGAGAGAGAGAGAGAGTGTGTGCGTGTGTGTGTGTGTTTGTTTGGGTCTGTATATTTATCTTTTTATTTATTCGCTTTTGTTGAGTGTCTGTATGTGTGTCCTCCCCCCACTTTTTTTTTTTTCAGAGCGTGGTATGTGTGTGTGGGTGTGTGTGTGTGTGGGTGGGGTGGGGGCACAGAAGACATGGAAAGGACGTGCCCGACTACAGGCGACAGAAAAGTCTGCTTGGCCAGGGAGAGACCACACGGTGTGAAGGAATGACAGGAAACAGAAGAACAATGAAGTCCCCACTCTTCCCCTCACACACACACACACACTCACACACACACAAACACGCACACACACACACAGGATCTTCACCGACACGACAACGCTGCCCAACGCAGCAAGCTCTCGCGTGTGTGCTTTAGTAACGACCCCTGACCTCGGCTTGGTCTCTGACCCCTAACCCCATGACCTTCAAAAGGAGGGGAAGCAAGTCATGTGTGCCGATCTCACGGTCAGTCACTATCGGCACGGGCCACTCGTCTCCTGCTTCAAAAAAAAAAAAAAAAAAAAAATGGAGGGAGTGGGCTAGGGATGAAGGGGTGAAGGGGGATGGTCCGGTGATGCGTGGGATGGAGAAGGAGGTGTGTTAACCCTTTGACTGCCTCATCCTTTACATTAGCAGAAAACTGCTGGCTTGGGTGTAAGGGAGTCTACGGATTAAGTGGGAGGAAAAAAAGCGCAGGGGGTAGGGGTGGGGGCAAAGGAAGTTGCAGAGAAAGGGGGGGGGGGGGGAGAAAAGATGGGATGGGTGGGAGTGAGGGACTAGGGGCCAAGCACAAGCATTATCACTAGGTGCCGGTTGGTGGATCCTGTACCACTGCAGCAGCTGCTTTCAAATAATCAAAAAGAAGAATTTTCCATCCCGCCTCTAACATCTTCATCCGATCTCTTCGCTTTGATGAGTCTACGCGAAGACAGGAACACTACACTAAAGGCCTGGGGGCTGTGGCGAAAGGCTTGTTGTTGTAGTAGGAGAGGTATGGATGGACAGATCTCTATGTGGTCATGGTCTACGGCAAAGACTCTCAGGTGAAACAGTGAGGAAGTCTTTGGAACTCGCCTCCATCAGTTCGCATACACAAACCCATCTTGTCTTTATGGGTTCGTAATCTGTTAATATTTGCTGTTCATACCAATTTGACATGTCTGATTTGAACGAACATCTGTAATACGAGGAACAACAACAACAACAACAACAACAACAAAAGGTATCCCATGAAGGAGAATTTTTACTAAAACCTGCACAATTTTCACTGTGAACAGATTATCGGTAGACGAGACAGACCTAAACTGCTCATTTCTGAAAAATAATATCCGAGCAACTGTCCGCGCGGGCAAAACGCTAAAACAAGCCCACTACAAACAAGACCACCACAGCTAGAAGAATGACTAGACCATGGCAAACAGACAGGGGTGGGGTGGGGGTAGGGGTGGGGTCATATCACAGCGGTTGATTACAAGCCGAACGAAGGCTAGGCTGAAGGGGAGGGAGACTGTGTGGGGAGTAGGGAAAGTGGATGTTGTATTTCAAACATAATTCTCTTACTAGTATGTCAGAGAACAGGCACAATCGATAGAAAGTCAATCTTCTTCCTAGTCACTCTTCCCGGTTTCGCGGTCTTCTGTAGTTAAAAATAGTTTTACTAGTCTAGAATAATATAGTTTAGTCTAGAATAATACAGTTTAATAGTCTAGAATAATACAGTTTAATAGTCTGGAATAATATAGTTTAATAGTCTAGAATAATATAGTTTAATAGTCTAGAATCATCCGATTTTCCTAACAGTCTGATGATGTTGTTGTTGTCGTTGTTTTCTTAAAAAATCTTTTAAAACACTTGTGGACATGAAGGAATCGATGAATAAAAAAAAACAAAAAATTTTTTAAAATGCAGGTTTCTTCCTCCTCTCTCAGTACAAGAGGGTCTCCTGTCTTCTGAAAATTAACATTTCCCATGTTTTGTTTCTATGATGACGAAGCAACGAATCGAGATTGAACAGCTTTTTTCTTTTCACAATTTCCTGACCACCTCAACTCAATATGCGTTATTCTGAAGTCTTGTTGTTGTGTGTGTGTGTGTGTGTGTGTGTGTGTGTTGTGTGTGTGTGTGTGCTGTGTGTGCGTGCGTGCGTGCGTGCGTGCGTGCGTGGCGTGTGTGTGTGTGTGTGTAAAACACAGACACACACAGAGACACAAAGACACACACTGGACGAGCTATGCGTGTTTTGATTTAGGTATGGTAAGTACAAATGATTGCCTTTTCCATGATTCAAATTCATTTCTTTAGTCATAGTGGATTTACCATATAAAGCTCGATATATATATAATAATATTAATATATATATATAAATATATATAATATATATATAATCACATATACTCATATGTATATACAGAGAGAGAGAGAGAGATCTATAGATAGATGGAGAAAAGCAGAGGCCTCAATGAGAAACGAACCCGGGAGGGAACCTCAAGTTTAGTTATTGACAGGCAAACGTTTGAACCATTCTGCCACTCTTCTCCCTTGCACGTACTGTCACCCATTTAGCTGTCATTCTGTTACTACAGTGCGTTTCTCCTACAATCAAGTGTGATCATGATACAGTCACTGTGTTACTGCTGGTTTTTAGACACTAACATGCAGTAGTGTTGTATATAACACAAGCCTGATGTCACACACTGTTGTCTCTACTTTACCCAGCCTGCTGACACCAGCAGCACCAGTCATCAATGTACTCACTGTGTGTAGTGTGTATCTAGACCGTGCACAAAGTTCACCGATATTAGCCACCACAGTTGTCACATTGCCAGTCAATTTTCTCCATCCTTACATCCCCACATCCCACCCCCACCCCCGTCCTCTCTAATTTACTCATTGTGGGCGTGTGTGTGTGTGACAGAGAGAGAGAGAGAGAGAGACAAGCTGAAATGAGCGTGCGTGTGGAAAAATAGGAGGCAAATGACTGGCCTACGATGACGTTTTTTTGTAGTGATGGCAGAGGAATGGGTCTCGTGTTTCAGAGACATACGTATAGTTCTTCTAAACTAAAACCAGCTGACCAATCGATTAACCCTTTCACATCCCCACCCACTATCCTCCAGCTCCTTTCGTGGTAGGCAGGACGGAGGAGTGAAACTGAAAGGCTAAAAACCAAACCCCAAAACACCAACAACTTTAGTCCTCATTTACACTATGGATGCGTAGTAGGACTTAAATCTTAATGAACGAACACCACCAACACACACGACACATACACACACGCACCCACGTCCCAACCGTTTTTTCCCATCAAGCATATTTCAATCACGTATTACATTTCGGATCAATTGATATTTAACACACACAACACACACACACACACACACACACACACACACACAGCCTCTTCCATCATCCCCCCGCTTACCTTATGTATCAGTGAGGAGCAGTAGATTACAGAGAGACGGACTGTTCCCTAAGGGCATGTCCATGTCATTACCCTGCTGACACGATAACTCAAAAGTACAACCAACCATCTCAACAGTTCACTGACACCAGCCACATAACACTCACTATACCATCCATCAAACAACTGGGCCAGCAGAAAAGACAGGGTGAAAAAAAAACACACAAAAACAAAGGTGTACGTGTGTGTGTGTGTGTGTGTGGCGAGAGAGAAGAGAGAGAGAGAGAGAGAAGAGAGAGAGAAGAGAAGCGAGCGTGGTGTGTGTGTGGGGGGGGGGGGGGGAGGGGGAGATGCAGAGAGAGAATGTGTGTGTGTGTGTGTGTGTGTGTGTGTTGTAGCAGAGAGAGAGAGAGAGAGAGAAGAGAGAGAGAGAGAGAGAGAGAGAGAGAGAGAGAGGAGAGAGAGAGTTTAATCTTGAAGGTAGTGGGATAAACAATGCAGGGCTTTTGTTGTTGTTGCTGTTATATCGCCTAAAGACGGTCTACACTAATAAATACAACATAACAGTATGAAAACATAAACATGAAGGAAAACTGGAATATCAGAGAAAGAGAGGAAGAGGGAGAGAGAAGGGGAAGAGGGAGAGAAGAGAGAGAGAGACAGAGGGGGTAAGAAGAGAGAGAGAGATGTGGAGGGGGGTGGGGGCAACAGCCCTCACAGTTCTCAGTACTCCATGTAAAAACGAATCCTTCTCACTTCCTTCACCATTCAAGTGAATGATCTAAACCACTCTCTCCCTTGAAGGTGCACCGTAAGGACTGTAAACTGTACAGATCTCCAGTCTCTGAACAAGTAATTAGGCATCAAAGCACCCTTCCATTCGCCGCCCACTCCTCCCCTCTCGCTCATTTAGGCCAGTCATCTCCATTACCATCTCTGGTTAGTCTATTAACGAGGCTGAAAATTCGATTTATTACATAATCCGGTTAAAGACCAACGCAACGCTTTCTCTCAGACTATCCTACCTGCCTCTCTCTCTCCCTCTCTTCTCTCTACAACACCAAAACACACACAAACACACACACACACACATCACACACACACACACACAACACACACACACACACAACAACACACACACCACACCACACACACACACACACACACACACACACACACACACACACACACACACACACACACACACACACACACACAGTTTCTCTAGCTCAACGAAGCACCAGGAAAATTCCGTTGTTGTCGTTTGTGTCCCAAGTTTTTCTTTGTATGCTCGATCGACAAAGGCCAGTTCGTCGAAAATTTGCGCCGGTCTTGTTTTGTGAATTACATAAGCGTTCTGATTCCGCTTTAGTGTGTTCCTGGTTCTACTGCTTGAACGCTGGCAGTTACTTCGATTCAAACAAATCAAAATAGTCAAGCCATTCTAACAATCCCTCTTTTATACAATATCATTTTAAAAAAAAAATCTTAAAAACAGATTGCGTACTTTTCAACGTCACGGTGATCTATAAAGAACCGTCAGACGAGAGGAGGAAAAAAAGAAAGAAAAAAGAAAGGAAAGAAAGAAAGAAAAAAATTGCCTTGAAGCGAGGACAATAACAGTGTGACTGTCACAACAGTGGACACAGAATATCAACATTATTATAAGTTCCTTCGAAAGTGCTGCGCTGCTGACACACACCTTTCTCAAAAAGAGCTGATGTTAAGCACTGTTTTTGGTTCATCGTCTGACCTTGGTCATAGTGTAATGACTTCCAACACTTAAGCTTTCGCGACTCCTCAACAGTCTACATCTTTGACTTGTAAATGTTAAAGATCAATCTAGAAATAGCTGGCAAAATCTAGTACCTACTATACCCTTTTTTTTCGCAGACACTCCGACAGACACACATTTCTCCGATAAACGTGACAAAAGGGAAACTGAAAAACAACGCACGCGCGCATACGTGCATATCACAGAAGTCTTACGAGTTTACGCATGTCAGTGATGATGTACACACACACACACACACACACACTCTCTCTCTCTCTCTGTCTCTGTCTCTCTTCTCCCCTCCCCTCCCCTTAAGATCTGAACAACGAGAATCGTACATCCCCAAGGTCTCTCCATCCTCCTCTGCTTGCATCAAAGGACATTGCAGTCTCTCTCCTCTCAATTCTCCCTGTTTGTCGGTCTGTGTACGTCCTGGCCTAGTCGTTGTGAGCACTGACAATGTTGTCCACTTCACCTTCGCATCATAAACTATGCATCATGCATCACAATACGCCCCTCTTGTGTGTGTGTGTGTGTGTGTGCGCGCGCGCGCGCGCGAGCGTGTGTGTGTGTGTAAGAGAGAGAGAGAGAGAGAGAGAGAGAGAGTGGTGTGTGTGGTGTGTGTGGTGTGTGTGTGTGTGTGTGTGTGTGTGTGTGTGTGTGTGTGTGTGTGTGTGTGTGTGTGTGTGTGTGTGTGTGTGGCAGTGTGCTTGTGCTCTTTCTTTGTCTCATTTGCTGGACCGAACCCGATCGGGCTGCAAAAGGATTGAATTCCGCTTTCCCAGGGCTACGCACAGATGAAAAGGACGCCTTCTCCCTCAAGACCTAAAAGAAGGGTCACCTTTCTAACAAGACCACATGCACGCACGCACGCACGCACGCATGCATGCACGCTCTCTCTCTCACGCACACAGACACACGCACCACATAGCCGAGAACTGGAAGAAAAAAAGGAAAAAAAAAATGGGGGAGGGGGATTATGATTTTCACTACTCTCCCCTTCTCCCCCTTACCAGCGAGTGGGATGAATGGTCTTTGCTGTCACTTTTTCTGTCCCTGTCCTCTCTCCCCCCCCCCCTCCCCCCCTTTTCATCTTTTCTGTCTGCTCTCCCTCTGCCTCCCTGGTCCCTCTGTCCTTGCCTTCGATTTCATTTCACCTTCCTTTCAATTTTTCTTCTTTAGCTTTGTCTTCTAGTCTCTTTTCTTCATCCGCCTCCCCACAAAACCTTTTCTTTTCTCTTTCTCTCTGTTCTCGCCTTACATTTTCCCCTCCACCCCCCCCCCCCCCCTCCTCCTTTCACTTTTTTCCTCTTCAATTCTTTTCCTTCTTCGTAGTTTTCTATCATCTTTCCATCACTCGCCATCCCACCACGTTCCCCCCCCCCCCCCCCCCCCCCCCCCCAATTTCTATTCTCCACCTTGCCTGTCTGTCTCTGTCTGTCTCTCTGTACACACGCTCGCGCGCAAACGTGCTTTTATTAAATCTTTGCAGTCCTCCTCTTTCTCATATTCTGCAGGAGCCAATCTTTCCTAAATTCAAATGAAAAGCCATGTCTTTTCATGTTACAGTATAGTATACTTTTGGCAAATCAGAACGAAATCATACTGAGGAATATGTATCTTTATAATACCATTACGTTACGAACAAATATGCTCAACTGATGAATGTGTTTCTTGTGACCATGGTCTATATTCATACCATGTAGGTCACCATAGTCTGTATTCATACCACGTATCTCACCATAGTCTATAGTCATACTTTATATGTCACCATAGTCTATAGTCATACCACGTATCTCACTATAGTCTATAGTCATACCATATATGTCACCATAGTCTATAGTCATACCATATATGTCACCATAGTCTATAGTCATACCACGTGTCTCACCATGGTCTATAGTCATACCACGTATCTCACCATAGTCTATAGTCAAACCACGTATCTCACCACAGTCTATATAGTCATACCACGTATCTCACCACAGTCTATAGTCATACCACGTATCTCACCATAATCTGTAGTCATACCATATATGTCACCATAGTCTATAGTCATACCATGTATGTCACCGTAGTATATATTCATACCACGTATCTCACCATAGTATATAGTCAGACCATGTATGTCACCATAATCTATAGTCATACCATGTATCTCACCATAGTCTATATTCATACCATGTATGTCACCATAGTCTATAGTCATACCACGTATGTCACCATAGTCTATATTCATACCATGTATGTCACCATAGTCTATAGTCATACCATGTATGTCACCATAGTCTATATTCATACCACGTATGTCACCATAGTCTATATTCATACCAGTATGTCACCATAGTCTATAGTCATACCACGTATGTCACCATAGTCTATAGTCATACCATATATGTCACCATAGTCTATATTCATACCATGTATGTCACCATAGTCTATATGTCATACCACGTGTCACCATAGTCTATAGTCATACCTATATGTCACCATAGTCTATATTCATACCATGTATGTCACCATAGTCTACTATATTCATACCATGTATGTCACCATAGTCATATATTCATAGCCATTGTATGTCACCATAGTCTATAGTCATACCACGTATCTCACCACAGTCTATAAGTCATACCATGTATGTCACCATAGTCTATATTACCTATTATGTCACCATAGTCTATATTCATACCATGTATGTCACCATAGTCTATAGTCATACCATGTATGTCACCATAGTCTATAAATCATACCATGTATGTCACCATAGTCTATATCATACCATGTATGTCACCATAGTCTATAGTCATACCATGTATGTCACCATAGTCTATAGTCATACCATGTATGTCACCATAGTCTATAGTCATACCATGTATGTCACCATAGTCTATAGTCATACCATGTATGTCACCACAGTCTATAGTCATACCATGTATGTCACCATAGTCTATAGTCATACCATGTATGTCACCATAGTCTATAGTCATACCATGTATGTCACCACAGTCTATAGTCATACCATGTATGTCACCATAGTCTATAGTCATACCATATATGTCACCATAGTCTATAGTCATACCACGTATGTCACCATAGTCTATAGTCATACCATGTATGTCACCATAGTCTATAGTCATACCATGTATGTCACCATAGTCTATAGTCATACCATGTATGTCACCATAGTCTATAGTCATACCATGTATGTCACCATAGTCTATAGTCATACCATATATGTCACCATAGTCTATAGTCATACCATGTATGTCACGTCATCGACTGCCTTGTCTACAATTTACTTTTCTTTCATAGTTGTTTTGTTGTATACTATGTCCTTTTTCAGAAAAAAAGCCTAGAGCCTAATTATCTGAATAAATAAATTACCATCTCTCTCTCTCTCTCTTTCTTCCCCCCCCCCCCCCCAACCCTTTTCTCCGTCTTCTACTGTCGTCTTCTCTACTGTGTTCTTTTCCACGCCACGGCCACCGCTTTCTTTCTCCTTCTTCCCTAGTATTGCCTTTCCTAAACCGCCACACCTCCGTTTCCTTTCTGTTCCCTTTCTTCTTCCTATCCTTCTATCGTTTCTTTTTCTCCTGACGTCTTCTTTTTTTCTTCCACCGTTTTTATCTCTACCCCCCCCCCCCCCCAACATTTCCCACCTTTTTTCTCCCCTCACCCTTTTCTCTTGTCTCCCCCCCCCCCCCCCCCACCCTTCTTTTTCTCTTCCAGATGAGTGCGTAGACCTGTATGATTAGTTTGCCTCCAAAGGTTTCAAAGCTGGATAGCACGCTAGCTAGTAGTAAGCTTCTGAGATGTGAGAGAGAGAGAGGGGGGAGAGAGAGAGGAAGAGAGAGAGGGAGAGAGGGGGAGAGAGAGGAAGAGAGGGGGAGAGAGAGGAAGAGAGAAAGAGGAAGAGAGAGAGAGAGGAGAGAGAGAGAGAGAGAGAGAGAGAGAGAGAGAAGGGAGCAGGAACTAGGAACATAAGCGACAGACGGCAAGAATTACATGCCTCAAACGACTTGACGTGGGGTTTGTGGGTATGTTAGCAAGGGTTGGTTGGTAAGCTGGCTTGGGAGGGTTTTTTTCCCCCACTAAAAACAAACGTGTACGCTCGCTCTCCTTCATGCTTCACTCTAAACTCTTTATCTACAGTAACACCCCCTCCACCACCGGTATCAGAGATGCGTGTCCTCTCCCCTTCGTATCCCCGACGACACCCTCCCCCCCCCCCCCCTCTCTCCCTACAAACTGTATGTCATGAGGTCCTTGACATCACAATAGTAACAAAGTTTGTCAACTGATTTCTCAAGATATTCAGACAAAGAATTTAGTCTTGTGTACTTTAATTAACCCTTTGACTCCCGCACCCTATCCACCAGCTTCCTGCAGGAAGCTGGTGGATAGGGTGAGGGAGTCAAAGGGTTACTTTTTTTGCTTTGCTAGCATGGTCGACAATGCAGGGTGCTGGTGGACAGAGTGCAAGAGTCAAAGGGTTAACTTGGTTGTCGTTTCTGACGTGGTGTTTGCCCTGATTAGGCTCTCGTAGTCGGCTGGGCTCTAAGCAATATGAACTTGAACCTGGAGTCAGACTGATTTCACAAAGATATTCAGACAAAGGATGTCACATTTTCTACGCTTAGACAGCCCAAAATATATCAAATAAAAACATACACAACAAGCAAACAAACAAGCAACCACGACAAAACTAATTCTAAACATGCAAATAAACTTCCTTCTAAAAACATGCAAGACTAGCTATGCAGAGAAGCTAAGGCTGATAAGAATGCAGAAAATAAGACAGACAGACAGACAGACAGAAAGGAAACAAAACTGACAAATGTTCATGAAAAAATAACTAAATACAAGGACAGATAAAGAAAGACACAAGCCAAATAAGTAGGCAAGCAAAACTTGAACATGGAAAACGAGATTAATACTGATAAAAAGAAAACAAGAGGGAACGGGAACAACAACACATAAGAAGGAAGCTGACAATGTAATCAACACCGAAAATGGAAACAACTCATAACAAATGTAACATGGAGAATTTGTGAAGGCTTCGACGTAAGAAAGTTACTAACAGAACGCAAACAACTGATGAAATGAAAGAAACAAAAGAAAGAGAGGGGGAAAAAATGCTACAGAAACCAAACACAATATCCTCAACTTAAATAAAACAACTACATATATTGTACAACTTGAAATATAAGCTGGAGAGAGAGAGAGAGAGAGAGAGAGAGAGAGAGAGAGAGAGAGAGAGAGAGAGAGAGAGAGAGAGAGAGAGAGAGAGAGAGAGAGAGAGACCCTGGAGTTTTCAACAAGAGCCGAGAAGCATTAAGTAGGCTACTGAACTAAAATCCGAAGGCCACGGGAAATAGTGATGATAACCTATGCGCTGCTGGAAGCTCAAAGTGGTGCAGATAGAGGAGATGAGGGTGGGGGTTCGGAATGGGGGAAGGGTAAGGCAGGGGTGGGGTCGGAGTAAGGTAGGGTCAGACAATGAGCAGGAAACAGGGGATGGAGAAGGCAAGCAGGGGAGATGGGAGGTCAACACCGATAGAAACCTCTCGTGGAGGTCATACAGAGGAAGAGCGGGGAGTGGGGGCGCTCGTTCCCCCTCTCTCTCTCTCTCTCACACACACACACACAATTATATATAGGCCCTATTCCCCACACGCTACATATATGCAGCAACGAGAACAAGGTAGGATAAAGAATAAGGAGTCAAGAGAGAGAGAGAGAGAGAGAGAGAGAGAGACAGAGAGACAGACAGACATTGTTTTAATCCTTTGACCTCCACACCCTCCCTATCCACCAGTATCCAGTAAACAGATGGATAAAGTGAGGAAGTGAAAGGGTTAAGTTTTTGCAGCTGGTGGATAGGGTGAGGGAGTACAAGGGTGCACTGAGAAGGCCACGGACCCACACGCAAAATGTTAACATGCATAATACATGCTTCCTTTACGCAGGCACACATGTATTCACACATTCCTACATACACATACACATACACTTACACTGGCTACGTGCAATACACTCGAGCATACAGCATAAATTATGCACAGACAAGACAGATGTATATATGTAGGTCTTAGATCTCGGTCGAAAAAATGAGTAACCGTGCATCAATACAATGTGTTTAGAAAACAACAAAAGCCACAGCACCCTCTCAGTAGTACACATATTTGCTTTCCTTCCAAGGACAGTACTGTTCAAAAAAAAACAAAAAAAGGAGGGGCAGAGAGAGAGAGAGAGAGAGAGAGTGAGTGTGTGTTTCATGCTCTCTCTCCTCTCTCTCTCAGACAAGCACACACACACACACACACACACACCGCGCGCGCGTGCGCGCGCGCAAACACAAACCACACACACAGACGGAGCAGCAACATAGATAGATACGGCCAGGATTTCATTCAGGGTTATTAGTGACGGTCGGGCTCCCTACTGCTATAATGGGGAAGACTGGAAACCCTGCCATAGGCCTAGTAGTGGTGGTAGTAGGCCCTAGTGGGAAGCCCTCACGATGCAGGCTTCACAAGCTAACAACAGTTCGCTATCAAGCCAGAGAGACTGGAGCCAGGCTACTACTGACTGTGTGGTGAGCTTGCTTGAGGGCCGTTGTTGTCTGGCTTGGCTGCTTGCTGGGTTGATGGGGGTTGGTTGCTACCTTGTCTGGCTTGGTTGCTTGCTGAGTTGATGGGTTGGTTGCTGCTACCTTGTCAGGCTTGGCAGTCGACAGGAAATCTCCCAGGGGGCACGGGGGGGGGGGGGGGGGGATGGAAGGGGAGGGGGGCTATCGATTGTACACATCGGACTCTCTTCTCTTCCCCCAACGACTACGTCCCCTCTAGCTGTGTGTGTGTGTGTGTGTGTGAGAGAGAGAGAGAGAGAGAGAGAGAGAGAGAGAGAGAGAAAGACAATCAGAGACAGCGAGAGAGACAGAGAGAGAGAGAGGGGGGTGGGGGAAGGGGAGAGAGGGAGAGAGAGAGAGAGGGAAGGAGAAAGACAGACAGAGTGCATGTGCGTGAGACAGAGAGACAGACAGACGGAGGGAGAGAGAGAGAGAGAGAGAGAGAGAGAGAGAGAGAGAGAGAGAGAGAGAGAGAGAGAGAGCGGGAGAGGGGACGGAGAAAGAGAGAGAGAGGGGGAGAGAGAGAATGTGTGTGTGCGCGTGTGTGTGTATGTGTGTGTGTCCCTCCAGCCTACTACCTTCTTCTCTTCACTTGCCCCCTCCCACTTCCAGCAGCCCTCTCCCTATCGCCCCCTCACCATCCCTCCCTCATCCATCTTCCCCACGCACGCGTCCTTGCCCTCCAAGACGTCTCTGTCTCTCAATAGTGCCATCCATCTCTCTCTCCCGTGGAATATATCTGCCTCCTCTCTTTCTCTCTCTCTCTCTCTCGCTTCAGAAACATCGCCATTCCTCCCTTCCACTTCCATAGGCCTTCATCCCTTCAGACTACTTTGTCTGAAGGCGTGGGACGTAAAACCTTCCCTAATAAAACAGCCTGCCACATCCCATCCCCTTCTCCCACCATAACCTACCCCCTCCTCCCCCTCTCTCTCTTTCTCCGAATCTCAACCTCTTTCTTTTCCTCTGTTTCTCTTGCTCCCTTTTTCGACTCTTTCGTCTGTTTCTCTTGCTCTCCCGTCTTGAATGTTTCTCCTTGTTTCTCTCTCCTCGTTATTGTCTTCACATCTGGAGGTCTGTCTCTGTTCCTCTGTCGTCTGTCCCCAATCACTCTTTTCCATCATAGACTTTGCTCTCACTTCCACTTGTGATACTCTGCTCTACAGATTCCTCTCTCTCTCTTTTGTCTCTCTCTCACTCTTGTCTCTCTCTCTCTCTCTCTCACTCTCTGTCGCTCTCTTTCTCTCTGTCTCTTTTTCTCTCTCACCCACACTCTCTTTCTCCCTGTCTCTCAGTCTCTCTTTCTCTGTCTCTCTTTCTCTCTCTGCTCGCTTATGTCCAAAGCCTCCCTCTGCCTGCCCTTCACCTTCCCAATTACTGTGGCTCAGGACGTGGGGCGTTACACTTCCCCAATAAACCATTCTGCCACTTCCCTAATAAACCGGTCTGCCACACATTTTCTGTCCTGGTCCCCCTTCCGTCCCTCTTCCTTTCTCTTTCTCTCTCTCAGCCTCTTTTTTTGTTTGTTTTTTTGTGGTCATCTGTTTCTCTCGTCTGTCTTTTGTCTGTCTACCTCCCTGGTTACTTTCTTCAACCCCCACCACCTACCTACCTCTCCTCTCGCCATCTTAATTTAACACAAGAAAAGCTCCTCTCTGCGACTCTCTCTCTCTCTCTCTCTCTCTTTTCTCTCTCTCTGTCTCTCCCCCACCCCATCCACCCTCTTTCTCTCGCTTATTCCCAAAGCTTCCTCCTCCTTCCTCCGCCTGTGCCTTCATCTCTTGGATTAATTCCACTCTGGACTTGCGCAAACCTTCCCCAAAACCTAGCCGACCATCTCCTCCATCTTTCCTCCCTCTCTGTCTCTTTTTGAGTCTCCCTTCTTTCTCTTTTCTTCTGTTTCTCTCGTCTGCGTCTCTGTCCATCTGTTCCCCCCCCCCCCCTTCTCTCTCTCACACATACACACACACACGCACACACACGCGCACGCACGCACACACACACAGACACACACGCGCGCGCACACACACACGCACGCACACACAGACAGACAGAAACAAATCATCATCCCCGTATCTTCGTCTCCCATATATGATCTCTGGCGTTAAAGCTCCATGCAATCACCCAACCAGCCTGCTCTTCTCTCCTCTTCACTGCTGTCTTCCACCATCCCTCTCCCAATGTCCCTCACAGCCCTAGCTAGAGCTAACATATCCCTCCTCCCATCGCTTCCCTCCCTTCCTTTTTATCCCCCCGCCCACATTATCTCTCTCGTGCTCCTTTTCTCCACGACCCGGCTGTCCCCCGGCTGATAAAGCTGTCACGTCTGTTCCTGTCCCTCCCTACACTCACTAGACACACACCCCTTAACACACACACACACACACACACACCACTCTCTCTCTCTCTCTCACCACACACACACACACACACACTCTCTCTCTCTCTCACACACACTCTCTCTCTCTCTCTCTCTCCTCTCTCTCTCTCACACACACATACACACACACGAACGCCTGTGTGTGCGCGCTATGTTTACTCGAAAATACTTATATTGTTCCGCGAGTTTTGTTGCTGTTGATCTGTTAGTTTTTGCTTCTTTTGTTTGTTTGTTTCGTTTTGTTTGTTTGTGTTTTGTTTCGTTTTGTTTGTTTGTTTGTGATTGTTTTGTTTGTCTGTTCTCCCTCAATCCCCTTTGTCACTGATGCGTTGTATGCAGGCTGTTTCGCCCACACTGTGCAGGCGCTATGTTGCTGCACAGTGTGCACACTCCATGTTCAGTGGGCGTGCATGCCGGGTTGTCCATACTTCCTTATAAGCTGACTTAACCCTTTGACTCCCGCATCCTGTCCATTAGTATCTTACACTGTCAACCATGCTAGAAAAACAAAAAGACTTATCCCTGTGAGGGAGTCAAAGGGTTCTGGAGGAAAGGGTGTGGGAATGAAAGGGTTAAGGTTTTGTGGTTGGTGGATAGGGTGCGGGAGTCAAACAGTCAAGTTTTTACAGCTGATGGACAGGATGCGGGAATCAAAGTCAAGTTTTTACAGTTGGTGGACAGGGTGCGGGAATCAGACAGTCAAGGTTTTACAGCTGGTGGACAGGATGCGGGGAAAACAGAGGGTTACGGATCTTTACCAGGCAAATTTTGACATTCCACATACATGTGCACAAGAAGCCGGGGTAGGGGGTAGGGGGTAGAGGGTAGGGGTGGGGGTTTCAGGCAAAGGCATGTCTCTCACCCACCCACCCACCCCTGGGTCATCTGAAAAATCAATCACCATCCTTTAACCAACAGTGTGAGATGTCTAGTCGGATCGAACCCCAGGACCTTCTGTACGGAACCCAGACGTTTACCCACTTGGCTACAGTGTCGTTGATGAGACAGAGTGGTTGCCAGCGCAACGCGTGGGCCCGGTGCACGAATCACACCTAACGTTTTAAAGCTTTCGCCAACAGCAACAACACCAGGGGCTAATTTGACGGCAATTTGGGCCACTCGGTCTGTCCGGTCAAAAGGGTCAAACTTGAAAAATGGAAAGCAGTGATCCTTTCGCACACACAGTTGTGTGTGTGTGTGTTGTGTGTGTGTGTGTGTGTGTGTGTGTGTGTGTGTGTGTGTGTGTGTGTGTGTGCGTGTGCGTGTGTTTTTGAGAGACAGAGAGAGAGAGCGAGCGAGAGATAGACAGAGAAAGAGAGAGCGAGAGATAAAGACAGACAGAAAGAGAGACAGAGAGAGACAGAGAAAGAGAGAGAGAGACAGACAGACAGAGACAGAGAAACAGACAGACAGACGATAGAGGAAATGAGCGAAGAAGAGGTAGGAAGGACGAAGTGAACGAGATAGTGAAGGAAAGGGAAAGACAGAGAGGGTTAGAGAAGGATCAGACAGAAAGAGTGAGGGGCGGTAGAGAGCGAGCGGAGAGAGAGAGAGAGAGAGAGAGAGAGAGAGAGAGAGAGAGGAGAGAGAGAGAGAGAGAGAGAGAGAGAGAGAGAGAAGACAGACAGACAAGGGCAGTAAGAAAAGGAAAAGAAACAGATGACATAATTGGGAAACAGACTTTCGCCCCCTCACACATAAATACAGCAAAGAGACAGGGCGGGATTTTAGGCTTCTGCCTATCTCGTGAAAGAGAGACAGACGGAGGGACGGACGGATGAACAAACAGACAGAGACACACCGACAAACAGAGAAGCACACGAGAACAGCGCTCCAGAGGCCGTTTAATGCCTCCCCAAGCGATCGGGCATGGTTGTGGCTGCACCACCCTCCGTTCGATTAGAAGTGCGTGTGTGTGCGCTGCCATGCGTTGTTGAGTGTGTGTGTGTGTGTGGGGTGTGTGTGTGTTGTGTGTGTGTGTGTGTGTGTGGTGTGAGAGTGTGAGGTGTGGTGTGTGTGTGTGTGTGTGTGAGAGTAGAGTGAAGTGTGTGTGTGTGAGAGAGAGAGAGAAAGTGTGTGTGTGTGTGGATGTGAGGTGTGTGTGTGTGTGTGTGTGTGTGTGTGTGTGTGTGTGTGTGTGTGTGGTGTGTGAGTGTGTGTGTGTGTGTGTGTGAGCGTGTGTGTGAATGTGTGTGAGAGAGAGAGAGAGAGTGTGTGTGTGTGTGTGTGATGAGAGTGAGTGAGTGAGTGAGTGTGAGAGTGTGTGTGGTGGTGTGTGTGTGTGAGTGAGTGTGAGTGAGTGAGTGAGTGAGTGAGTGAGTGTGAGTGTGTGTGTGTGTGTGTGTGTGTGTGTGTGTGTGTGTGTGGCGCGCGCGCGCGCGCGTAAAAATACATACTGATCAATTAAAAAACACACAAAAACATTGTAAAACATTAACGTAGATTTAATGGTTATGACGTAACGGTACCCAATATTTTCGATGCTCCATAAAGTACATGACAACATTACACACACTGGTGTCTGAATGTCTTGATTACCCCCACCCCCACGCTATTAATTACAATTACACGCAAGGAAATATCCTTAAAAATTATTCTTATCATTCACATGACCTCTTTCAAACAAAGTAAAATAATGGATTCTTTCCAGTTGTATGGATAAACACCACTATCAAACACAACACTGAATAATAATTTCACTAAAAACTGACAAATTCTTGAAAAACTCTCCAACTGAATCATCTGGACCAGCCAATTTACCACTTGGTGTGGGGGGTGGGGTGTGTGGGGGAGTGGGGATGGACAGAAGACTGAAGAAAAAGAGTGATAAAGTAGGCCTATCTACCGACTATCGTACGAACTAACCTCATTCTTATCACGCTAACACACATACACCCTCACCCTCCCTCACTCTCCCACACACACACAGAGACACACACACACACAGACAAACACAGACTGACAGACAGACACACACACACGCACACACACACAAAACACAGACATACACACACACACACAAACACACAGACAGATAGACACACACCCAAACATACAGACACACACGCACGCACACACACATACAGACAGACAGACAGACACCGAGTCAGTCTGACCAGACACCAGAAGCCAATTCCATCCAACATACAAGACACGCCATGGATCGGCTGTCATGGTCTGGCACAATGTCTTTGTCTTTCCACCGACAGACAGACAGACAAACGAGAAACACAATGGCAAGCATGGAACAGGGATCTGTTCAAAAACTTCTCCATGCTCAGTATCAACGACATTTTCAACAACACCCCCAAGACAGCAGTGTCGACAACAGACAAGGCAGGCACAAATGGCTACGTGTGTGAACAGACAGACACAAAGGGTTACGTGGCTAAACAGACACAATGGGCTACATGCTAAACAGACAGCACAAGGGCTACGTGGCAAACAGACAGACACAAAGGGCTACATGGCTAAACAGACAGACACAAAGAGGCTAACGTGGCTAAGAACAGACAGACACAAAGGGTGCTACAGACACATGGGCTACAGAAACAGACAGACAAAGGGTACAAACAGAAGGCTAGTGGTGAACAACGACAACTCTTGAAGAATAACAGACATCAAGCGCAAAGACAAGATCGACGCAATTCTTTGCAGCAATAGCACGGTGCCAATAACTCACTCTGGCCAATGTTATCACTATCATCATTACAATGGTTACAATATTCATTATTTCACTGTTATCATCATTACCATCATCATCATCACCACCATCATCACATCATCATCATCATCACCACCCTGGCAGAAACGCTGGTTATACTGGCCAAGCAGTCAGTCAGCTGGGGATTATGTTTTCTGCTGGACTGGGTCAGGCTGGACTAGGTCGACAGACGGATGGACCAAGTTCACACACACACACACACACACACAACACAGAGAGAGAGGAGAGAGAGAGAGGAGAGAGAGAGAGAGAGAGAGAGAGAGAGAGAGAGAGAGAGAGAGAGAGAGAGAGAGAGGGAAACAAAGAAGGAACTGCTAGCTGTTCAGTGTTACGTGGTTAGAATGGGCGGTTGTTGTTAGTTCGGCAGGCAGCAGACAGACTGGCCCATACGTCTGAACGTTGCCTGAATACCCTGGAGAACATACCCACTCAGAGCTAACATTATCAGTTAATACTGTGTATGTGTGTGTAGGTGCGTACGTACGTACGTACATAGTATGTATGTATGTACATGTATGTATGTATGTATGTATGTATGTATGTATGTATGAATGTATGTATGTATGCATGTGTGTATGTATGTATGTATGTATGATGTATGTATGTATGTAGTATGTATGTATGTAGGTAAAATATCCACTCATAGCTAACACTATCAGTTCAATACTGTAAGAGTATGTATGTACGTATGTCTGTATGTACACTATGTATGTATATAATTATGTATGTATGTATGTATGTACACTATGTACGTATGTGTGCGCGCATGTGTACGTGTCTACACGCACATGTGCACGCGAACACCGTTAAGTTTGTGTGTGCACGCATGCGGGAGCGTTTGTATGAGAACTCCTTTCCTTTCGACTTTTATATCGCCTTCTTTCTGTACCCCCCCCCCCCCCCCCCACCTTCTCTATCCATCAACTCCAGAGGCCTGTGATCAAACCCCCAACCACCTCTCTCTCTTCTTCTCTCCCTTTCCCAGCCTTCAGCATTTCCTCTCATTCTCTCCCCCCCCCCCCCCCCCTCGGCCCATTCTCTCTATTTCTATCGGCCGGTCTTCACAGTGATGTCAGTCTCCCCACCAGGGAGTTCAGAAAATTCGATGGAATGGAGAAGACCCGCACACGCACGCAAACGTGAGACCAGAAAGAAGAAGGAAAAAAAAAAAAAAAAAAAAAAAAAGATGGGAAGAACGAGGGATTGGGAGAGACAGGGGGAGGGAGCGATGGAAGCGACTGAGAGAGGGACAGAGGGAAAATTAATGGGAGTGGAAGCCCAAGACACAATAAACACAGAGAGAAAGGATGGGGGGCGGGTGGACAGGGGAAACGGGCAAGACAGGGTGGGCTGCAGGTGGGTGGGGGGTGGGAGGGGGAGAAGCCGGCGACGTACACACGCACGCGCGCAAGCGCACAGACACACACACACACACACACACACTCAAATACACACACAAGTCTTTCTCTCTCCCACGCACACACACATACACACACAGAGCACTCTAATGGAAACACACACACAACACAGAGCACGCTAATGTGCACGCACACACACACACACACACACACACACACACACACACACACACACAAAGATAGCTCTCCTATAGACAAATCCACGCCTTCAATGCAGCCCTCTCCTGAATCCTCCCTCCTCACACACACACACACACCACACCACACATATACACACACATACCACAACACACACATAACACAACAACAACGCAACACACAACCCAACACAACACACACACAAACACGCACGCGCGTGATTATCCTCCACCCCAACAACTATTCCATCCTGACCTCTAAGTACTGCACACATACACAAACCACATATACGCACAATTATCACACCGGAACTCAGCCACAAGCATCCGAAACTAGTCTGTACTTCAGCTGTTGGCAAACCAAACATGTGTGTGTGTGTGTGTGTGTGTGTGTGTGTGTGTGTGTGTGTGTGTGTGTGTGTGTGTGTGTGTGTGTGTGTGTCTGTGTGTGTGTGTGTCTGTGTGTGTGTGTGTCTGTGTGTGTGTGTGAGTAAACATGACGTGGGCAAACAAAACCAACTGCGCATAATATTGAACACACGCTGTCGGGCTGCGATCCCGTTCCTTTCCCCAAGTCAAACCTGGTTAGGAGGCTTCATCTCAGTGTTTGACATCTGTTGTGTGTGTGTGTGTGTGTGTGTTGTGTGTGTGTGTGTGTGTGTGTGTGTGTGTGTGTGTGTGTGTGTGTGTGTGTGTGTGGATGTGTGTGTGTGTGTGTGTGTGTGTGTGTGTGTGTGATGTGTGTGTGTGTCTGTGTGGATGTGTGTGTGTGTGTGTGTGTGTCTGTGTGTGTGTGGTGTGTGTGTGTGTGTCTGTGTGTGTGTGTGGATGTGTGTGTGTTGTGTGTGTGTGTGTGTGTGTGTGTGTGTGTGTCTGTGTGTGTGTATGTGGAGACAAACATACACACACACACAGACAGCAGAGAGAGAGAAACAGACAGACAGCGAGAGAGACAGAGTGTGTCAGAGACAGCGAGAAAGAGCGAGCGAGCGAGCGAGCGAAAGAGAGAGAGAGAGAGAGAGAGAGAGAGAGAGAGAGAGAGAGAGAGAGAAGACAGACAGACAGAGAGAGAGAGAGTGAGAGAGAGAGAGAGAGAGAGAGAGAACTTGTGTGTGTGTGGGTGACATGTGTTTGTGAGCGCGCGCGCGCGCGCACACGGTTGTGTGTATACATGCGGAGGTGTGCACATGTGTGATTATGTTTATATGAACGCGTGTATGTGTGGACGTTTACAGTTCCCTTATCACACCTCGCGTTATCGTGCGAGTGGGCGCGCGCTAGTACGTCTTGTCAGAAAAGCGCGCGTGCATGTGCGCGCGTGCACGCGTGTGAACCGACAAGTCCGGCGCGGATCACCAACGGCAGTGCAGCAGCCGTTCATTTCGTGACGCATACAAGCCATTCATGTCAAACGTCATGTGATAAAAACCATGTGACGACGCCCTCAGATGAAAACAAGACAGGAAAACCGCTGCCTGCCTGCACTCAATCTAGATACTATTAGTAGCAGACACAGAAGGAAACAGAACCGAGGGGGGGGGGGGGGAGGCTGGGGGAGGGGGAGGGGTATAGAGAGTGGGAAGCAGAGAATAAAACTGGGAGGGGGGGGACTATATCACAGAACCAAAATAAAAACCAAGCAAAAAGTCAAATACTGAACAAAGCGTCCGAACTCGTACACACACGATCCGCACATGTGCAGCAGACTAGTGCCGGGCAGAACTCAGCAGGACAAAGCAAAACTCGGAAACAGAACACAGACGAACAAAAGTGGAACATGAAGAACGAAGAACAGAATAACAACAGAAGCGTCGGAACGCGTGCCGTTCGTTTTAGCAGCGGAGATTAGCAAGATGGAAGAGAATGACAATAAGCAGCAGCAGCAGCAGCAGCAGCAACAACAGCGGTAAGCGGATACGAGCTTGGCAGTGGCGGCTACAGTAATGACAACGAATATGACACCAATACAAACAATATAACAATACTAAATGATATCGCAGTGGGAAATATCCCGACTGTCAAACTATGCTAACATCTTCTCTCTGTTATCGGTTAGTTTTATCAATAATCTTTTCTCATGGGTGAATAACATAAACTGGACATGCTGTGTAGCTTTTCTCTCTCCCCCCCCCCCTTCCCTGTCTCAATGAAACAAATAAACAAAACAAACCCTAATCGCCAGTTAAGGTGATGATACGAAATATAAGTGGCAGTCCCAGGACTCAGGACACATACACAGTTAGTTACATGTTCCTTTGAATGTAGGAAAAAAAGTCACAGAAAAAAAGTCACAGAAAAAAAGTCACAAAATTGAGTAGGAAAAAAAGTCACAGGAAAAAAAGTCACAATCAAACAAAGCCTTCAAGTCAAGTTTATTTCATCTGAGCAGGATAAAATGTCATAGATTCAAGATAGTCAGTAAACGATTTTTAAAACTGCAACAATACCAGTCTAGCTCCTCTAGCTATATGCAGACCCCACTCATATGCATCAATTAAGATTAGGTCTCTCTCTCTCTCTCTCTCTCTCTCTCTCTCTCTCTCTCTCATCTCTCATCATCATGCGGAAGTGTTACACGCGGAAGTGCTACTCGCGGTAGTCTTACACACGCGATAGTGTTACACACGCGGAAGTGTTTACACGCAGTAGTGTTACACGCAGTAGTGTTACTCGCGGTAGTGTTACACTCGTGATAGTCTTACACGCGGTATAGCTATAGCTTTACAGGTTTAGCTGTGACTTTTTTTCCTGTGACTTTTTTTCTGTGACTTTTTTTCTGTGACTTTTTTTCCTGTGACTTTTTTTCCGATTACCGTTCCTTTAGGATAATTTGTGATGCCCCCTGCCCCTCCCTCCACGAAAAAGTCCATGATCAAACGTGGACGTACACGTGAGCCTTTGCACACACCATTCTTTCCCATCTCTGCAGTAAAGCAAAATGATGACACCACTAACATATTCTTAGGGGGAGGGGGAAAATCTTTTCTTTT
>CM060307.1:92174240-92199240 GCA_030674185.1 Monoplex corrugatus | reverse complement strand
GTGCACATGTGAACGCATGCTTGCTTTGGCATTTTTTGTTTTGTTTTTGTCTTTGCCAACTTGACGCACCAATGATCTCATCAAAATCAGTCTCTCTCTGCTCTAAATAAGGAAACTGAAAAAAATTAAAGTTTTTTTTTTCTTTCTTGTCCCGTAAATGACTCCCCTTCCCCATACACACACACCAACGGAAAATGATACACAAATCTCGTCTAAATAAGTTTACAACGTCAACGACAAAATGTAACAAAATAACACGTAATAACAAATAATATATCATTATCAGTCGTACGACAACAACTTTACATCAGACCGAGTGAAACACCACCTGCATACTTCAAGATAGTTGCCATCATGCTTACATGATCTTTCGGTCTGATAATTGATTGTGTTGATATCCTGCAACTTAATCCTCTGACATCTAATTAGCTGGACAACCCAAGTCACCACCCGATTACACGACCAGGATGCAGGCATACTGACGTACACAAGAATATTAATCTCCAATTATATACTCATTTTTATCCAGCTTTAGATGGATTTCAGGACCTGTTCAGGGATGGTCAGCTTTGAATGGGTACCTGACACTTTTCAGGGTTGGTCAGCTTTGAATGAGTACCTGACACTATTCTGGGTTGGTCAGCTTTGAATGGGTACCTGACACTATTCTGGGTTGGTCAGCTTTGGATGGGTACCTGACACTATTCAGGGTTGGTCAGCTTTGAATGAGTACCTGACACTATTCTGGGTTGGTCAGCTTTGAATGAGTACCTGACACTATTCAGGGTTGGTCAGCTTTGGATTCCCGACACTATTCTGGGTTGGTCAGCTTTGAATGGATACCTGACACTATTACGGGTTGGTCAGCTTTGAATGGATACCTGACACTATTCAGGGTTGGTCAGCTTTGGATACTTGACACTTTTCAGGGTTGGTCAGCTTTGAATGAGTACCTGACACTATTCAGGGTTGGTCAGCTTTGGATACCTGACACTATTCAGGGTTGGTCAGCTTTGGATACCTGACACTATTCAGGGTTGGTCAGCTTTGAATGGATACCTGACACTATTCAGGGTTGGTCAGCTTTGGATACCTGACACTATTCTGGGTTGGTCAGCTTTGAATAGGTACCTGACACTATTCAGGGTTGGTCAGCTTTGAATGGGTACCTGACACTATTGAATATTCAGGGTTGGTCAGCTTTGGATACCTGACACTATTCAGGGTTGGTCAGCTTTGGATACCTGACACTATTCAGGGTTGGTCAGCTTTGAATGGGTACCTGACACTATTCAGGGTTGGTCAGCTTTGAATGGGTACCTGACACTATTCAGGGTTGGTCAGCTTTGAATGGGTACCTGACACTATTCAGGGTTGGTCAGCTTTGAATGGGTACCTGACACTATTACGGGTTGGTCAGCTTTGAATGGGTACCTGACACTATTCAGGGTTGGTCAGCTTTGAATGGGTACCTGACACTATTCAGGGATGGTCAGCTTTGAATGAGTACCTGACACTTTTCAGGGATGGTCAGCTTTGAATGGATACCTGACACTTTTCAGGGTTGGTCAGCTTTGAATGAGTACCTGACACTATTCTGGATTGGTCAGCTTTGAATGAGTACCTGACACTTTTCAGGGTTGGTCAGCTTTGAATGAGTACCTGACACTATTCAGGGTTGGTCAGCTTTGAATGGGTACCTGACACTTTTCAGGGTTGGTCAGCTTTGAATGAGTACCTGACACTATTCAGGGATGGTCAGCTTTGAACGAGTACCTGACACTATTCTGGGTTGGTCAGCTTTGAATGAGTACCTGACACTATTCTGGGTTGGTCAGCTTTGAATGGGTACCTGACACTAATCAGGGATGGTCAGCTTTGAATGGGTACCTGACACTATTCAGGGATGGTCAACTTTGAATGGGTACCTGACATTATTCAGGGATGGTCAACTTTGAATGGGTACCTGACACTATTCAGGGTTGGTCAGCTTTGAATGGGTACCTGACTCTATTGAATATTCTGGGTTGGTCAGCTTTGGATACCTGACACTATTCTGGGTTGATCAGCTTTGAATGGGTACCTGACACTATTCAGGGTTGGTCAGCCCTGGCTGCACTGTCCAAGGCAGGTCAGTTTTAAAAAGGTACCTGACCCTTTTCAGTGAGGGAGAGAAATTCACGGCCTCAAAATGCCAGTCCCGAAAAAAATAATTGAGGTCTCAACCACCTCACTTTCATTCGACTTTTGATACCACCATTTCAACCTGTACTTTACCCCTGTACCCCCACACATGTTATCATTGTGTCTCCCACCACCAACACTTCCAACCATCACGCAGGGCCAGGCTTAACAGGAAACCAGGAATGGGGAGGGGAATGGAGGGCATGCGAAATGTGTGTGTGTGGGGGTGGAGGGGGGTGGTGATAACAGTATCGACCCACTTGAGCTACCACTTGTCCCATTTGCACACGGACGCAAATGGCGACACACAGCGGAGTCTCGCTGTCTGAACGAACCTAACGCTACCCTCCTACCTCCTCATCTCCCCCCCCCCTACCACACACAGGTGCCCAAACACCCCTCCCCCACCAAAACTCCTCCCCATTACAATCACACCCTCACTTCTCCTTTGGTCCTCGCTAAATGGACAGATGGTGGATGTTTTCGTTTTGTTTTGTTTTGTTTACTACAACAACAACAACAAAGGTCAATCTACAGATGGTGGTAGTTTTCGTTTTGTTCTGTTTTGTTTACAACAACAACAACAACAACAAGGTCAATCTTTAAGAACCATCTTCCTTTTTCTCAAGAACTCGGCACAAACACGATGAGACCAGAAGCACAAACAAACTTTTACGTATGGTCAGACCTCTGGTCTAAGTCACGAGAAAAAACATAAACAACCATAAACAGCACAAATATACAAACCCTGGTGTGTTTGCAACAAGGAAATTACACTCACTCATGCATGCACCCCCCCCCCCCCTTTACCTTTTGATAAACTGGGGTGACTGTGTGTCTGTAATATAGACCAAACTATGGCAAGATCTTAATACATGTACCAACATTTGACCAAGAAACAGACCTAACGGGAAGTACTGCACAAAAGTCATCTATTTGTCACAACAGCATATCCGCATCTGAAATGCTTGTGTTTCAGTCGTACCACCAGGCCAACAGGAAATGTGGTGGGGTTGGTTGTATGAACATGTAACCATCCACAAAAAACACCGGTCATATATTAAATAGGAGACCAGGATATATGTATATCCCCTCAGGGTCCCCCCCCCCCCCCCCCCAACATTCGCAAAAATTCGGTCAAACGTTCATTTTAACACAGGCTTGCCTTTAAAAAAAAATCTTTTTTTTTACAACTATCGTTGTGTGTGTGTGTGTGTGTGTGTGTGTGTGTGTGTGTGTGTGTGTGTGTGTGTGTGTGTGTGTGTGTGTGTGTGTGTGTGTGTGTGTGTGTGTGTGTGTAGTGTGTGTGTGTGTTTCTTTGTTTGTTTGTGTGTGTGTGTGTGTTTGTGTTTCTTTGTTTTGTTTGTGTGTGTGTGTGTGTGTGTGTGTGTGTGTGTGTGTGTGTGTGTGTGTGTGTGTGTGTGTGTGTGTGTGTGTGTGTGTTGTGTGTGTGTGTGCGTGTGTGTGTGTGTTTCCTTAAAGTCTTGGTACTTCAGGGTCGACTTTATATGTTCGAACGGCACAATCAGTAATCAAACAAAATGGCAGAAAAGGCGGAGCGAAGGGAGACTGTTCGTGGTAGCATGGCATGCCTGTAAACATAGTTCCTTCATTTGGCGATTACTTGTATATATGGGATGCTGTTACTGTTCTCGTTGTTTCTGTTTAAAGCCAAGCCCAGCCCATTGCGTAGAGCCATATCAGGAATATAACCGTTTCAAAACATAATACTTCAACAGAAAATAAAAAGGAAAAGAAAATCAAGTATACATACATATCAGTGCATTCGCGCACATAATCCAAGGAGATGCCCCTGGCGTCGACCAATCCGTCCAATGTATCACACAGGGGATTAAAAAAAAACATACCTGACAACAAGTTTAACATAACTAAGGACACTAAAACATATGTAAAAACGGGCCTAAATTACCTAAAACTGCTTCCGCACATCACATTTTCCGAGAGCCAAAAACGCACTTTATGCATGTACCCAATTATCACTCTAAAAAGAAAAAGTATTTAAGACTTCATCGAACACGTACAAGTGACTGGACTAGCAAGGCAGAAAATCATAGGATGAAAGCAAAGAAACAAGACAGAAACAAAGACAGTGACAGAAAAGAGGGCATTTCTAGCACAGAATTTCCAGAAGGTGCGATTTCGACCTCAAAGGAGGGATGACAGCAGAAGACGGAGCATACAGCACTCTCTATGGGAGGGAGGGAGGGGGTGGTAGGGAGGAAGAGAGAGAGAAAGAGAGAGGTGGGGAGGGGCTAAGTTAGGATCCACACTTTCTCCTTTACTTTCATAGAAGGTTCTATTTTCGACTGGGAGTTTTTCCGTCTTTTCCATTTTTGAGGGCCGGCCGAATAAAAATAATTTACTGAAAAGGACGGGTAGTTGCGTCACGGTGTTTGTGTGCGCCGGGGAGACGATGGTAGTGACGGTGATGGTGTACTGATATATATATATATATATATATATATATTATATATAATATGTGTGTGTGTGTGTGTGTGTGTGTGTGTGTGTGTGTGTGTGTGTGTGTGTGGTGTGGGTGCGCGCGCGGAGAGAGAGAGAGTGTAACTGCGCGTGTGTGTGTGTGGGAGTTTGTGTGCGCGCGCGCCATTAGTGTGCATAGGTGCGTGACCGGGCATGCTTTACAGTGTGGTTACTGATAAGAATGGTGGGGGGGGGGGGGGGGGGGGTGGCAATAAACTGTACAAACTCGAGAAGTAGGCTACTCCTCAATTTACAATGCATTCTGAACAATTCTTTCAATCCCATAGATGTGGTATTTAAATTACATTCTTATACGACAGGCGTTTATTTGCTTTTTGCTTTGTTTTGTTTCGTTTTCAATATGTCAAGAAGTTTGTATTGCAGGAAAATAGTTGGTCTTTTTGTCTCTCCCCAGACCACCGTCATATATATGTAGCCTCCAGTAATTTCACAACACAAAATCACTCAGAGATCGCAACCCTCCTCCCCCGCCCTCTCCAAACCATCCACACACACACACCGCGCGCGCGCGCGCGCGCACACACACACACACGCACGCAAACGTGCTGCACAAAATTAATGTACACACGGAGAAAAATTTCAGAGAGAGCATCCGACAGAGTACGAGGCAATGACAGTAATACATGTACGGTATCACCCACCCATCTTCAAATTCACCCTCCTTCCCCTAGGCCTTCTCCCGTCCCCCCGCCCCATTCACAAACATGTCTCCCTCCACTCCCTCCCTGTCTCAACCTGTGGCGGGGGGAGGGGGGGACAGGATGTACAGTAAATATGTTTATTTTGACCGAAGTCGACGTCATGTTTACGAGCAGAGGAATGCCGATCCTTGTGTACTGTCAACACCCGTTCTTATGTATAATTTTGTTCCCTCTCTCTCTCCCCCTTCCCCTCTCCCGGCCTTCTCTCTCCAAATAAACATGTGTTGCTCAAGCAGAGACCCGACCAAGATTGTGTGCACTGCATAAAGGACAGACATACGAGACGAAGGAGAGAGAGAGAGAGAGAGAGGGAGGGAGGGAGAGAGAGAGAGAGAGAGAGAGAGGGAGGGAGGGAGAGGAGAGGGAGGGAGGGAGGGAGAGAGAGAGAGAGAGAGAGACAGACAGACAGAGACAGCGAGACAGGCAGAGAAAGAATGACACTGACACTGACACTTGACAACGACGGTTTATTTATTTTTACAACAGTGAAACAACTTTCACCATGAAAAGAGAATCCCTCCCCCCACCCCTTTTCTTTTTTTTTCCTCCTCTCCACCCTCCCCCCAAAAATTCCGACAACATTATCATCTGAATACAGTCAGTAAGCCAGTCGGTGAGTGACGCAGACTGACACAGAGACAGACAGACAGACTGACTGACTGTCAGAAGAAGACCGAGGCGAGGTAGAGAAAAAGAATATGTATACAGGGACACCACGTTGTGTAAAACTAGAAGGCCCAGCAACAAGGACGCAAGACTATGGAGGATGTCATCTGGTTTCCTGTTTCTACGTCACTAAGGAGACGACAACAGATGAGCTTTGGGCGGGCAGGGTGGGGTGTGACAATTCCTAGAACCCGTGCTTACATACAGGCTCTTTAGAAAGTAAATGCGTAGTTTTTCTCTCAAAAGAGCAGATGTTATACAATATGCCTAAGCAGAATGTGGTTTTAATCGACTACAAACAATGATGATGACGATAACGAAAATAGTAACAAAGAAACCACACCAACAACAAATATCGCAATTAAAAACAAAACAAACAAAAGCCTATCATCTTGTCATGTGTAAAAAAATCTGAACCCTTTTGTAGAGGAAATTGTACACTTTTAACCTGCGTCATAAAAAAACGATATCTTTGTTATATCCTTTGGAAGGAAATACGAACCAGAAAACACACAAAAATAGAAGCAGAACTCGTATTTGATATGACAAAACAAGACATGCACAAATTTTCGGCCAACTGGCCTTTGTCAAGCCTGTACAAAAATTTTAAAAAAAAATGCATAACAGCACAAAAACAACAGTATGTAACTTTCTAAACGTTGCATCTTGGCAGAAGAGAATGGCAGATGTGTAGCACATGCTTATGCCATTTTCTCTTACCAGGACGCTACCTTTGGGAAGTGTCTACTGGTTTTGCGCTAAGTGTCATGCATTTATTATTTATTGTCTCTTGACAAAGGACAATTAGCCGAAAATCTGCGCCTGTCTTGTTTTGTTACATTGAATACGAGTACTAATTCTATTTGTGTTTTTCTGGTTTGCGTTTGTTTACACACTGGCAGTCACTTTGATTCAGACTTAAGGACAAACCAATTTCACTAACAGGATGTTCACACAGTTCAAAATGAAAATAACATCTTCCTGTTCAGATTTATGACTACGATGTCATTCTTTTTCTTTGTCTGTTCACTTCTCTCTCTGTGTGTGTGTGTGTGTGTGTGTGTGTGTGTGTGTGTGTGTGTGTGTGTGTGTGTGTGTGTGTGTGTGTGTGTGTGTGTGTGTGTTGTGTGTGTGTGTGTGTGTGTGTGTGTGTGTGTGTGTGTGTGTGTGTGTGTGTGTGTGTGTGTGTGTGTGTGTGCGTGGTGTTCGTTACCTATACGTGGATACAGTAGTAACGTCTTTTTAAAAAAAATATTTTATTTACCTCAAAGAGCAAAAACGAATGGGGGTGTCTGAAAGTGTTACTAACAGGAAGTTACAATCTTCTCTTCAGAAAGATGGAGCATCTAAAAGTGCGACTGACAGAAAGTTACAATCTTCCCTCCAGAACATGACGACAGTTAAGGTAAACATAGATCTCATGTCCACCTTCTGGTACACAAAATCTTGAATGTCATGAATATGTTGTTGACTCCCAGTTCCATAACACAGTATCTCTCGCAAATAGCCCTTGTTTATTTGCGTACAAACATGGATGCAAGAAACTAAATAACAAAGAGTTTCGACACTTTTACAACCAGCCCTCGTTTGTTGCGTACAAATATAGACACAAAATGCGTTGGTCAAAACTGGAGAAGCTAAATAACAAAGAGTTATGACAGAAATGAGCAAAGCTTCAGTCTAATCTCCATTCAACAGAACCCGTATCTGTGTCACCCAGTTGTGGATGTCAATACAGCAATACGAAGCTCCAAAAAGAAAACTTGAAAGGTTTTCAGGAGGTACACTATTGCAGAGCTGAATGAAAGTCATCAGAACAGAAGATATCTGATATTGTACTGATTGATGACATTTACAAATGTTGACGTGTAAAAGTGTGAAGAGGTCTGACCCGAATACAGAACCTTGGCAGACCTCATATGCAAGTTTAACTGGAGGGACGTAGGACTTGTTTACTATGACTGACTGAAAGTGGTCTTACAGATATGACAAACCAAGACACAGCACTACCCTGGACTCCAAATGTATGCTCCAAACGACAAAAAGGATAGAGTGTCAATGACATCAAACGCAGCACAGAGATCCAAGAGTAAGGCAACTCCGCCACAGTCAGTTGAAAGCAACAAATTATTCACAATGTGAATAAGGGCGGTTTCAGTGTTGTGGTCAGAATGATCGGCTGACTGGAAAGAATGATAAGACTGTTGGCTCAGAGATGATAATTCAGCTGTTCCAAAAGAATAGCAAATGGAGACAGGACGATGATTTTTGAGCGTGTCTGGATCCAGGTCGGCCGAGATCAAACAATGGCTGTTCTGACAGAAGATGGGGTAGATCCATGATAAGAGAGTTGTTAATTATAAGCGTCATGAATGGAAGAAGCTAAGGAAAGATGTGTGAGATGAGCCAGGCAGGTAAGGGGCCGAATTCACAAGATGTAAATGACATTTCTTTCAGAATTCTGGCAATCAAAGTTTCAGGGGCTGCTTGAAATTCAGTAAGCGGGAAGTCCATGACAGGAGGATCAAAATCAGGAAGGAATGGCGGGAAAGACATTTTGTCAAGATCGTTAACTTTGGAGGAGATGAACAGCAGAAGCTAGCACCGCGAATACCATCAAAACCAACGTCACTGCTGGCCTGAAAAAGTAGGTACTAACGAATAAATCGCTAATACAGCAGCAGCCACACCACCACTCTACCAACAAAGGTGACAACAATGACAACAGAGTGACAGAAAGACGAACAAGATGAGAGCAGATGTAAATAATCTAGTTCAATAAAGAGAAAGCACTTGTTTTTCTTGTGCTCTCTCTCTCTCTCTCTCTCTCTCTTTCACTCTCTCCCTCCATTCTATCACCATCACCACTACTACTATCACCACCTTCATCTCTCTTCTCTTTCTCTCAGCACTGACCTTCTCCTGGATATGCGTACGGTGCCTCCTGAAGGGCGTCTCTGGGAGATGGAACGACGCCTCTCACGGAAGCTGTCGAGCTCCAGAGGGTGGTGAATGGGCGGGGAACTGGGGGATCCCTCTCCTGCCACGTCATACACACCTCCTGAGGTCTTGCGTCGTTTCCGAGAAGGGCTCTCACTCTGTAAACAAAACCACATACACTGATTGGTGTTACTTCGCTGGTCACTAGTTATCGCTATCTTTTCCATACACACACACACACACACACACACACACGGAGGAGGTTCGTTAGTCTTTCATGTCTTACATATCAGTACTTACTTTCCAAGTCGCTTTCACGTGGTCTTATCGCTCGGTGGAAGGGGGTGAGGTTGGGAAGGTTGGGGGAGATAACCCTTTAGGTCATTACCCATTTATTCCTCAGTACCTACTTTTTCAGGCCACCATTCTACAGGCGGAGGGAGGGTAAGTGTGTGGAGTAGGAGGGAGTGTGGTAGTTCAAGGAGGGGGGGGGGGGAGGGGATGAAGTGCGCAAGCAAGCAGGCACTGGTTATTTATTGGCGGCTCCATTTTCCTTCTCAAAACCTACTCAGTACACACGCACTAATACAAAAAACACAATACAGGTTCGTTAAAACTTTAGTCTTTACTTAACTACTGACCAGTACCACCCCCCCCCCCCCCCCCCTCCAGTTTCTTCCTCTCAACGCCTACTCCGGCATCACACAAAAACAGAATCTGTACTTTATAGGTATTTTGGTCGTTATTTTTCCGGAACAAGCATTGTCCACCCCCAACAATACCTACTGTACAAAAGTATAATCCATGCTGGTCAGTGTTTAGGCTGCTCCTGATATATCTGCCGGCACCCATTCTATACGCAGTCCAGCACAACTGCTCATAAGTAATGCATCTGGGAGGTCTTCCTGTCCCACCTAAAAAAGTTCATCAGTAGCTACACACCGGTGTATTTAATGACTCCTACATTTTCCTCCTGTGACTAACCCCCTTTCCTGTTATTTCCAAAATAAATAACTAAGACGAATAATGACGATATTTTTCTAAAAAGTAAAATCCATTTCGTGTCCATAAGAGTAATATCTCTGCTCACAGTAACGTGTCTTTTGTCTGACGTCACTTTTTATTTTCAACTCTTTTTGAGGTGTCCCCGGATATGCCAGGCATATTCATTTAGATTGTGTGTGTGTGTGTGTGTGTGTGTGTGTGTGTGTGTGTGTGTGTGTGTGTGTGTGTGTGTGTGTGTGTGTGGTGTGTGCGTGTGGCGTGTGTGTGATGACAGATACATGGCTTTACACATACATTTGTAATGTAATGTTTCTATTATGTAACAACAACAAAATAGTCTAAAGGAAAAAAATGGGAACGTGGTGACAGATGTTCGTTTCGTTTACATATATATCTGCATCAATAATACTGACTGTAGACAGAACAATAACTATACATACATAACACAAACATACAGACTGAACATTCTGTATTGCCTCTCTCTCTCTCTCTCTCTGCGTCTTTGTTACTCTGATTTCGAGCTGCTGAGGATGGCGACAGCTTCTCTGAGAGCAAAAATCAAAGCTTCTCTGCTCTAATGCCATGCATCTCGCACGTGCACACACACACACATACACACACATCTCTCTCTCTCTCTCTCTTGTCTCTCTCCCCCCTCTCTCTTCATACACACACAATACATACACTATCTCCACACACACACACACACACACATTATGTCACATTCTCACCCCCTCCTCCCCACCCCCTCCACCCTCGTCCATGCCAAGATCTGCACCACCACAAGCAAGGTGCATGCATTGATCACGGCCTCCCCCCCCCCTCCCTTCGCCCACCCCCACCCCACCCCCCCTCCCTCCTTCCCAGCAAGGTTATATCAGCAGCAACCGAACGAATATCAAACCCCGTTGCAGCCGCAACATGGCAGATAAATCAAAAACTCAACCCCACAGCACATCCGCGCACACGCGGTTGCTATGGCAATCAGCGTAAAACCATTAAAGTGTTCCTGAGGAGCATTTTGTTTTCTCCCGGTAGTAGAGCAAAAGGGTTGAGGGAGAGAGGGAGGGAGGAGGGAGGGAGGGAGGAGAGAGAGAGAGAGAGAGAGAGAGAGAGGAGAGAGACAGAGGAGACGGGGGGAAAGAGAGAGACAGAGAGACAGAGACAGAGAAAGACGGGGGAAGGGGAGAGAGAGACAGAGACAGAGAGACAGGGAGAGAGAGACAGAGGCAGGGAGACAGACAGAGACATAGAGAAACAGACGGACAGACACGCACGGGGGAGAAAGACAGAAAGACGAGAGAGAGAGAGAGAGAGAGAAGAGAGAGAGAGAGAGAGAGACAGACAGAGAGACGGGGGGAAAGAGAGAGACAGAGACAGAGAAAGACGGGGGGAGGGGAGAGAGAGACAGAGACACACAAACAGAGAGAGACAGAGAGAGACAGAGACAGAGAGAGGCAGGAGACAGAAGACAGAGACATAGAGAAACAGACGGACAGACACGCACGGGGAGAAAGACAGAAAGACGAGAGAGAGAGAGAGAGAGAGAGAGAGAGAGAGAGAGAGAGAGAGAGAGAGAGAGAGACAGACAGACAGAACAGAGAGACAGAGACAGAGAGACAAAGAGAGAGAGAGAGAGAGGAGTGGGGGTGGGGGTGGAAGGTTGGATCGATACTGTTATACTGTCACCAGAAGCTTCATTTCGTGTCATTATTCCGCCCATCGTCATTAATAAAACTCGGCGATATCACCCTAGTTCTGATCATACTTAGCTAACAACTCCTGGTGGTTGGCTGGCATAATTAACCCTTTCACACCCTCACCCTACCTACCAGCTACGAGAAAAAGCTGGCGTAAGCGGGAGGATAGGGTGAGAAGGGACTGAAAGGGTTTAAGATGGAAAAAGTTGGTGAGTAAGGTAAGGCAATGAAAAGGTTAAAAATGGTGAAGTTTGTGGACAGGGAGAGGAAGTAAACGGTTAAAGCTGGCAGACAGGGTGAACGTGTGAAGATTAAAGCTAGTGGATAGAGTGAGGAAGTGAAGGGTTAAAGCTGCAGATATGGTTTGAAAGGCTAAAACTGGTGGATGCGGTGAAGGAATGAAGGGTTAAAGCTGGTGGATATGGTGAGGAGTGAAGGGTTAAAGCTGGTGAATGTGGTGAAGGAATGAAGGGTTAAAGCTGCAGATATGGTGAGGGAGTGAAAGGTTAAAGCTGGTGGATATGGTGAAGGAATGACGGGTTAAAGCTGGTGGATATGGTGAGGGAGTGAAGGATGAAACAGGCAGAAGCTGGTAGACAGGGTGAGGGAGCCAAAGTAGGCAGAAGCTGGTGGACAGGGTGAGGCAGTGAAAAGGCTCAAATAGTTGAAGGCGGTAGACAGGCTGACGAGGTGAGGGGTTAAACAGGCAGAAGCTGGTGAACAGGGAGTGAAAAGGGTTAAAACTCCGCTACAGTCACACACCCCACCACCCCCAGAATGAGAACATGGCCTGACCTAGTAACTACCAATCACGGAACCGGAACCTTATTTTTTCCTTCTGATGTCTACAGGAGCGAACACGCACACACAGACACACAGAAGCACACACAACACACACAACACACACACACACAGAAACACACACACACACACACACACACACACTCTCTCTCTCTCTCTCTCTCACTCACTCAGTCACACACACACTCTCTTTCTCAGGAACAGGAACCGTGTTTTATTTTTCTGTCTTTCTACACAAATGCAACGTACAAAAGCCCTGTAGATATCAACGTGGGAGAGCTAACAACCAGAACCTGTCCTCTTCGTAACGACAACGATGGGGTTTGACGTCACACAAGCTGGCCAAAGCAACAAGTTCACAGTTTTCACAACGCCGTAGGTTCTGAGCTTCTCAGCAACACGTCTTTGCTTTTTAAATATCAATGCCTACAGTTTTTAGTTTTACACCGTTTTGGTTTTCAAATATCAATGCCTTCAGTAAAACAGGTTTTAGTTAACAAACACACACACACAACACACACACACACACACACACACACACACACAAAGTCCTACAAGAAACATCCTATAAAACATCCTTTTGTCAATAAAGGACGGATGACGTCATACAAGTTCATTCACCATGGCGACTCAACTTATAAGAAAAAAATTTCCCTTTCATTAACTAAAGTACAGGTGACATCACACGACCTCACCAGGATGACACGTGTTCTACGTTTTTAAGACGTCTTCCAACATTTATTATTACTTTTTTTAAATTGCATTTTTTTTTTTTTTTTTGGCTTGGAGGCACATCTCCAGCTCCTGACATCTTGTGTGCCAATTAACCCTTTGATTTCTGCACACTATCCACCATCTGCAAAAACTTAACCTTTTGACGCCGTCACCCTATCCGCCAGCTTCCTGCAGGAAGCTAATGAACAGAGTGAGGGAGTTAAAGGGTTAAGTTTCTGCTTTGCTAACACAGCTGACAATGCAGGACGCTGGTGGAGAGGATGCAGGAGTCAAAGAGTTAATAGTAATACTACTAGTCCTCTACTACTATCCACGAGGCGCTAAATTCTGATGCACAAATCAAACACATCAAATCAAAGTGCACACTCTGATTGTTCAGGTCTATCCAGTTGTGAATGGATACCTGGCCCTGTTCGGGTTTGGAGGAGGTAGAACAGTAATGGACAGGAGAGAAGCATCGCCCTCATACTGTTGGTCCAGACAGAACATGAGGTCTCTACCACCTCGTTCCCCTATGATCTCAAAGTTATGGAACAACCGTTACCTTTCCATCATTCAGCTCTGTTCAGTCTCTTTAAAAACCACATCTTTCTTGAACCCGCCCCCTCTTTCTCTCTCTTCTCTGTCCGCAGTGCCGTCTTCATTTTATGAATTTTGTCACACACTCCTTCCCATTTAATCACAAATACCATAAAATATCAAACACCCTACCGCGTATACGCCACACCTTCAATGCTTTCTTTCAGCATGTGATAAATGATAATGAAAACTATTGATAATAACACTAAATGTATAAACAGTGTATAAAAACTGGTTACTAGAGTGAGTGTGTGTGTGTGTGTGTGGGGGGGGGGGGTGCGCGTGTGTGTGAGAGAAACGGGGGGGAGGGAGATAGGGAAGTTGAGAGAAATGGCTGGTTCAAGTAGTCAGCCACCGCCCCTTTTGAACTTTAAGAAGTTCAAGTGTACATGATCACTTGACATGAATCTTTTCTAAAAATCAATAGACAATGGTTCTGAGAAGACTTTTGTACAAACACACAGGAAAGAGAGAATTACACACAGTGATAAGAGAAGTGGTAATGACTTGTCTCTGAGGCAATAGTGTTTACCGAAACAGACTGACTTATTTGACTTACTTGCCAACTTATCTTCTTTCATTTAATTGGTGTCCTATTCAAACATGTAAACTATACAGTTGTCAAGAAAAAAACATAACTGGATTCGTGATTGTTTAAAAATTACGCCGTTTTCAAACATCCATAACAGACAAAGACATTAAATATCGCTGCATAGAGGATGTGTGTGTGTGTGTGTGTGTGTGTGTGTGTGTGTGTGTGTGTGTGTGTGCGTGCGTGCGTGCGTGCGTGCGTGTGTGTGTGTGTGTGTGTGCGTGCGTGTGTGCGTGTGTGTGCGTGAGTGCGTGCGTGCGTGCGTGCGTGTATGTGTGTTTGTGCGTGCGTAATACGATAAATATTTTAATCTTTGTAAGCCTCCTCCCCGTCTCTTTCTTTTTCGCAAATTCAATGTTATCTCTTGTTTATTTTATTCATTTATCTATTTATTTCATCTTGGGAACCATCCAAACATACCTTAGGAGAGAAACAGTTAGCTGAAGTATTCATCACACATGGACAATTCCATATGCGCTCTAGCCAAATCTGTTATCCAACAGATTCCTTATGTCAGATTCTTTGTTTAGACACAACATTTATAAGCTGGCAAGGTCTTGAAATGGGGGAAAAAGGTGAAAAAGTGGACACTAAACTGACCACCATCAGAATGACCGGAGCGTTAACCCTTTGACTCCCACACCCTGTCCACCAGCATCCTGCATTGTCAACCATGCTAGCAAAGCGAAAACTTAACTCATTGATTCCCTCACCCTATCTACCAGCTTTCTGCAGGAATCTGGTGGACAGGGTGAGGAATCAATGGGTTAGGTTTTTGCAGTTGGTGGATAGGGAGTGGGAGTCAAAGGGTTAAGATGTCAGGCAGCCTGTGACGGGCAGCGAACTGGCCACTTTTTCAACCCTTTGACTCCCGCACCCTATCCACCAACTGCAAAAACCAAACCCTTTGTCTCCCTCACCCTATCCACCAGCTTCCTGCAGGAAGCTGGTGGATAGGGTGAGGGAGTCAAAGGGTTAAGTTTTTGCGTTGAAAGCATGGTTGACAATGAAGGATGCTGGTGGACAGGGTGCAGGAATCAAAGGGTTAAAATTGCAGGCTGGGACAGAACTGGAAACATGATATCCCGAGTCCCTGGCTCTATCAAGCAGCCAGCCAGCGGACAAAATAACGTCCCTGTATTATTATTCGGCCTCCTCGAGCTACCGACCTTTCGGTCAACAGCCCAACGAACTTATCGATTACACTACAGAGACGTCGACCCAAAAAATCTAGTTAGCCGTATGGAGATCGAATCTACAATCTCCCGTGTTATCAGCATGGTTCGTTTTAGGATCTGAACTTACACAAGACTTGTCTTGCTGTCTGATCCCATTTCGAAAATTCCTGGCTGTGTGCAAATCTCTTATCAAATATGTGCAAGTTACATTCAACTGTTTCACATAAAAACACCTCTGTCGCCATGCCTCCCTCTCCTCTATTTCAACACACACACACACACACACACACAGAGACACACACACAGACAGACAGACAGACAGACAGACACACACACACACAACGAAATGAATTATTATCATACCTGAAACCCCGCGAACCAGAAAGGACAGAAGATGAGCGCTGCCATTATACATGTATTATTTCACTTGAAATTCGCCACCACCACACCACACTGACTCACCACCACACACTAATGAGCTCTCACCGTCGGGAGGGCAGGGGGAAAAAAAAGACAAAAAGAGAAGGGTCACCAAGCGTGTGATCAGAGAACAGAGGCAAACTTCCCCCCTCCCTCCTCCAACTTCTAAAGACTCAAAGACCGGCTACTGCTTTCAACTTCAAACACTACTGAACTTTCTGACTCGTACGAGACAAAGGCTACTAATGTTTTCATTGAAATTTCCCCTCACCCAGCCTTCTGATCCTTGCTTCACGTTTTTTTTTTTTTCCTCTCCAAAGAACCAAGTCCTAAAAGTAACAGCCTGGAGCTAGGTTTTAACCTATTATTAAGCCAGATCCTATTAGACTATACGCTCTCTCTCTTTGTTAAGCGTATGGTACTAGCCTTTCCACTTTCTCCGGTGGTAAGTTGACGCGAAGATACTTGTCTACCCTTTTGGTAAAGGTTTTAGTGAGGCACTGCCACTACTAGTACAACAGCCGTCCAGACAGGGTTAAAACTTGTTTCCAGCTATGTACTGACTGAAACAGGGCACTATGTGAACGAAAGTTTCAGGTCAGTAATCCCGGATAAATTAAGATAAAAATAGGACACACTGAGATTAGTGATCTAAACTTCGGGAGAGAAAAAACAAAACAAAAAAACCCGAGTTCACATTCTGCTGTACTCCAAAGACTTCGCTTGTAGTTCGGTGTGGAGGTGCCTGGCGTTTACGACTATGCCTGGGTCATGAAATAATCTACTGTACGTCAATCCACAGGCAACAGCAACCAGACTTCTACCCTCACCAGAACAAACACATAAATAAATAAACGCACAGACAAGAATGAATCTCTGTCTGTCTCTGTAGGAAAAAAATCTCTTTTCAAGATACAACTTCACAAGCAGTAAGCTCAGATGGCTTGATATGTCTGGTTGTAACAGAAGTTGTCATCCCTAAGCCAGCAAGCAATCTTTCCCCCTCCAATAACCGAAAACATTTCCGAAATTGCAGATGATTACATTGTTACAGAATGCATGTTCTAACATTACGTCACCAGCACTTTGGCTGCCCACAACACCTCTTAATTTTGTGCAATTCTTTCATTTCTTTTTCATGTTCTTTTCTATTTCTTTTCTTTCTCTCTTTTTGTCCTTTGAAGTAAGTGTGTGTGTGTGTGTGGGGTGGTGGTGGTGGTGGTGGGGGGTGAATTTCTGTCACCCCACCCCAATGTTTGCTTCTACTCCACAAGACTACTACTATCAGCCCTTCCCGGCTCTCGCCCCACCCCCACCCCCGCTCCCCTACTCTCTCTTTTTTCATTCCTTTCTGGTGTTCTTTCCCTCCCTCCCTCCCGCTCTCTCCTTTCCCCTATAACTAACTACACAACAAATTTACAAAGTGGCAGGCTGGCTGGCAGAGCGACATGCATATTATTTTCCCAACTGGAAAGCGGCCCTGGCCCTTAGGGACCCCGTCTGCCAACTTGTCGCCATGTCTGCTTGATTTGGGATTTGATCTTCAAACTCCTAGCAGTGTGAGGCCAGAAAAAATAATGAGAGCAAAAGACGTCGGTATTCCGGGCTCCTCTACCCCTCCTCTCAGCCCCCCCCCCCCCCCCTATAAAGCAGTCGTTATGTAATGTGTGTGCCAAGTCTCACTCCAAGCTTTTCCCCTACATTTGGTGTGGCCCTACTAGGCAGACATTTCGCGACTGGCACGGATCGGAGTCTGTCTACTCGGAGCTGCACGAAATATGTGTGTGTGTGTGTGTGTGTGTGTGTGTGTGTGTGTGTGTGTGTGTGTGTGTGTGTGTGTGTGTGTGTGTGTGTGTGTGTGTGTGTGTAAGTGTGTGTGTGTGTGAGTTTTGTGTGTGTGTGTATATGTGTGTGTGTGTGTGTGTTTTGTGTGTGTGTGTGTGCGTGGGCGTGCTTGCGCCTGTGTGTGCGCCTGTGTGTATGTCTGTGTGTGTGTGTCTGTGTGTGTGTGTGTGAGTGTGTATATGTGTGTGTGTGCGTGTGTCTGTGTGTCTGTGTATATGTGTGTCTGTGCGTGTGTCTGTGTGTCTGTGTATGTGTGTGTGCGCGAGAGAGAGAGAGAGAGAGAGAGAGAGAGAGAGAGAGAGAGAGGAGAGAGAGAGGAGAGAGAGAGAGAGAGAGAGAGAGAGTCTGCTTGCAGCAATGGAAACTAGAGCTTGGAAAGGGGATGTGATACGAAAAGACAGGACAAGGAGAGAAACAACGAAACGTGAGAGGGGACAGTACGGGGGCGGGAGCTTGGAGGGACAAGAAACTGTACGCGCGTGCGTCTCTTGTATGTGTGCGCGCGTGCGTGAGGGAAAGTATGGTCTTATAAAAAACCCCACAAAGAAAACATAAAAGTTTCCCTATCAATCCCATCCGGCACTGGTTTCAAAACGAAACAATCTTGATTTAAATTAATGAAACGTTCTATAAATGTTGCATTAGCTGATGTACAGGCCCTGAAATATGACCACATTTTGTCTAAAGAAGCAAACAAACTGATATACTGTATATTCTCACTTTCTGGTAAACAATCTCCCCATCTTGTCAAAACACACACAACACGCTGGAGCAAAACACACACACACACACACACACACACACACACACACACCACAACACAAACACACAAACAGACACCACAACAACACAACCAACACACACACACACAACCCAACCATCACCAACGACCACCACAACCATACACCAGAACACACACCACACCACACCATACCACACCACAAAACACACACACACCACAAGAGTCACACAACACACACACACACACACACACACACACACACACACACACACAAACACACATACATATGACCACACCACAACACTACACAAAACACATACACTCACATCGAATAATGGGCGATCTACTTGGCCTATTTCCACCGCCTCAATCCTCAACATTTTGTCCAATTACATACCTCTAAGTACCACTAACCCAAGTCATTAACGGTGGACTGCAGAATGTGTGGGTGGGCATACTAATTCCACAAGCAACTAATTAGCCATAAACACAGATAAATATGGCTGCTGTTGACTTATATATGAAAGTTTCCATGCGCCAAATGCCACCTCTTCTCGTGGAGTATACAACACATTCTACTCGATACGCAAAAGCATCAAGCTATAATAAGCCTTACTGTTTCACTAATGCCACGACTGCATGCATAAAATAATACATGCATACACCTCACACAATCTGTAATGCCTAATGCTTACAGAAATTAAAGAAAGAAAAGAATGTTCAAAAAGTATACAAATGCAATCAAATTATGAACAATCTTTTCTGTGAATATTAGTTTTCTTCATCATCATCATTATCACCATCATCATCATTTGTTGTTATTATCATTACTACTATACTACTACTATCATTATTACTACTACTATCATTATTATCATCACTCATTATTATAATCATTCATGTTGTTACTACAACTACTACTAGAACTACTACTACTACCACCACCACCTCTACTACTACCACCATTACTACAAAAAATTTTTCTTTTCTTCTTACAATATTATTATTATTATTATCATTATTATTGTTGTTGTTGTAATCATCATTATCATCACTATTACAATTATTATCTTTAACATTAATAGTAGTAGGAGTAGTAACAGCAGTATTTTTAGTTTTAGTAACAGTATTAGTATCATGATCAGCGAGACCATAAAAATGGGCCATGTTCATTCAAAAATAACCAAGACTGTATGATTCATTGTAAATGTTCACCATTACTAGAACCACTGCCCGTAAATGTAAACTATCACTCAGAATCATTGCCCTAGATCTGTTGAAATATAATGCACAGGTAAAGTTTATCTCACAACCCTAACTATGGTTGTAAAATTGTGGGTTAGAGAACTAAACTATTCCAAGGCCAGCATTATTCGCACGGTGCCCACCTTTAGCTCGATGCTTTACCTTCCCTAATTACAAAGGTGGTCAGGAGAAAATTCTCAAAGAGAACAGCTGAGAAGTCGGTCACTGCTAACAACTTCTCTTGTAGCGTTCAGGAGACCACGCAATCCAGAAAACAGGGCTAAGGCAAATCCTACTTACACATTCAAAATAACAGCCGACTTAAACATTATGCCACATCTAGTGGAAAAGATCCTTCACAAAACAAGAAAAAAAAAAAGTTTCAGTTCTGGATCTTTACAGGTGTGTTTACAAACATGCGGACACACACATACACATTGTTGTGCTCCATCAGTACTTGGTTTCTGTTAGAACACAAAACGAAGTCAAATGATGGCTTGTTCGCTGGGGGTGGGGGATCTGATACCATTTTTATCGCTCAGGTGTGTGGGGGGGGGGGGGGGCATTACAGTGTATACTTCATTCTAATGTGTTGAAATCTTAAAACCATACGCATCATGCAACGAGGAAGTCGAAAATAATGATGAAACAAAACTTATTATTCAAAACAGTCAAGTTAATACATATGGTAACAATGCAAACCAATCTTGAAACAGTCTCTGTGCGGATTCTTCTGAAACGAAAAAAACAAACAAACAAAAAACAGAACAGCAACACAACAATGGCAGTGGGGTGGAGGGATGGTGCAGGTTAGTTTTCCTATTTTCCGTCAAGCGCATGTGATCTATCTATCCACAATGGGTGAACACATGATTCGTCGACCAGTCTAGCCAACATAGCAGCACCTCTCTCTCTCTCTCATATATATATATGTATGTTGTGTGTGTGTGTGTGTGTATTATGTTATATATATATATATATATATTATATATTATATATAAATACATACACACACACACGCCGAAATAAATATCGCAGGCGTAGTTTCGAAACAGATTTTCTGTTCTTTTTATATCGCTAGCCTGCAAACCTAAGCCACTCACTTCCTCTGAACCAACCTATCCCTCCCCCTCTCTGTCTCTCCCTTTGGCCCTCTCTCTCTCTCTCACTCACCACTCTCTCTTTCTCTCTCTCTCTCTCTCACACACACACACACATACATACATAATACATACATACACACACACAACACAACACACATACACACACACAACACACACACAACACAACACACACGAAACACAAAAACTACACGAACACGTCGACAAGCTACAAATACTCTTATGCATTATCGTCTCCCCGAAAAAATCTTCTCTCCCCCTCCCTCCTTCTCACACACAAACACACACAGAACACATACACACACACACATACACACACTCGCACCCACCCACCCATCCCCACCCCACATACATGTGTATACCCCACCTTTGTGCATGCATTACGAGTCTGTGTTCTCCCAAGGTGTAAAAGGCCAAGAGGACTTACGAAACAACCCTTCCGCAAGAAATGAGGGAACAGGGTAAATCCGTTCTGAATTCATGCCACCTAGGGCTTGAAAGCACTCTCTTTCTTCCTAGCGCGGGAGAGAGGGAGGGAAGGTGAGAGAAAGAAAGAGAGGGAGAGAGAGAGAGAAGATGAAAGGTTGAGTGAGAAAGAGAGAGAGAGAGGTGTGTGTGTGTGTGTATGTGTGGTGTGTGTGTGTGTGTGTGTGTGTGTGTGTGTGTGTGTGTGTGTGTGTGTGTGTGTGTGTGTGTGTGTGTGTGTGTGTGTGTGTATGTTCAGTTCAGTTCATATTGCTTATAGCCCAGCCAACTACTAGAGCCATATAATATGTATGTATGTAAATATGTATGTATTGTTGTATGTATGTATGTATGTATTATTGCGTGCGCGCGCGCGTGTGTGTGTGCGTGTGTGTGACAGAGAACGAGAGACACAGAGAAAGAGAGAAAGCGTGGAGTATGTGTGTCCGAGAAAGTGTGAAAGACAAACAGGGGCAATAAGCAAGATACGAAGACTCTAATGACCTACACCAACACATCCTATACAGTGTCCATACAAACAACCAACACCCTGACAGCACAGGCCAACACCTCCTATCACAATATCTGAAATGAAATGAAATAAAATGAGAGAGAGAGAGAGAGAGAGAGAGAGAGAAGAGAGGAAGACAGAGAGAGAGAGAGAGAGCAGAAGAGAGAGAGAGAGGAGGAAGGGGGGCAGAGAGTTGGATACAAGATACGAAGACATGACTTATACCACACCTCCTATCACATCATCAGGATAGGGGGGGGGGGGGGGGAGAGAGAGAGAGAGACGAGGTAGAGAGAGAAAGAAGTAGAGAGAGAATGTATATATATATATATGTGTGTGTGTGTGTGTGTGTGTGTGTGTGTTTTGTGTGTGTGTGTGTGTGTGTGTGTGTGTGTGTGTGTGTGTGTTGTGTGAGAGAGAGAGAGAGAGCAGACAAGAGAAGGAGAGACACAGAGAAAGAGAAAGCGTGGAGTCTGTTCGTTCGTTCTTTGATTGAAAGTCTGTTCACTATGAGTGATATTAGACGGTGTCTGCATATGTGTGTCTCTGTCTTTGTGTGTGTCTGCGCATGTGTGTATGTGATTGTGTGTGTGTGTGTGTGTGTGTGTGTGTGTGTGTGTGTGTGTGTGTGTGTGTGTGTGTGTGTGTGTGTGTGTGTGTGTGTGTGAGTGTGTGTGAGTGTGAGTGTTCCAAGAAAGTGTGAAAGACAGACAGGGGCAATAGCAAGCAAGATACGAAGACTCTAAAGACCTACACCAACACATCCTATACAGTGTCCATACAAACAACCAACACCCTGACAGCACAGGCCAACACCTCCTATCACAATATCTGAAAAGAAACGACAGAGAGAGTGACAGAGGAGGGCACAGAGCTGGATACAACAAGATACGAAGACTGATGACCTATACCAACACCTCCTATCACATCATCAGGAAATGGGAGAGGGAGAGGGAGAGAGAGAGAGAGAGAGAGAGAGAGAGAGAGAGAGAGAGAGAGAGAGACAGCAGACAGAGAGAGAGAGAGAGAGGGAGAGAGGGAGAGAGAGAGACAGACAGAGACGAGGTAGAGAGAGACAGACAAGGGGTAGAGAGGAGGGGGGGGTAATAACATACAACAAAGGCTGATGGATGTAAAGTTACTTCCAGCTGCTATCATAAAAAAGAAAAATGAGGGGAAAAATGAGATAGGAGAGGGAATAGGAGCAGAGGGGGAAAGAGGGCAAAAATGAGACAGGGAGGGGGAGTAGGGGCAGGGGGAAAGAGGGATTCTGATTCCACACAACAGACACAACCATCTTGACAACTAAACATTTTCCATCAGGACATCAGGAAAATGAAAGCGGCGGGATGATTAGAAGAAGCAGAAGGGAAAACACGACAGTCACGCCCTATTAACAAGCTCCCTGTTCCTGAAGTACCCCCAACACACATGAACTCAATTCTGAGACAGTTACTTCCTTGTCAAAATTATGCATTGTCTTTTGAATTTGCGCAGTGAACATCTCTTTACACGTTGAGCAATTTACCCAAATACCCACTCCTTTATATGTTGAACAATATACTCAAATACTCAATCAGCCTAAAGAATCTGATCATATTCTGGGCCACAATGACTACAACACCGGTCAAAGACTTGTGCTCATATTTCACGAGTTTCTATTATTTAGGTCGCAGACATGGTCAAAATTTGGTATAAAGTTAATCCCATACTCTTATAAACAGAGAGAACAAATCGCTACTAACACACTCTGTTCTTACCCACCCACCACCCCACACACACACTCGCACAAGCACATACAAACTGTCTCCTACCAATTAATAAAGAACGATCTTCTCCTCCCTTTCTTTTCAAAAGTTTAACTAATAAACGTGGCGCACGCGCACGCGCGCGCGCGCGGCACACACACACACACACAACACACACACACACACACACACACACACACACAAAGGGAATGGGGAGGAAAGGAGGGTAAGAATTTTAATCTTTTCACGAATGTATTTCACCATTCCGTGTTTAGCCATATGTACTATAAATGTGATTTAAATGTGCCACATCTATTTTTGAAACCTGATCAATGTAAAGGTACAGGCGATCAAACTTTAAAATGTCACATGACGCCACGTTTCTGATTCACACTCCCTTCTCTTTATCACACACACAGTGTGTGTGTGTGTGTGTGTGTGTGTGTGTGTGTGTGTGTGTGTGTGTGTGTGTGTGTGTGTGTGTGTGTGTGTGTTGTGTGTGTGTGTGTGTGTTTGTGTGTGTGTTTGTGTGTGTGTGTGTGTGTGTTTCTGTGTGTTTATATATGACTATGTGTGTGTGTACGCGCTCGCGCACGTGCGTGCACACGCACGCATGCATATGTGTATGTGTATGCATACATGTGTGTGTGTGTGTATACTGTGTACAGTATATATATATGTAATGTGGTTTGTGTCAGTATGCGTGCATGCATTCAAAACTTCTGTTACTAGTTCATCATTATGTAAACTGTATGTATGTAAGCGGACTGCTCCAAAAGTGTGTCAGTCAGGTTACCATTGCTGAACTGTTAACAGTAAACTCTTTTAACTTGTGTTGATATATAAAATACAGCCTTTGCGCTATCAATAGGCACAGAATTATGATGACACCCACTTGTGTTGATATAAAATACAGCCTTTGCGCTATCAATAGGCACAGAATTATGATGACACCCACTTGTGTTGATATAAAATACAGCCTTTGCGCTATCAATAGGCACAGAATTATGATGACACCCAATCTACGTTAACCGTGTGGCGTCACTGAAAACGTGGTAACTAACTGTGCATCCGAAAAAGCAAAAAAAAAAAAAAAAAAAAAAAAAAAAAGGCTCCTAGCATTAAAGCAGCTAAGATGCTGTCTTCAAAATGCTCAAACTTGGAGATGGTCTGATCAACATTCCACCTATCTGATAATTGTGTACGGACACAAGTGTTATGACATACAGGTCAGCTTGCCACAGGACTGATGGCTACAAATGAGGAAAAACTGATTTGAAAAGACAAGTACCGACGTGG
>CM060307.1:92041740-92169240 GCA_030674185.1 Monoplex corrugatus | reverse complement strand
GATTACTGTACTGGCAGGGCACATGATGATGATACAGACAGATATTGAACTGTTCATTGTGATGGGATTGATACCACCAAAAACTACTAGCAGACATCAACAAGAGAAGACTAAAATACTGATACCACCAGACAACTACGGGCAGACATCAACAAGAGAAGACTAAAATACTGATACCACCAGACAACTACGGGCAGACATCAACAAGAGAAGACTAAAATACTGATACACAGACACTCGGAGAATCAACAAGAGAGATAAAATATGATCCACCAGACAACTACGGGCAGACATCAACAAGAGAAGACTAAAATACTGATACCACCAGAACAACTACGGGCAGACATCAACAAGAGAAGACTAAAATACTGATACCACCAGACAACTACGGCAGACATCAACAAGAGAAGACTAAAATACTGATACCACCAGAACACTACGGGCAGACATCAACAAGAGAAGACTAAAATACTGATACCACCAGACAACTACGGGCAGACATCAGCGAGAGAAGACTAAAATACTGATACCACCAGAACACTAAGGGCAGACATCAGCGAGAGAAGACTAAAATACTGATACCACCAGAACAACCTACGGGCAAGACCATACAACAACGAGAAAGACTAAAATACTGATACCACCAGACAACTACGGGCAGACATCAACAAGAGAAGACTAAAATACTGATACCACCAGACAACTACGGGCAGACATCAACAAGAGAAGACTAAAATACTGATACCACCAAACTACGGGCAGACATCAACAAGAGAAGACTAAAATACTGTGGCCATGTGTCACGCAGCAAGAACACAGACCTCATGGCAGCCATCTTTCAAGGAAAAACAGATGCAAAAAAGGAAGAAAGGCAAACCCTCAATCACATACATCAAGAACACAACCAACATAACTGACCTAAATATTCAAGAAATTGTCCACAAAAGTCAAGACAGAACGGCTTGGAGGGAGATGGTGGTGTCTAAGTGTGCAGCAGCCAACACCGAACCCGGTGACGCCGACAGCTACAGGTGAGGTGAGGTGAGACTATAGAGACAAAGCTGAACTGATTACAATGATGTGATTTATACTTACAATCAAACGGAAAGAACCGAACTGATCACTGTGATACCATAAGATTATAATCATTATGTACACATTTCCAGAACAGATACAGTAGGTGTTCACCTATAAAGAATCTGATTACAACGAATTTCCGGCAATAATATACTCCTTTATTTTCCCGGCCCACTTCCTTATCTTCCACTCTTATAAAATACTGTCTACAGCAAACAAAACCTACTATCGCGCATAATAAAATAGCCCTTTGTACGAACGAGCTGCTGTCTCCCAAAGGCTAAACTTGATATGTGTGTAGTCTTGCCTTCAACAAATAAACGTGATATAACTGCAGCATCGTATATCGTATACTGCTTGCACAGCACTGTTACCAGCAGATGTGTGTATTCCCTGTGTGTGTGGTAGGGTGGGGGAGGGGAGTCTGTTTGGCTTCTTCACTGACTGCGTCACAAAACTAATAAACGTCATAATGACGATGTACACAGTAAGGGACTGATAAACGTCATAACGATGACGTATAAAACCGGTAATGTTGAATGACATCTGAACACCACCAGCAAGCCTACAAACAATCAGCATTGTGTTAAGTCATTGTTTTTTCTTACTTGTAGCTATTACGAACTGCTGTAACGAACACATTTATGTACCCCCTGGAATTTCGTTGTAGGCGGACTCCACTGTATATGCCATGCATAAATTACATCTTGTTTTTGGTACATAGGGTAACAGACGATTTGTTGATGTAGAGAGAACGCAGAAAAACAAATAACCCGACAGTCAAATAGGTAGAGAAACAGCCAGACAGGCACATACAAAGAAAGGCAAAGAAATACATGTATAGAGAGAACCTTAAATCCACAATCATCAAGGCATCCATAAAAATCAACGACAAGCGTCAAAAGCGGATGGAACATGATTTCACAACTAAGTCACTGACTGTATATAAAACTTTCAAAAACCAGTACTCATTGAACAGGAAGAAAATGTGAACATCATCTCTAGGGCTAAAGATGCTGAAACTGGGAAAGGAAATGTAAACATAACTCCTTACTGAAAATTGTTACATTCCTCTGAAATTATGTTGTTACTTGCCTGAACAAATTTCTTGTTCCTGTGATGTTGAAAGACAGTATGCACATAATGTTTTCTGACAGGTGTGTACTTGTTTTCTAATAACTTTTTAACCCTTTGACTCCTGCAGCCTGTTCACCAACTGCAAAAACTTCATTCTTTGACTGTCACCCTATCCACCAACTTCCTGCAGGAAGCTGGTAGATGGTGTGAGGAAGTCAAAGGGTTAAGTTTTTGCTTTGCTAGCATGGTTGACAATTCCGGACGGTGGTGGATAGGGTGCGGGAGTCAAAGGGTTAAAGCGTTCCGATTTTCCTATAATGCGTGTATGCACACTGTTTTGTCCACACTGAGCAGGTACTACGTTGCTGCACAGTTTTCATATTCCATTTTCAGGTGGATATGCATGTTGACTGTTTTCACGTTTCCATACGCCATCAAACACTGACATTACTGGGATCTTTTATGCATATGCTCGATGTAGTGCTTGTGTCCAAACATAAAGGAGAATTAGACATTAATGTTAATAACTGGTCTGTTGACAGGTGTAACGTTGAGAGGAAATGTGAACATAATTCCGCTGACTGCTGTGCTATTGAGAATAAATGTGAACATAATCCCAACTGATAATTGTAAAAAGTTGACACAAACTGTGAACATAATTTCCACTGATAAAATGATAATTAATCCCCATTCACGCTACTGACAGCTACAAAGTTGTAAGGCAACATAAACACAAAATCACATCACAAAACTATGTACTACAACAAACAGAACATGTCTTGTATGCCACAACAACAGTAACGTCATACAGTTTACCCTATAAAAACAACAAACATGACATGTCTAGTATGCCACAACAACAGTACCATCATACAGTCAGCCTATCAAAACAAACATAACATGTCTAGTATGCCAAAACAACAGTACCGTCATACAGTCAGCATATATACCAAAACAACAGTACCGTCATACAGTCTGCCTGTATGCCACAACAACAGTACCGTCATACAGTCAGCCTATATGCCAAAACAACAGTACCGTCATACTGTCAGCCTATATGCCAAAACAACAGTACCGTCATACAGTCAGCCTATATGCCACAACAACAGTACTGTCATAGTCAGCCTATATGCCACAACAACAGTACCGTCATACAGTCACCCTATAAAAACAATGTGTAGTATGCCACAACAACAGTACCGTCATACAGTCAGCCTATATGCCACAACAACAGTACCGTCATACAGTCAGCCACATAAAAATAATGTGTAGTATGCCACAACAACAGTACCGTCATACAGTCAGCCTATAAAAACAATGTGTAGTATGCCACAACAACAGTACCGTCATACAGTCAGCCACATAAAAACAATGTGTAGTATGCCACAACAACAGTACCGTCATACAGTCACCCTATAAAAACAATGTGTAGTATGCCACAACAACAGTACCGTCATACATAACAGTCAGCCTATAAAAACAACAAACACAACATGTCTAGTATGCCACAACAACAGTACCGTCATACAGTCACCCTATAAAAACAATGTTACATCTTTTCTATAATATGTTCCGCAACGTCACAAGTTCCTTTGACATTTCAGCAAGTGTTGTGACGGTAGTCTCACGTTAGTCTTGACAAATGACCAACATTATCAACAGACTAACGGCAAGTATCCAGTGCCTACAGACATAACCACGTGCCTTGCACATGAGACGGTTGAGAATAAAGCTACTGACAGCCACTAGCCCTTCTGCTTTGAAACAAGCTACTGGTGTCACTTTTTTGATTAGTTTGTTTTATGAGTCTCCTCTCTGCGCCTAATCTGATGACAGAAACAAGAATATCTTTCTTCTTAGCCTGCAACAAAACTGGAAACTGGCTTTTAGATAGATGCAAAAAAATGTATTTCTTTCTCCTGTCTCCCAACCTCTCTTCAAGAACTAACTGGACCACTTCTGCCAATAACTTGCATCATTGTACAATATGACATCATTCTCTCTTTCGCCCACCCACATCACAACTCCCTCTCTTTCTCTGTTCCCTGATACTCTATATAAATACCAAAGTAAAATGTTCAATAATTATTTCTATCCATAAATTCTACCATTGCAAAACAAAGCATTATTTATTCATTGTCTGTGTAATCCTTCAGTCCCTCTTTTATCTCCCTCCCTCCCTTTAAATTAAGGCTTCAGTTTTTCAGTACTGAGTCAGTTCTCTTCCCCCATCTCTCTTCCACTCCTCCCTCCCCCCCTCTCATTCATCTCTCCCGCCTCTCTTCCTAACCAGCTCCCCCTCCCCTCCCCCCACCTCCAAGCTTCTCTCTATCCCTGTTTTTTTGTTTGTTTTTGTTTTTTGTTTTTTGTCTTTTCGCTCCCTCTTCCTTCAAAACCTCCCTCCCCCACCTCTCTCCATCTCCTTCCTCTTTCTCCCAGCACTGACAAGACCAATCCTCTGACAGAGCTGCCTAGCTTTCCTCCAAGAGACAGAGGAGGCCTGGAGCAAGCAGCAAGCACACAAAATCAATAGGGCTGGCCTGGCTCAGCACGGTGCCTATGCAGAACTGAGAATACACTTCTTGCTTCAGCTCACGGAGGCTGCTGCTTTCCTCCTATCCCCGAGTGAGAGATCAAGAACTGCCAACCCCAAGACACTGAACAGCTCCATGGCGAAGTAATACAAAAGAAAGGAAACCTACGCCCTGCCTCACACAACAACAGTAAAAGCAGCAGGAACAAGAGGACATGAGAAATACTACTCTCATTGTCATCTATGAGGATTCTAACATCAACAACAACAGCAGTAGCACCAGCACCAACACCACAAACCGGAAGAAGCCATTACCGCTAGACCAAGTACAAAACTCCTCCGTCTACTATTACCAACGAAAATTCTTATAACTTTTATGACTGTATTGACCATAATAAGTATCTTCAAACTACCTTCTGGTCATACATATATATATAGTGTTTATCATCTGCTTACTTCATATGCATGCAGCCTCCAGACCACCCATCTGTGGTGTTAATGGGTACCTGACTTTCTTCAAAGTTAGGGAAGGTAAAGCAATAAGGGACAGGTGATGGGTACTGCCTTCATCATGCTAACCCTGAGAAAAACAGGCTTGTACCACCTCACTCTCCTATGACTTCAAGGTAATGGGACAGACAACCTGTACCTTTCTACTGGTACTAAACTCATATGCAACCACTGTAACTTCTTGAAAATCTAAACGATTTGACCACAGTACAAAGACAACCTGCAACAAGGCACAGCCATCCTTCATGTCTCTTTCGTTTATCTAAAACAACAACAGAACAAATTTAAACAAAAGAAAACCACACTTGAGCCAACTCTCCAGTGTCTTAACAGTGCACGTACTTACTGAAAACGACAGTAAGTGGAGAATTTCAGCCACGTTTTCATTTTACACATAAACACCAAATACATTTCTTGTTTTCCACGGCATTTCTCAGCCATGTCTCTTACTTCCATTTTTAAAGTACATGTATATCAATATTTGTCCAATTTTTTTTCTCTAATACTACTTATCAGTTATTTGTTGTCTTTTAACGGTGTGCATAAATACACATTATTTCATTGTCCACTTTCTTCACCTCATCTACATAAATGTCTTTAATTCAAACTAGACATGGATTGAGGGCTTTACTCTGTCATCATGATGCATCATGATCATGTGTCCTGCCACATGGCGTTGGCAATCATGGCCCTCCATAAGTATCAATCCCTTGTTGCCGCAAGCACATCTTCTACCCTCACTGTCCTCAGTCACTCTGCAAGTCCATCCAATGTTTTCTCCCTGGGTCTACCTGGTGCTCTCCTTCCCTCCAGCTTTCCTGTTGTGACCAGGTGATCTAATCCCCCTTTCCTCATAAAATAGCCTATCAATGTTGCTTGTCTTTTCCTAATCTTCCTTATGAATGATCTTCTTGTGTCTGCCTCCATCAACACTGTCTTGTTTGTTTTCTTTGCTGTCTATGAAACTCTCAACATTCTTCTTAGAAACCACATCTTGGCTGCCTCAATCTTGTTCTGGCTTTGCGTGTTGACTGTCCATGTCTCACTACCATATAATTATAACATTATCGGTTCTATATAACATTCAAGAACTCTCTTCCTGATGTTAAGTGATGTGCATTTGTTGGTAGAAATGCTTTTCATCCTCTTGAATGCTATTTTGGCTTGGCCGATTCTGCCGGCTATTTCTGATGTGCATCTGCCGTCTGGTGAAATGATTGTTTCCAGGTATTTAAACTATCAACCTATCTCAAGGTTGTGCCGTTTGCTGTTATTTTGCATGACGGGATTTCATGTTTTTTACTGATCACCATGACTTCAGTCTTCCTGCTGTTTAGTCCCATCCCCTTACCTTTGCCTTCTATTTCTAGCATATTCACAAGGATTTGTAGGTCCCTTTCATTTTCTGCAATTAGCACGGTGTCATCTGCTTATCGAATGTTGTTTATCATTTTTCCTCCAACCTTCAATCCAGGGGTTTCCTCTAGGTTTGTCATGTTTTCGCTGTAAAGTGGAAACAGATCTGGTGACAGAACATAACCTTGCCTGATTCCTCTTTTGATATTTTGGAAAGAGCTTATATCATTTTCTATTCCCATTGCTGCTGTTTGTTCCCAATACACATTTATGATTATTTGTATATCTTTTCTATCAATATTGAGTCTTTCTAGTAGGTTGATCAATTCTTCATGACTTACCCGATCGAAAGCCTTGGTATAATCAACAAAGCATAAACATAAATCCTTATTCAACTCAACTGACTTCTCAATGATAGTTCTTAGGATGTATACGGCATTAATAGTTCCTTTCCCTTCCACATATCCACACTGTTCTTCTGCTATTTCTCTTTTGATTCTATTCCTTGTTCTCATCATGATTATTCTTAATACGATTTTTGTTACATGACTCATCAAGCTGATTGTGTGACAGAGTTCACACATTCTATAGCTCCCGTTTTCTTTGGAAGCGCAATGAAAACTGATTTTGACATATCTTTGGGGATTTTTCCAGTGTCATAAATTTCATTTAGGAGGACTGTTATTTTATCAATATCAATTTCCTCCAGGGCTTCAATCATCTCTTTAGTAATATTGTCTGGTCCTGGGGCTTTTCCTGGTTTACTTTACCCTGAGGCCAGCCAAAGTTTTTTTTTCTAACGCTGGCTTTTCCAGGTTTACTTTGCCCTGAGGCCAGCCAAAGTTTTTTTTTCTAACGCTGGCTTTTGTTTTGTTTTGTTTATTTTGGTTTTTATCATCATTGCTGTTTTATATTTTTTGATAGCGCCATGGACTGCAGATCTGAATGATATAGTGACTTTAATCCTAACCTGCATTTAAAAATGGCCTTTTTTACTATCCATCCTAATGTTTCCATCATCTTGGCGGTGCAAGATTACAGTTTCACAGGCTCGCTCTTCTTCCGTTCCAATTTTAAGAGCCTGTCAGCGCACAGCGCTTAGCACAGGCCCAGCGAACAGCTGCCGGCAGCTTTGGGTGGAGCGCATACGGAATTGTCTGAATGCGATGAATCTCTCTTCTACAAACCCCAAACTACCACGATGATTGCATCCATTTGCAACACTGAAGACAAACATAAAGGCTGGCTTTATTTCTTTCTCACGCACTGCCAATTACATAAACGCAGACACACGCTCCCCCACCCCCATCCCCACCCGGCCCATCAATATCATAAAATGAAAGACACACGGTGTACCAGTGCAAGACATTGTTCCTCTCCCCATCCCCACGTGTCGACCCCATCTCTACTACCGCATCCATCCTGTCCACACACTGTACACACAGACACAAACGTTCACACACACACGCACGCACAGACACACATCCCCACAGTGCAGAGCCAATATTTGATGGCAGGAGAGGCAATGAAGGATGACAATAGCGAGCGCTAGTGCAATCAACCATCCACAATGCTCTCCCCACCCCATCCGTGCCCCCTCCCCTCCTTCATGCCCGCATCCCTAGGCTTCCCCCCCTCTCCGTCCCTTTCCAGTTACCTCCTTCTCCCTACCTCCCAGTCCCCGCCCTGCTTCCTCCCTTTGTCTCCCCCACGCCCAGAAAACCCGTTTGTTACTAGTTACATCACATGCACGCGCGTGTGCGCGCACTAAAACTCACATACACACTCACACCACACACACATATACTTCACACCACACACATACGCACGCACACACAAAATATGAAATGACAGGGAGCGATTGAGCGGGATGGTGGGGAGATGGAGGCTGGAGAGACAGACAGACAGACAGAGAGAGAGAGAGAGAGAGAGAGAGAGAGAGAGAGAGAGAGAGAGAGAGAGAGAGAGAGAGAGAGAGAGAGAGAGAGAGAGAGAGAGAGAGAGAGAGAGGACTGAGGGACGGAAAGACCGTGATCGATTCTCAGCAGCTTGCCAGCAGGCACAGAAAAAACAGACCCAATTTATCACTCCTCTAACTCAGTGACCAACCAACCAACCAGTCAACACTCTCCCCCACGCACATCTCACTAACCCAAGCTACAGTCACCGTTTGTGTCTTGACGCACAACAACATCAACAACAACAGCAGCAACAACAACAATGATAATAATAATAATAATAATAATAACAATAATAATAACAGCCGTTTCAATAAAAACAAATCAATACAAAACTTAGCACCCAAGTTGTAACCTTTTCACTCCCCACCCTAACAACCCGTTTCCTGAGGGAACCATAACAACTGATAAAGACAATGGAACACAAGGATGGCAGACATGATGAAGGAGGTGAAGGAAGCTGATAGAACAGACTGGGTGAGGGACAGAAAGGGTTAATGATCATCTATGTTCATGCCATGCTGAAAGTCTGACCCCAACAATCAGCTCTTGTTCAAAAGCCACCTTGCCCCTTGTGGGCTGAGGATGAGACAGCCGTGTTAAATAGTTCTAACCATTTCAAGAACTAAAGATTCTGAACTGTCTCAGAAGTTAGGAAAATAATAATTAGTCTAATCAATAAAAGACAACAAAAAATGAACAAGGGTTTAAAATTATGGATAGATCACATGATTAGCCAAATCAATACAAAGGAGAAATTTTGCCGGAACGGATTGGCTAAATTGTAAGTGTAAACGATCGTTCAATGTTTCGGAAGACATGTGACCAACAATGAAATCTTGCAATTTAGAAACCCGACTTTCACAATTTTCACGTTTCCCATTTTCTGAAATAAGCTCTAATGCATTTAACCTGAAAAAAGGGGCTACCAAGTTTATAAAAATGATGCTGCAGACTCCCTTTCACTGCAACCAGTTTCTTCTTCTTCTTCTTCTTATCCTCACCACCACTAGGGCATATCAATTACAGAGAGAGTGAGACCTCCTGTCCCAAAGGCATTTCAGCAAAAATATTGTCAGTTTGCCTCCAATAAGGGAATGCTGCTGCAGATCACCCTGTGAGAACTCCATGTAATTTCTGTGTGTCAGTGAGTCCAGTAACATGCCTCAATACAACATTCACTGCTGGTTAAAAATATTTACGGCCTGTCAGTCTACCTTGTGGGCAGTGGGGAGGGGTGGCAGGATGGAGAGGTAAGGGGAATGGGACCTTTGAAGCACTGACACCATCCCTGAGTGAGCTTAAAGGTGGGCAGCAAATACGCCAGTTTTTATGTTGTGGGTTCAGTTCAGGTTTACTGCTTATAGCCCAGCCGACTACTACAGCCGTATCAGGGTTAACAACACTTTAAAAACGACACCCAAGTTTAAGTAAAAAGAAAATAGTTAAAAACCAAGCTCCCCTTCATCCCTGTAAGTCTAAAATGCATTTAAAGAAAAACATTCTCATATGTAAAATCAGATCAGATGAAATCTATTGATCTTTTGACAAACTGGAAACCTGAATCTGGAGGGACATTTCAGAAGAGGTTCTTTAACGAGTCCCCACCATATAGTGCTTATGTCTCACATCGTGCAAGTCCAAGCATTCAATACGGTCTCTGATGCTCATTTGTCAAAAGGTAGGAATGAGTATAAGATGTATGATCTGTGTGTAACCTACATAACAGTCTCATTCCCGTGATTCCCTGAAACAAACGGGAGAATCTCTGTAAGGCTGGAGCGGATAAATTTGGAAAAGTTTGTCTGCTTATTCCAATCCTCCTGCCAGAGATTTCGCACATATCTGTGTACTTTGACTTTCAGATCTGTGTAAGGGATGAGGGATTTAGACATCTTTTCCCTTGTGGCATTCTTGGCCCGGCAGTCAGCCTTTTCATTGCCTCCGATACAACATGGCCAGGAATCCAGCCAAAGACAATGTGGTAACTTTCACTTGTAAGAGTAGAAAACAGTTCAAAGAACTTCAGAAGCTCTGGGTGACTAAAGTTTCAGCCAGCAATTGCCTGCAAAGCAGAAAGGGAGTGAGAAAAAAATGAGAAAATCTTTATGCTTGGATTGGGATCCCATGTTTAGCGACCAAACCAGAGCAGTCAGTTCAGCAGTATAAACAGAACTATCAGAATATGTCTTGAAAATGAACGATTGGGAACAGTGGAACAGAAGACAGCAGAAGCAACACCTTGATTAGACTTTGATCCATCAGTGAATATTCTGTGGGATGACAGAAATTTCTGACACAGTTCTGCATAAAATGACTTGACACCAGTGAATGGTACTGTCTTTACGGAAGGGAGCAAGATCAAAACAGACCTTAGGAGTTTTCAAGGTCCATGGTGGGCTGTCTGGAAATTTGGAGAAGTCTGAAACAGCTGCTATATCTGTATCTGCCTTTTGCATGTGACTCCGATATTGTGAGGACGAATAAGGATTCCTAAAGGAGGAGTGACTTTCAGATCTTTTTCAAATTCGGTTTGAAATTTGAGATTGAAGACGCAGTCACAGGCTGTGTTTTCCAGTTCAGAGAGCAGTTTAAGATTAATTTCAGTGTACACTTGGACAGGGAGGGTAGGGGTGGGCTGGGATTGCACTTAAGACATCAGATGATTTTACAACTCTATCAAATGAACTAGCCAGCCCATAAATGTGGCAAAAGCAATCTTGTGCGTTTTTTTGTTTCCTTTGTTTGCTTGTTTGTTTTTGTTTCAGCATTCCGATTTTTCTGAGATGCTTGTAAACATGTTTCATTTTGTGCACAATATGCAGGTGGTATGTTGCTGCACAGTCTATGTACTCCTGTATCTTTCAGCAGGTGTGCATGCTGGTTTGTGTTCACATTTCCTTGTTTCCACAAGCCAGTCTGACATGACTTACAGGATCTTTTAAGTTTAACGTGAATATTTGATTTTCTGTACATGTATTCACACAAAGGAGGTTTAGGCACACAGGCTGGCCTGCGAGGTAAGAAAAATCTCCACCTTTCACCCACCAGGTGGAGGTGTCTAGGTGGATCAAACTAAAAATCTTTCATTCGGAAGTCTGATGCTGACCCACTTGATTACGGCACCAATCTCTTTGGGTTTGTATGGTTCACGATTAATTACTATTACCAGGACAACATTTTGTTCTCAGAAGCCAGGGCATAGCTGCTGCTTCATTTGCAAGTTTTCCCTCCCTTCCAGAAGCTTCAAACCCCAAAACATAATGTCTGCAATAAAGCGCCAACTGTGTCTGTGAGTCTCTGACAATTAAAAACAGAAATCTTCTCATGAGCAACAAAGAAAATGCCAGCATTATCCAGGGTGAAACTTGTATGGAAGGATAAGAACATCTCTATAAAACACAAGATTATGCTCTTATGACACACTATACCATCTAATGATCTATGCATGGGTGACATGGACCCTCACAGCTGATTAGAAAAGATGTGTCCAAGCCAGGAAAATGAGGTGCTATCACAAAACATAAATATCAAATATACTGACCACATCACCAATGAACAAGTGACCAAATCATCAAACAGCACGTTGGACCATGAGGATTTGCTGATATCAGACTAAAAAAGAAAACTATGGTCAGATATAGCCACATAAGACATAAGAAGACTCAATGCTGGGCAACGGCCATGCTAAATCAATCCTCCTGGGAACTGTTCAGGGAGAGAGACAGTAAAAACAGCAGCCTGACAACACTGCGGAATGAATGAGGAAATCATGTGCGGAGACCCAGACTCTGGCACACAATCAACAGAGCTGGAGGAATATGGTGAACAGTTCTTCAGTGCAGTGTCACAATACCCCTACAATGACTTAAAGGAGAGAAGGAAAAAAACACCTTCTAATACCAACCATCACCACCACCACCACCACCACCACCACCACCACAAACAATGGATTTCTGAGCAACAACAACAATGACAATGACAACAATCGTGTTCAGTCTGAAATCACTGACTGACCTTTCTTCCGGAATCGTCGGAAATGATTGCTGGAACAATCTGGGGAGAGTGCTGCTGCATCGGGTGTATTGTTGTAGGATGATGATCTGAAACACATCACAAGAACACACATATATTTATATAATTTAACACTTTCACTTCCTTCATTTCTTCATCCTGTCCACCAGTTTCTTTATGCTTCTTGTGTGAATGATAGGACACACAACCACACACACACACACACACACACACACACACACACACACACACACACACACACACACACACACACACACACATTCACTCTCTTGCTTTAAAGTTAAAGACATGACATAAATACAGATCGATTTATGATTTGCTTACTGGAGGAGAAAATGTCCCCAGATGGATTTCAGCGATCTTTCTGAAAATGTATAATACTTTTCCACTATTTTCATGACATGTATTTCAACTAACTACCCAATTCAGCTCAAAATAGTTGCCAGAAGATTCAGCTACCTATGATCTAAAATGTCACTCCACTGTCAGTGACACCAGTGGCTAAGGCAAATAAAAATCATTTACCTCTGTGTGTGTGCATGAATGTGTGTGTGTGTAAATGTGTATGTGTATGTGTATGTGTGTGTGTGTGTGTGTGTGTGTGTGTGTGTTTGTATGTGTGTATGTGTGTGTGTTGTGTGTGTGTGTGTGTGTGTGTGTGTGTGTGTGTGTGTGTGTGTGTGTGTGTGTGTGTGTGTGTGTGCGTGTGCATGCGCGTGCACATGCATGTGCTCCCATGTGTGTGCATGCAGACATGCTGGGTGTATGTACATGTTTGTGTGCATGTACATTTACTGTAAATTACAGCCACCTATTGTTACACACTCATAAAACAAGACACACAGACGGACATGTCATATGCTACAAATCAAAACAAACAAACAAAATAAATCAAAAGTAATAGTGGTACAGTTTAGAAATAATATGCAGAAACAGGCACATAAAACAACAACGCCAAGCAGTACAGAACCTGACCAACACATTTTCTTGCTCTGGATAAACAGCAAATGGTAACCACTCATTCATTCTTCAGCGCCATGCAAAAGAACAGTCATGTTTGGTGCACTTGGGTTTCACAATAATCACTATAGCGTATCTACTTTTTGTTTGCATGTCTTATTATGCATATTGGGCAGATTTTCATTTCAAATTTCCTAAACCAAATTAATATCCTGACAATTTTTTCTAATGAAAGTTTTCTTTCAGTTTAAGTTGTGCTTGTTTCATTTCCTAATATTAACTTATGAATCTAGTTATTAATCTAAAAAAAATAGTGAGGGAGGAGGGGAGTGGACTGAGATAAAAACAAAAAGAGAAATAATATGTTGCAATGACTATGCTTCAATTTGAATCAATTTACTAGTTACTATGCATGTTTGTCCTGATAAAGAAATAACTGAAGTAAGTCGCAATGACTATAAAGTTCAAGCTTACTGCTTCAGTTTATATTCACAAATGTAACTATGCATGTTATGTCCTGATTTTTATCCAGTGATAACAAGAACAACAACAAAATAGTATCAATGATGAGAAGATGATGGAGGAAGAGGATAAGAATAAAAATGATGACAAGTAAACAGCATTAAATTTTGCTTCCTGCATTCTATCCACCAACTGCAAAAATTTAAACCTTTGACTCCTTCACCCTATCCACCCTGACCATTTGTTGTTTTGCCATGCCAATTCTTGTTTTCACATCTTTGGTGCAGGAGCCCTCATCTGCTTCTGCAGATCCTAGATACTTGAAATGTTGGCCATTTTCCGTTTTATTTCTCTGAATGTTTGGATGTTCCTCGCCCTTTTTTCTTGCTATGTGCATGGCTTTGAGTTTTTTTTAGCATTCAATCCTGCCCTGCTACCTGCTGCATCTGTTTGGTAGAGAATTCTTTTCATGCCTGTTATGTTATCTGCCGTTAATGCAGTGTGGTCTGCATAATATACAGCGCCTGTTGACTCGCACCACTGAGTGTTACTCGGACATTAAGAACTGGATGACACACAATAGACTTCAGCTTAATGACGACAAAACAGAAGCTATCCTCATTGGCACCCGTCAGAAACTTTCTCAGCTGCCTCCTCTTTCTCTCCCATTATGTAACACATCAGTCCCAATTTCTGATTCAGCTAAAAACCTTGGTGTCTGCATTGACTCTACCCTCTCCATGAACAACTTTGTTTCTCAAACTGCCAGATCCTGCTACTATCATCTCCATCGTATAAGGCTGATCAGGAAGTATCTCTCTGTCGAAACAACTGCAAAACTCGTTCTCTCCTTCATAATGTCTCGCATTGACTATTGCAATTCACTCCTGTCTGGTCTTCCTGCCTCCACCATTCACATCCTACAGCGCATTCAAAACAATGCTGTACGCCTTGTACTCAAAAAGAAAAAAGCTGACCACATATCTCCTCTCCTGGCACAACTTCACTGGCTCCCTGTATCAAAGCGCATACAGTACAAACTAGACACCATGTGCTACAAAAGCCTCAATAACGCAGCCCCCGATTACCTGTCAAGCCTACTTGAGATCTATCTTCCCTCACGTACCCTCCGCTCTGCCTCCGATCCTCTGACTTTTCGCTTTCCACGCACTAAGCTCAATACCTATGGTCCACGAGCCTTCTCTGTTTCTGGTCCACTCTCCTGGAACAAACTTCCTCTCTCAGTCCGTCAGCAACCTACTTTTGTCTCCTTCAAGTCCGCTCTCAAAACTCACCTTTTCTCCTCCGCATAAAATCCTAACCTCACTCAACCCCCCCCCCCCCCCCCCCCTCTGCAGCCTGTCTCCGCTCGGAGGGAATCACATGGTTATAATATATAATTGTATATGCTATGCTCTCTATAATTTTCCATTGGTTTTATTCTTGCTTTTATTGCTTTTATTCTTTCTCCCCATTTATAGCCATGCGTGTGTGTGTGTGTGTGTGTGTGTGTGTGTGTGTGTGTGTGCGTGTGCGTGCGTGTGTGTGCGTGCGTGCGTGCGTGCTTGCGTGTGTGTCTGCTTCAGCGCTTAGATTTGATTTTATCAAGATTTTGCGCTATATAAATATTGTAATTATTATTATTAATTATTTATATCTCAGACTGGTGTTGTTTCTTCCTCCCATCTTTATTCCCATGTCTTCTAAATCTGCCTCTCTAATGACCTGCTCTATATACAAGTTGAAAAAATGAAGCTAAAGGATGCAGCCCTGCCTACCTCCTTTTTAATGCCAAAATATTCACAGTGTGCACCATTCCATCTGATGGTCGCTTTTTGCTCTTGGTATAATGCTGCTATAAATGACACCAAGTATTTGGGGAAGCCCATCTTTGCCATTGTGTTATACAGTTCATGGTGTATGACACTGTCAAAGCCCTTGCTGTAATCCATAAAGGTAATGACAGCTTCATGTTCACCGTTCCTTACTTTTTCTATCAAAATCTCTAAGACAAGTAACATGTCTTTTGTGCCCCTGCTGAATCTGTAACCAGCCTGAGAGTTCTACTTTTGTTTCATTCTGTTCAGTATATGATCAGCAGTACTTTTACTGGTGTGGCTGATAAGAGCAATGGTTCTATAGTTACTGCATTCCCATTTTTATATAGCATGACAAATTCTTGTAGCTTCCAGTCATCAGACCACTGACATGATTCCCATATCTTGTGCCAATGTTCTTTCACAGTTCACCTAACATGTTTAATTCAGGTGATTTTTTAACATTGAGCTGATGTATATTATATAATGTATCATGTTTTTTTCACAGAGGCTCTGTGTGTGTGTGTGTGTGTGTGTGTGTGTGTGTGTGTGTGTGTGTGTGTGTGTGTGTGTGTGTGTGTGTGTGTGTGTGTGTGTGTGTGTGTGTGTGTGTGTGTGTGTGTGTGTGTGTGTTGTGTGTGTGTGTGTGTATGTGTGTGTCTGTGTGTGTTTACACCAACCGACTTCAGCAATTTCCCTTTTGTGTTGTTACTGGTTTGCTACATTAATTAATATCAAGCATTAATTTTTCACTGTATGCATACATTTCATAAACAGTTAATTAATTTAATGACAGAACTGCAAGAGAAACTAATTATCCAACCCACTTCAGCCATAATGCTTGTTTGATTCTGTGGCTAGCTGGTGTTCCGGCCTGGAAATAGCACTGGAAGCTTACGCCCTTGTCCTACTTGTGCCTGGTACCTAAAGGCACTACGCTATAGACAGTGAACAACTGGTTGACTTCAGCTGTGTGAGCTAGCAGTGTTTTGTATTATCATAGGAAAAAGGCTTTCCAATCTCTCTGGTGTATGTATTCTGCCGGGCTGACTTTTACACACACACACACACACACACACACACACACACACACACACACACACACACACTCAACACATACATTTACACACAATATTCATCATCAGTTCACACACACACACACACACACACACACACACACACACACACACACACACACACACAGAGCCTATGTGAAAAAAACACTTTAGTTTTATTCTTTTATACATGAACACATAACATCTGTGCACAAACATACAGTACACAAGCACATGTGTGCACTGACTGAGAGGTGGAGGGATAAGAGAAAGTATCCCAGACTTTATTGAACACATAGAGGTGAATGAGCCAGCAAGGCAGAAACTGATAGGAAGAAATGACAGAAAGCAAAGGAACAACTTCACAAGGCAGAAACAAAGTGAAAGAAAAGCGGGCATTTCTAGTACACAAAGCATCCCCATGGGGATGGGGTGGGGTGAGGAACAGTCACAGCATCCTTACATGTGTTTATTATGTATGACTTAACTGTGTGTGTGTGCACACATCAATCGAACATCCTCGCAACCTGACGCAAATTTTAAGGACTGCACATGTACGTTTAACTTCACGTACTCCCTCCACTTGTGTGAGGGATACCGAAACAATGATGCGTGCATGTGGTGGCTAGGTTGGCTGCGAATGATAAAATATGCACGGAATCCTGCGCTCAAAACCCCCAAAACACAGTTCGCTTTCGTTAGCCGGTGTGTGTGTGTGTGTATGTGTGTTGTGTGTTGTGTGTGTGTGTGTGTGTGTGTGTGTGTGTGTGTGTGTGTGTGTGTGTTGTGTGTGTGTTGTGTGTGTGTGTGTGGTGTGTGTGTGTGTGTGTGTGTGTGTGTGGGGTATGTGCGCGCGCGCGCGCGCGCGCCCGCAGGCTCACATCTATGTAAAAAGGTTGGGTCGAAGTTGACACGTAGCAAGTACTGCCGGTCTCGTTCGTTGCATTGCCAATGGGGAGCATGGCCTGAAAGAGGTGAGTGCAGTACAACTCATGCCCACTCTTCCAGGTCAATCCTAGTTGGGCTGCCAAGCCAACAGGATCTCCTCATTCGCGGTCATAGTACACTTGAGCGAGCGCGCAATACACACGCACAGACACGAGAAAGAGAGAGGGTGGGGTAGTTTTCTTCGGAATTATACACCTGCATCCCAGCTCCACCCACCCGACCTCCGTCAAAGTAGATCGAATTAGTCTCTGCCACACCCAGTTTGTTCAAAATCGATGAATTTTAGCCTGTTACATATCTATCAAAAACAAACAAATAAAACAAAACCAGAAAAGTTATGTTGTCATAAGACATTTGGCGAATACACCAGCAAACCAATCAACTTACTGTTGCATAAGGCCCAGCCAACTGCGGAGAGCCATATCAGGGCTATAAGTATAAGCCACTGCGGAGAGCCATATCAGGGATATAAGCCAATCAACTGACAGGATGGACATTCATTTATCGTGTAGCCTATCACGATACGCACACAAATGGTGTAAAAGCAGCAAGGTTCAAGCGTTTGACAAGGACGCTTTAGGACAGACACTGATAAACAAAACAAATCGTTTTTTCTGCTTACACACAGTGAAGACCCACAACCAACCTTCCGCCCCTCTTCCTCGAATGGACCCGACCTCACCCAAGCGAAAGAATGCAGGCCGTCACTCATTTGAACCGCGCCGCCAAGGTTAGTTCTGCCTGACCTATTTAACTGACCATCCCTTGACCTACAGGCGACTTCGGTTTGGGGGCGTCCCCACGCAACCTACCCTGGTCCCACAGGGTCAAACTTGAGTGAAGGAAATCCCAGTATTGCCACACCCCCACCCTTTTCCTGTTATCACACAGCCTCTTGGTAAAGAGTCTTGTAACCTGTCCTCTAATAAACCCCGCCCCCGTCATCACCCGTTTACCAAGGGCATACCACTCTGAAACATCGTTCGCGTCATCACCAGTAAACAGGGGTTGAGGGCATGGCGAGTTTCTTCTCGTGCTTTGCCCATTTCTACCCCGTTTCTTCTTTGTCATTCCAACAATGCAATCTAAGTCAAATGTCCCTCTACCCCACATCCAGTTTCTAATGTCTCCATTCTTTTTTTTTTTTAAAGAACCACAGACTGTTGCTGCTGACATTTTTGCTGTTGTATATGACAGGCGACCTTCACTTAAGTTTGTATTAAATTAATATGAAACTCCAGATTCGGTCACTTTCGCGGATCCTTTGACAAACCCGCCAATCGGCATGTGCGCGCGCGCGCGCGCGTTTGTGTCCGTATGAATGTGCGTGTGGGTTCAGTCACAGATGTGCGCAGGTTGGTTGTTGGTGCGCTGATACCAAACGCTGTGTCTGCCCTTAAAAAAAAAAGCGCAATATAAAAGCGGGCAGGAAAGGGTAGGGGGCGGAGGGGACAGGGTTGGGGGAGAAGAGGTGGCTGGGGTGGGATGACACACTGCCAAACGCGGGGCCGTTTGGCAAAGCCACACTGCACGACACACATCCAGCCAGCAAAATAGGGACCCCCAGCCCGCAAGCCAGGCAGCTGGCAAAGCTATGTTCAGCCAACGCAAAGGCAAACGAATGAGACCCAGACATCGAGTCGTGGAGGGGGAAAAATGGCATGCCATGGGACTTGATAGACGCGGATGGGGAGGGGAGAGAAAGAGAGAAGAGGGTTAGGGCCTAGCGGACTGTCTAAAGGGCTGGGGCAAGAGAAAGAAGCTCCATCCCCCACCCCGATTTTTTTTTTCATGAGTCCATCCTTTCCCCTCGACCTACTTCTATGACGCAAGGCAAAAAACTATATACACATGCTCATTTCAAGTATGCACACACACATATATGTGCATACATCCTGATGTGATGATAAAATCCTCCTCTGCTTAAAAAAACCCACATGCGATAAACAAAACAAAAAACAAACAAACAAACAAAACCTGCAAACTGCAGTACTTTTGTACTTTGCACGCTGTGAATGAAATTCTTGTACACTAACTTCATTAATTCAATAACTGTGTTTAGAATGTAGGCCAGCACATGCTTCAAAAAATTCCCCAAATGCTGGCAGAAACTTTTGAAGTTTATCAAAAGACTGAGTTAATTTCAATATACTGGTATAACTTAGTTAGCATTAAACATTTACTACAACCAATTCATGTAACACAATCCTAGTTCATACACACAAACAAGAATAAACAACAGACATAATGACATAAGATCTTAGGATTTTTTTGTTTCACACTTTTTCAAAAAATACAATTTATGACAGCCTCTTGAGGCACATTGAATGCCAGAAGGTTGAGGGCTGAGAAAGACAAGATGGCAGGAATGTTAAATGAAGATGCAATGCCAGGCTGGCACCAAAAAAGTACAAACTGTGGAAAAATTGTCAGAGATAAACTTGTAGTGAACATGAATTAAGTAAATGTGTGGATCGCCAATCTTGGATGATAAAGAACATTTGTAATGTTCCTAAGCTTTCCAAAACAAGTTCCTAAGCCTTGTATAGCACAGAATGTATGCTAGAGGTTCCTAAGCTTTGTATTTCTATATTTATATACATAGCCACAGAATATATGCTAGTGGTTCCTAAGCTTTGTGTAGCACAGAATGTACGCAAGTGATTACATGATAGCTGAACACCAACTGAACACAAACGTTGTCAGGAAGTGAACTCTAACAGTCCTTGTGCAAGGGAAACGTGAATCTTGTGAACACTGTGTGATGTCAGAATGTCACACCCTATTGTAAGCACAGCCTTTGATCTGCCAATTAGAAATAGGAAGGCCAACTGACAGCAGACCTACAAAATGGATAGATCATTCTCCTTATTTTCCATTACCTTAGAGCTGATAACCTAAACAGAATAAGGGGAGGACGGAGGAGGTGGATAGTGTAATTATAAAGCAAGTAAAAAAAGAACAAACTGATCAATTTTTCACTCATAGTCACATACAAAGATCTACACAACAACTCATACAAACACTAATAACAAGTTTTACCTACACATGTACATATATCTACCACTGACTGAGAGCAATTGCGGTAATACTATGTGATGTAATACTACATTTGCTCTGTCTCAATCAATGGTCTACATTCCACACAGGTGACCAACTTACAATATATACCATGCAGATACCAGATTAAACAGATAAAGTGTTCTACTTTGATTGAAAAAAATGTACACAGACAAATACTCACAAAATGTATAGGGCCTACATATTCACAATATACATATACTTTACTAAATACATGCTTGTATACACCAACAGTAGAACAATGAAACAGGCAGTCAGGCACACTATGATTATGTCACAAATAATGTGATAAACTGTAGAGTGATACATTCTTGTTATTGTCATTTTTGATTAACCCTTTTACTCCCGCACCCTGTCTACCAGCATCCTGCATCGTCAACCATGCTTGCAAAGCAAAAACTTAAACCCTTTGACTCTTTCACCCTATCAACCAACTTCCTGCAGGAAGCTGGTGGATAGGGCTAGGGAGTCAAAGGGTTAAGTTTTAGCAGTTGGTTGATAAGGTGCGGGAGTCAAAGGGTTAAAGCGGAGCCAACTGCAAAGAGCCTTATCAGGGCTGGGCCCTATATCTGTTTCAAAACATACAGAATAACTTCAACAGGAAAAAAAAGGAAAAGAAAGCCAAGTACACATATTGAGATCAACGCATTCACACACATAATCCCAGGAGATGCCCCCGGCATGGACTACCCCATCCAACTTACACACAGGATTGAAAAAAAAACAACCATACCCAGGGCTCCCACTGAGGAAAAGCAAAAATCCCTGAAAATCAGGGGTAAGGCCCTCCCCCCCCCCCCAGAAAATTTTGAAAATTTACTTTTAAAACGGCACAATCTGACACATATCTGAGCTTAATCTATATTTTTTTATAGGTTTTTTTTTCCGCTGAAAAAATTGTTTTTTCGCGGATTCTCACTCTTGGTTTTCGTGGAAATCTGCGAATTCACGGAAAAGTGGGAGCCCTGCATACCTGAATATAAATTCAAACATAACTAAGGACACTAAAACATATAAAAACAGATTTAAATGATCTAAAACTGCTTCTGCATATCTCATTTCCCTAGAGCCAAAAATATACTTACTACATGTACCTAATAATCAATCCTAAGAGAAATTCTGTAAGACTTTATCAAACTCAAACAGATAAATGGACCAGCAAGGCAGAAAATGATAGGAAGAAATGACAGAAAGCAAAGGAACAAGGCAAAAACAAAGAGTGATTAAAAAGGAGGTATTTCTAATACACAATGTCCAGAAGGTGGGGGTACTATTTATACTGAAAGAGCCCCAAGCATCGCCACAGGAGAAATGATACATTTACTGCACGACACTCAAATACATGTATTAGTTACATCACTTACCTTGAGTACTTCTGCGACGAGTAGACTCCCTCAGATCATAGACAGGTGAAGTTCTATGATGGTCTGATGAAGGACTCAAGTTAGGGCTCAAATTGATGATGGGTGGACTATGCGTACTGATCAAATGACAAGGCTGCTGAGGATCAACACCTCCAGTGGATAAATCATTCCGATGAACAGACGCATGTGCATCAATAAACTGGTTGATAGCAGAATCTACATGCCACAGTTCCTGGGATCCGTACAGGTCTTCGGACAGGCACAGGTCTTCAGAGAGGGAAGAATCGTCTGAGAGACAGACGTTCTCAGCCCCTTCCACTAGCTGGTGGTGATGATGACGTCCATTGTGAGGGTACGGGGGCTTGGGCAGGAGGCGGCGGTACTGCACTACCTGGGGGTCTTTCTGCTGGGAGGCTACTGGCATAATCCACACACACACACTGAGCCCTCACACCTGGCCAGGCAACAGAAAACAAGGACTTAACAAGTAACAGTCTGTGCTACCAAGTGCTACATACAAAACACAAGTGCATAAAATACTAATTGTCATGTTAACATAATTACTTATATGGACAACTGTGTATACACACACACACACACAAATAAATTCCTATAGATTACAGAGCATCTCAGCTGTAGCAGCTCAGAATAGTGGAATAATGTGTGTGTGTGTGTGTGTGTGTGTGTGTGTGTGTGTGTGTGTGTGTGTGTGTGTGTGTGTGTGTGTGTGTGGTTTTTTTCTCAAAAATATTACTTCAAGGGAAGGCTCAACAGACTTAGCTACCAAATTTTAAATTTTCCACCTTCCAAGTAGCTGACTAGACAATTTATAAGATCTAATCTAGGCCTACTATTATTATATCTAGTGACCAGCAAAAGAATAAAGAATTATTATTCATTAACACAGGTTTACAGGCTATTTCTAATAACCGCATAGCCTACATTTAATTAGTGCACTCTAACTGGACGAACAATTTCACATTATATCCAAATGACTTCATCAAGACTGTTTAATTCATTTTCGTTTTAACTGTCACACTAACTGACTAAGATTCTGGTTGTTTTCACACAGACAAGATCAACAGTCATGATTCATCTTTCTTTTTCACGCACGTGACAATCAATACCCGTTATTTCCTACAACAACGGTCTTCTACAAATAATGAAAAACCACATCTTCAACAAAGTCAGACAGCATTCTGATGTTAGACACAAATTCATATAACTCACAAAATTCCAAAACTGAATCTTGAATAACGGAGGCACGTCAAAACTACGATCAAGGGGGCCAATCCCAAACAGTACACGCCACTCCGAGTCTGACACATCGAACCGACAAATGTAGAAGTCACTGTTATGCGCAAAGAGCGGACTCGTAAACTTGGGCGTTTCATGTATGTAACATGGCACTGTTTAAATCTTTAATTAATAGAAAGCAAACAAGATTTTGGCAAAAGCAAAGAACAGTTTAGCTTGGTGCTCCAACCGTCGCACAAAATTGTCAGACACTTGATCCTTGAGCTGAGCGCGGCAGTGGAACACGTACGTATGTACATGATTGATTTAGGCCCCCAATATTTCCTGTTTATTTCAGTCAGTTGAACTACAGTCATGAAAAGAACAAACAACACAAGTGCTTAAATGCGTACTTACGATCAATATGTATATGGCAAACAAAGTTTTCGAGAACCGTTTGACTTCTCAAACCTGGGAGACCGACGACCACGACCGTCTCCTTTGGGCTCCCAACTCAACTGACTGTATGGAGTGCTTGCGACTGTCAGTGAACGCAGACTTGTGTTGGCTGAGTCGGTTGGCCTGACCTGAATACTTCGCTGGTCTGGCCTTCCATTTTTGCACAGAAATCAATAAAACTCTTGTTGTGCTCATGCACAAAGTTTTGCAAATCTATTTTTGCTGTTTTATTACAAAACCATCGATAAAATGTTTGCATAAAACAAATATCACACATTCACGGTAAGTTTTTAGTTTCGCGATTACTTGATAATAGAATAAAGGATTCCCCGCCTACATTGTGACGTCATTTCCGTAGGAAAACACCCCTGATAAACATTTTTGAACAAGCAATCTTTTTAATATATGATGATACATACAGTTATGTTGTAAATTAAAACACGAATATGAAATGAATATGAAAAAAGATAATGAAGCCTTAAAATTTATATTTACGTCATTTCTTTTTGCGAACGATGACGGAAAGAACCAAAAATAAAACGTATCCACGATTGGTTTGTCATAGTCACATGATCAGCATAAGGGACTTTTTCCAGGGCGAGGACGGACGCTCAACAACATCTTCTTCGCAATTTTGTTGGCATGTTGACTATTCTATCGAAGTTTGAAATTTTACTACAATCAACTGATGTCAAAAGACACAAGTTTATTGTCGACTTGAATTTGCAGTTATTTTCGTTCTCCTGTTTTAATATTTGAACGTTTGTGTTTTTTGTGTGACCTACAAAGACGCTTTACTGACAGGTCGAAGACGAACGTTTGTTTTGATAAGGCTGGAACTGGAAGCTCATAACCTATTTGGCATTTCAGCAGTCAGCCAGTGCATTTTGTGCCTTTGGTATTGTGTTGAAAACAGAATGCCACCTTGTCTTGCTGTGAGAATGGCAGACTACCAACAGGAAAATGCTAAAAGGCCCGCGAAAGGCAGGAAAACGGCAGCAATAAGGAATAGAGGGTCACCAAGGCAGTCTCGGAGACCTTCCGCAATGCAGTGTTGTTCGCCAGGCAGGAGCACCCCACCTGGCGGTGAGGACATTTGTCTTCAGACCCAGAGCTATAGTTGGCCTACAAATACTGAAATAGAAGATACTCATTTCGTCGACGCTTATCGAGATCCAGCAGAAGTGCGGGAGGGCGCGCCAGGTCAATCCCCTTCAAAAACTGGCACGGCGAGGTCGACATTTAGGTCACAAATGGCTCCAGCTCCTGCATCCCTGCCGAGACCACCATTAAGTTGGATGGCAGAAGACAACGAAAAAGTCACAGTTATCTACAGTGACATTCCTGATGTGAACGTTGGATCAGTCTTATCCAACCAGCTGAAAATGCTGCTGAAAGTGCAAGGCTGATTTGTCTCAGTATTAATAAATTTGAATTTTTCACTGATCATTTTTTTGGGGGTGAGCAATTTGTAGTTGTTTTTTTCTCTTTAATCCAAAACAAATGTGACTGCCCGCGTTCAAACAGGAATCAGAAGAAACATGAAAAAAGAATGACGCAGATTTAATGCAACAAGACAAGACCGGCTTGTCTTGTATTAAGTATGCGTTCTTATTCTTTTTTCTTTTTTCTGGTTCCTTTTTTTTTTCTTTGGTCAGCTTTTAGTATAATTCAGTTTAGGCAATTTTAAAGTTATGTGTAGGGCCTGGTGTTTGTAAGTTAGTATCATTTTTTGTTTTTGTTTTTTGTATAACCTTGAAGGATTTTTTCACTTTAAAACGTTAACTCGGACACAGGTTGGTGTCGAGACCCGAAGGATTTTTTCACTTTAAAACGTTAACTCGGACACAGGTTGGTGTCGAGACCCCATCAGCTCAACATTTGATATTTGATATTACATTCTAACATAGGTAATGATGCATTGTTAAAGTATAGTGTAACTTATTCATTACTGATCATGTTGATTAGATCAGTCTACAGTAACATTTTGGGATATTTAGTGACACAGTCTTGACTAAATCAGAATATGATCCCTTCGGTGAACCCTTCCGTTCACAAGTTATATTTTGCTCACACAAAAAAATGATAAATGAAAAATTCTTAAAGGGCCATTATTATCTTTAAGCTTAGGCAGCACAGAACTGCCTTGAGCATTCCAGTGATAAACATGTATTTTCAAATGACCAAATTTTTTTTTATTCATCAATCAGTCTAATATTGATAAATGTTATGTGTATCTGTATGTATTCATGTTTATCAGTGTGATTGGAGGAGATAATCATTAGTACATATCTGGTTTAGGTCTTTCTCTTTTCTAGTTTTTGTCCTTGTCATCGCACATATATATATGATATAGCCTAATTCCTTAATTGTGGTATACTGTATTTTTTACTTAGGTCTGTATACAGATACAAGTGTATTTTGAATTTGCTGTTGGGAAAAAAACTGATTAGGCCCATTTTCATATTCATGAGAAATGACTAGGCCTCTACGTTTTCCTTGTTTTTAACCAGTCTTCTGTTGTTACACTAGTTAGCTTTAGTATCACTATCAGGTGCATTTTATAGGAGCATAAGAGTTTTTGTTCAAAAGATGTATTCTTATGCCCAGTTCATGACATGTTTAACTTTATGTGTCATGCTTTGCAGTCATTAATACAATTTTTAAATTGTTATGAAATGACCTACATAGTGTTGACAATTTTACCTCGGTGACAAACTTCTAGAGGGGCCATGGGCCAATAGCCGTAGTTGATCATTTTCATTCTATGTGGCTGAGGGCAGTGAACAGCATCACTTTCACAATTGAGTTCATAGATCGTAGAACTTTGAATCAGTCAGTCATTGCATTGACTTTTTTTTTTTTTGTTATATATAAAAAAAAAAAAAGGGGGGGGGGGGGGGTCTCACAGCACTATTTACATCAAACTATAAATATGGCATGTGAAATCTGCAGGTTTTGTTCAGTATTTATAGCAGTATTCAAGTTTATTTTGTATTTCTTTCAGTGCAGTTGTCACATAACAGCTTGAAAAATGTACTGTTTCAAGTTGTTGTGATACCTGTAGTGTATTTTTTGTGCATGTAGAGTATGTAAAGTAAGTTCAAGTTCTGTTTGCCACAACATTCCCCATCATTAATAACAGAAAAGTATATGAGTGAAGCTCTATAATAGTGCTTTTAGATTAGTGAGACAATAGACATTGGAACAAGAGAAAACCAGCCTCTCCCCACCACCTCGCACTTTTTTTTATTTAAATAACTGAGAACAAATCAGTGCATCCATTTCCCAAGGCTTTCAACCACCATCACCACCACCCACCCTGCCCCCAATGTTTTCCTGAATTGCCTTTGACAACAAACCTTCCACTTTCACCTCATCCCTATCCACCATCATTTTTATTCCCATTAGTCACTTTTATCCCCAAATATTTCCCTGTTTCCCTCATTCTTTGGACCACTGTGAATTTTGGATATATGTATGTGTGATGACAAAGGAACAAGACAACAAAAAATCATCCATCGTTGCATTGTAAATATCATTAATTAATGGAGACGGAAGTGCAGACTTGCTTTCACCCACCTTCCTACCCCATCTTGTGATTTGTGAATGATAATTGATTATACGATGATAGTGCAAGCTGCGCCAAAACATGTACAGTACTATTGTCAGTTGTCGGTGGCCTTTTACCCCACTGTTCTGATAAACTGGCGACGTGTTCACAGATATTTAACATTGTGTAACATTAATATTTGTTATTACTGTTGTTGCAAGTAAAAGGTACATTGAATATTTTTTTTGTAATTATTTTTATAGGTGTAAAGCTCACATATATACGTGTATAAAATAAAAGTAAAAAAAACAATGAAAGCTGGTTGTTTTTCTTCCAGTTATTCATTGGTTAGTACTGCCAGTCACTGATTTTTCTGTACACTAGGATTTTGGCTTTGAAATGTTCTTCTTTTGCACCATTTATATATTTAATCACTTGTGTAATATTTTTTCCCTTCGCGGATTTGTAGCTTCAAAAAAGAAAAAAAACTGGGTGGGGGTTGGTGGAAGGGTTTTATTTAGATTGAACAGAGGCAGTACTATATTCTGTGTGTGCGCATGGTATCTTTTGAAAGTTGTTCTCCACTGGTCAGTTTCGATGGATCTTTTCCCTCTTTAAGATTCATGAAGTAATTTAAAGTTAATGACTATTGCTTGCTCTTTTTCAGTTTTTGACAGTTACAAAAGTTTCCAATTTTGATAAAATGTGCTAGGCAAAAGTTCTGTAAAATATGGTCTTAATGCTGTATGTGTAATGGCCAATGTAAAATATGGTCTTAATGCTGTATGTATAACAGCCAATTATTTTCATTGCTTATGACTCAATATGAGAGATGTTTAGATAGTGCTCAATAAGTGATTTCAGTCACTGGTGTTAGAATTTGAATGAAAGGAATTTCATATCTAACATGAAAAAGATCGTCTTCTTTTTGTTTTTGCTTATTCAGTATTTTTAGTAAATTAAGTGTCCAGTTTCTGCACCATTTGCTTTTAGCTTTATGTCTAAGGCATGAACTGTTGTAATAGTATCCTTTCTTGAAATAATTATTGTGTTATGATATACTGGTGTACTTTCTTTTCTATAGGCTAAATAATTTACATTTCTGCTTCAAGATAAGATGTTCATCAAAAGAACAACACTGACATGGAATCAAGAGCTATTGATTTTGCTTTGTTTGATGTTGAGTAGTCATGATAGTTTCTTTTGTAATACATTTAAAGGACAGAATAATTAGAAATATACATGTATGTGCCATTTACATCTTACTGTGTATGTAACTGGTGTAACTGTGTAATTTGATTATTTCTGCTGTATATTTCTATTTTACAGAATAACTGCTTGTAAGGGAGATGATAAAGTGCAGAACTCATAACAGAGATGACAAAGTGTGTCATCAAAGTAAGAATTAAAAATTTTCCTTCTTTGAAGCCTTTGAAATTGTGTACAAGTATTGTACAAAATGTGTTTATATCATTTAAGTATGTTTAAACCTGGGGGACACACATACATACACACAGGCAAACCAACCAACAATAAGTTGAATAACCAGGAAAAGGAACACTTTAATAACCATAAATATCATTACTTTTACTTTGGTATTAATTAGGCTTCATCTTATTTGCAGTGTCATCGTTCTTAGTTATGTTTTCTGCTGACACCATAGACAAAATTGTATTAAGTAGAAATAATATGTAATAATATACAAATAGAAAATTAAGACTGAAATGAACTGTGATGCAGACAGTCCCAGTTTCTCAGCCAATACTATGTGGACTTGAATTCCATGTGATATCAACTGACTACTGTTTAAGTGCTTCAGATTCAGGGTGGTAGTTTAAAACAAGGAAGAAAAATACTACTACTTGATCTTGGAGCATGGTGACAACAGCTGCACGTCATCTCGTCAACATCATCGTCATCATTCTCAACTTCGCTTCACCCCATGTATGGATGGCTGCTGTTTTTATGAACTGACTGTGTGTCCAACGATTTTTTTTTTTTTTTAACGACAGTGTTTTATATTTTGACTGCATGAACAGAGTCGTCTGGTGCTACATATCGTTTGAATGTATCCTTCGGCAACAAATTGCCATTTGCATCAGTGAGTCTTCTCTTAAAGAAATGGTTTTCATCGTCACGTCATTGCCCCGGTCTGCTCTCTCGTCTCCAGTTCATCAGCAACAGACTTTCTTCTATTTCCGGACCCCCTCAGGGTCCACCCTTTTTCCAGATGGAGTGCCTGGCACTGGATCTCACAATGCAAAACAGTCATTCAGACTGTATTATCACACGTCCTGTTTTGTCTGTCCACTGTGAAGTTTCACGTGTTTGAATTGTTCTTGTTTTCGTTGTTGCTTGTAATTGTACGTGGGTTACTTTTGTGTTTGTTTGTTTGTTTTTTTAAAGTGTTGCCTGTTTATATTGTTTTCAATGCCTTTTCAATAGTTTTAAAACATATAACCCGTTCTGATTTCTTTTTAATTTTATGTATAGTCCTATTTGTGTTACTTGCTCTGTGCTGAGTATTGCATGTTTATGATGTCCCTTTTGAATGATACCTCATTATATTATGTTTTGAATGGTGTTTGTTTATGCTGTTATGTTTTAAATGTTGCCTGTTTATAGTGTTCTGTTTTGTTTTTTAGTGCAACCTGTTAACTCTGTTCTGTTTTAAATGTAGCATGTTTTGATTTTTTTAATGTTGTGTTTTTATTTAACCATTTTGCTTAAGTTGTTTAAAAATACTTTCCATTATGCCAATGGTAAGCAGGGCAGCAATGAAGGTCCTCCACTCAAGGCTGGCTGTTCTGGGCCAGCCACTATATGATACCATATCTGTGTTTCAAGGCCTTCACTTCAACTATTTTTCATTGTCATTGTTTTAGGTCCTTCTGTCTGGTATCATTTTGTTATCCAGTGTAGGCTAGTCCTGATGATGTTACCTTTTCCCCTTAGATGACATGTCTAATTCATGGATCTCCATCAACTATTCATGTCGACGGATGTTTTCTTGATTACATAATATAAACTGTTTTTTGGAGATGGTATTGGGTGAAAAGATTAGTATGATTTTTCAGGCATGCTGTGTGTGGAAGGTCAACAACTTTGCAAGGTCACTCACTGTCATCCTCCAGTATCCTGAGCTGTAAAGCAGGATGGAAAGGACACTGTCCTCGTAGTCTTCAGCTTGGTCTTGGTGTTGGTGCTGTAGAGGGGGGGGGGGGGGGGACGCTTTGAAAGCATTTCTGGCCCTGCTGAGATGGCTCTTATGTTGCACTCGCAGCATGCACCATCATGTCTGACAGTGGTGTCTGGATTTATAGATGAATCTTCGGTTGTGGATTGGTCCACACATCTATTTCAGTTGGTTAGAGGTTTGGAATATTAGTCATCACATTCACTGTCATGTCTACTTTTGTATTGACTAATCATCTAAATTTGTGCAAAAGGTGTTGTTTGAGTTGGGGGGGGGGGGGGGGGGAGGTGAGGTGTCTGCAGAACATGTTGAGTATGCAAGACTAGTGCCAAAGTCTAGTGCAAAGTCAAAGTCTCTGTGTTGAAAATGAACCCATTGTCTCTTCCCTGATCTTCAGTTGCTTGTCTCATCACCCAGTCTGTGACCATATTGAAGGGCAGTGCTGACATTACACATCTCACCCAATGCATGTCTTCACCTCGATTTGTGTTTTCCATTTCCTACAAGTGAAGTTGGTGTAAAGCTCCAGTGAAGAGGATGATTTGTTGTTTCAAAACAAATAGAAAAGAAATGTTGCCCATTTATTTGGTTTGGTTTGGTTTGATAGAAGGCTGCTTATACTGTTCTATTTCAAATGTTATCAGGTTGTATTGTTTGTTTTGAATATCGCTTGTGTATACTGTTCTGTTTGTTTTGAGTGTTGCCAGTTTTAATCTGTTATCTGCTCAGAATTCAGTTTATTTTAAATTTTACCTATTTAAAGTGTTCTGTCTTATCACTCTGGTACTCACAAAGGATATCTACCATCTGCGAGAATCATGGGTACTAAACATGAATTTTGGCCGATGATGGAGCGCTGCACTGGTCAGGTTAAGTACAGTTTTTTGATTTGGTAAGTATGCTAATTAAGTAGGATTTTGAACGAAATACCCTCGTTTCTTTCTAAATGTTACCTGTTGATACTGTTAAACTTAAAGTAAGTTAAATGTTTCCTGTTCATACTGTGCTTCTTTGAATGTTGCCTGTATTGTATACTGTTTATACTGTGCTGCTTCTTTTGAATGTTGCCTGTATTGTATACTGTTTATACTGTGCTGCTTCTTTTGAATATTGCCTGTATTGTATACTGTTTATACTGTGCAGCTTCATGTTGCCAGTTTTGTATAGTGTTGGTACTGTTCTGATTGTAATATTGCTGTATTGTATAGTTAGTACTGTGTTTTGTTTGAATGTTATCTGTATCATGTCCTGTTTATACTGTGCTGCTTCTTTTGAATGTTGCCTGTATCATGTAATATTTATACTGTGCTCTATTGTTTGAATATTACCTGTATCATGTTTTATAGTTATACTGTGCTGCTTCTTTTGAATGTTGCCTGTATTGTGTACTGTTTATACTATGCTGCTGCTTTTGAATATTGCCTGTATTTCATGTTTATACAACTGTAAACATTGTTTATACTGTGCACCTTCCTGTTACCTGTTTTGTATAGTGTTTGTACTGTGTTGCTGCTTTTGAATGTTACCTGTGTAATGTTTATACTGTGCTGCTTGTTTTGAATGTTACCTGTGTAGTGTTTATACTGTGCTGCATATATACTACACGTCATTATTGAAGGGCCAGTAACGTTTTTGAGTCAATTTTTGAAAGGAGAAATAACCTATTTTCTCTTACTCTTTTCTCCAATTCGTTGCCGTAACTGAATGGATAAGAGCTCAGACAACATTGCAGTTTCCTTTTGGCACGTGTTTGGGGATTTGCCGATTTGCAATGGGCGGCCCAAGGAAGACAATTTCCACACGAAATTGTCGAATCTTCAGCAGGGTCTCTCTGACGACGCAGGCAAGGTAGCGACAAAATTCGCTTTGCACGTGCAAGGCAAGCCCTTTTTGAACACTACTCCAGCCAAAGTTGCCCGCAGACGAGGATAAAAAGGACCCGTTCTTGGTTCGTTTTAACCATGCTTGCAAGACGACGGATGACGGATGAGCAGCGGGGGAGAGCCCTCGCTCTGCTTGATGAAGGCCTAGCGCAGCGGGAAGTTGCTAGACGACTTGAAGTGTCGCATTCCACAATCCAGAGACTGCTGGAGCGCTTCAATGAGACTGGAGCAGTCCAGGAAAGGCGTCACACGGGTCGACCCAGAGTAACGACAAGACAGCAAGACCGCTACCTTGCCCTCTCCGTCCTGAGGGAAAGGGCATCCACTGCGGTGACCTTGAGGGGTCAGCTGAGGGACGCAACAGGTGCTAACATCAGCTGCAGCACGGTGAGAAGACGGCTACATGAGGCAAACTTGAGGTCACGGAGACCGGCCGGCCGACCCGTGCTGTCACCGGTCAACAGAGTGCGCCGCATGACCTGGGCCAGGGAGCACGTGACCTGGACAAGGCAACAGTGGGCCCAGGTCTTGTTTTCGGATGAGTCCAGGTTCACCCTGACCTTTAACGATGGCCGGGCTCGGGTGTGGCGACGTCAAGGGGAGAGGTTCGCTGACGCCACTGTCCAAGAGCATAACCGGTACGGCGGCGGGTCGGTGATGGTGTGGGGTGGCATGAGCCGTGGTACCCGGACCCCCCTGCTCCCCATTGACGGCATCCTGAACGGGGTCCGGTACCGGGACGAGGTTCTGGCGGCCGTGGCACTGCCTGCGCTTGTGGACCTTGGTCAAGGCGCCATCTTCCAGGACGACAATGCACCTGCGCATCGAGCACGCCTTGTGACCGACTTCCTGGAGCAGCATGAAGTCGTCCGTATGGCCTGGCCAGCGTGCTCACCTGACCTGAACCCAATTGAACACCTCTGGGATGTGCTCGGGAGGCGCATCAGGGACAACCACCCCCCACCGGGCACCCTGGCCAGGCTGGTCGACATCCTGCAGATCGAGTGGGCGGCCATCCCTCAGGACACACTCCGTACCCTTGTGGGGTCGATGCATCGGCGCTGTGAAGCATGCATCCAGGCTCGGGGCGGACACACGCGATATTGAAAACAGATTGGCCAAATCTGACACTTTCTGTTTTTTGAAAAGGGGGGGATGTTCCTTTAAATGCATGTGCTGTTCACTAATGGGTCATTGTGCTCATTTCTTTTTCCAAAACAGGTGTGGAAATGATGAAATAAAACATAGAATCAATTCTAAACATTGTCAATTATTTCAACTTAAAATTAGAGAGGAAGGAAGAAGTGGCCCTTAAATTATGATTAGGAGTATATGAATTGAATGTTGCTTGTATTTTGTAATGTTTAGTCCATGCTGTTTTGTTTTGAATGTTGCCTGTTAAAAATATTGTATTTGACTGTTACCTGTTTATACCGACCTAATTGTTGAGTTTTTACACTGTTGTGTTTAACAGTCGTGTGTCTAATTGTATGTTATCTGTTGCGTCTTAGTCTTATACGGAAAAAAAAATTGCTGCAAGTTTAACAGAACCCAACCTTAGACCAAGCATTTTTCTTGTGGCAATCATTGAATGCCAATTTTTTTCTCGCATCAGAATCGGTTTTGTTACCGTTAGGCACTTTAAGTCTGCGACCTTGACCTGTTTCCTTCCAAAAAGTGTTTTTCGGTTTCTCAGGTATACATACACCTTTGACTCCAAATTATTATCTAGCTTCAAACAGTTGAGAAAATTATATGCTGGCACTTAAATCTTTGTAGGTGTTAGGACAGATATAGGGTCTCTGTGTTTGATATGAAATAATTCTGCATAGAGAGAGAAGAGGGGGGGGGGGGGGGGGAAGGAAAACTTAAAAAGTGCCTGCAAAAGTCGGCTCAAGAAATTTCATATTAACCTCAAATGATCCTCGTCCAGTTTACAAACATCACTTTCAATCAGAAAAAAACATGAAAAAAGAATAAGAACACAAATTTAATAACAAGACAAGACATGCACAAATTTTCTCCAAATTTTTGTATCTGGTGTTTGTGATCTTACGCTTGACAAAGGCCAGTTGGCTGAAAGTTTGCGCCTGTCTTTGTCTTGTATTAAATACTTACTTTTTTCATGTTTTTTTCTGGTTCCTGTTTGCTTGAAAGTGGGCAGTCACACTTGTTTTGGATCACCTTCAATTGTGATCATGTATCAGGATGGTCATGCTCCAACTCCTGAACCATCCACAGTCTTGTCCGGCCTTTCTAACTTCCAAGCATTCTTTACTTTCTTGCTGTCAAGTGTTATCTTTTCACAGAGCAACCCTCTGAAAAAAATACTGCAGTATTGTGCCTTTGAACATGCAGCCATTACCATCAACTTGCAGCAAAAATATGAGCAATGGACACCCGGACAATATTTTCTCTACTGATCTGAACTCTTGAGTTAACTGTAAGTGGTTCTAGTGAGCCATACACAACAGCTTGGCTGGCTCCTAATTTATGCAGACCAACATTATTGCTGAATGAATATTCTCAATTCTGATTTGGACTTAGTTCAACTCAGATCTTGCATTAGTTGCCCTGTCTGTTTCATTTCTAACCATTGTTACAGCAGAGACCACATCTCTATAATGTTTTCTCAAATAGTTTGACACAGATGCAATAACACAGCGTCATGTTTGGTAGAATGGTAGCTACTATTAACCACTAAATGTAATGTTGCATTAATGTAAAATGCCATGACAAATTCGTTAAATGTAAGTTTGTATTAATGGAGAATGCCATGACAAATCCATAGCAATATTTTGAATCGGGGCAGATTTGAACTATAGTGGGTGGTGCTAATGTCTGGCATGCCCATCTCACCTTGCACTACGGATCTAAAAATAAGTGATTAGGTCTGTAGCACTGTTTCTGGGGCTGCAATAGGGCTGCAGGCATATCACTTTCAGTTTCAACTTGACCAAACTATAACCATAGGGCCGACCCGATTTTTCCATGTGAACCCTTATAGTGCCCTAGTCTGCTGTCGCACAAGTACAGCACACACGTGAGAATGAAAGTCTAGGAACTAACTCTGCTCACCTGATTCAGCTGCTTGGCTTTTAATGATACCGTCTTTTGACAAATGAATGCAGACAGAAAATCACTTTGCAACTTGGGCTGCAAGTAGTCTGTGCAACACAAAGTTTTTTGGTTAGAGTGCACTTGTTTCTTTTTTCATTTACAATATTTACTGTCTTTTGACAAATAAATAAAGACAGATTATCACTGTCTCAGATTGCAGATGGTGTGTTCAATGCAGTCTAAAAGCCTTCCTTTGCATACAGTGCAATTATAAGACATTGGCAAAATATTAAACTATCATAACTGTCAAATATCTGACAGCTGAATGACCTTTTGGATGATCATGTTTGAAGTTATTTTAGGTAAACTTAGCTTGATCTTTCATGTTCTGTGATAATGTGCAAAAGAAACAGCCCGTGGTACACAGTTGGTTTTTCAATCATGTTATTTAGATCTACATACAATTGTTTGATCATTCAACTCTAGCAGCCTGAATATCTGGAAATGTTTTAACTTGTTTTTCGTTCTAGTCAAGAAAATTGAAAAGAAAGTTGATCTTCAGGAAAATAAATTCATGTAAAACTTTGATTTTAGTTGAGAGGTTGCTAAATAGGCCTACCCACTTCCAGGATTTGACAACTGTTACACACTAAGCTCTTACTCAGCTTGTAGGCTTCAAGTCTCATGTAACTCGATTACAAATCCAAGGTTTCTTAGTTACTCATTACTATCTTTTGATAAATAGTGTATCGTGTTTGACTTGAAACAGTTACTCATTAACCATAAAATAAACTTTTGTTGCTTGTATGTTATTGTTGAAGCATTGCAGTGTTTTGATCTGGGTGGGAAGGTGTGCTGAAGAGCCAGAACAATCGGCGTGGGAATAATGCCATTGAAGCAGCACGGAAGATGGGGCGGATACAAACAAAAAGTAACCATGCGGGCAACTGGTAAGCAAACTATATGCCGTAAATGAAACTACTTGGCTCATAATTACACTCAAGTGTGTGCCGTTTCTTACTGTTGATATTGTGGGGTTTTTTTTTTCTCAATTTTCTGTCCTCTCTTGTACAGAAGCTGAATTTTCCTTTTCTCCCTTGTCTTGTACAGCAAGCTGAAATTGGTGCCATCAACCTGTCCCTGCTGACAGACGATCAGACCACAGAAATGTACTTCAGGGATGCCCCTTCCATGAACCACTAAGACGAGAGTGTGGCCACTAGACTTCCAGTGACAACCAGGGTCCATGAAAGCGACCACCAGCTGGAGAAGACAGCCGTATTTGTCGTTCAGACGGGATTTATAATCTAGCCTGCAGACACCACCAATAACAATCCCTTTCATTGCGATGTTCATTACCTTGGGAAATGTAACAGCCAAGGAAAGATGTAATACATTTATTATTTCTGTATTAGTTTGAATATCAATGCCAGTACATCAACTAATGTCAAGATGATATTCCTCTGTCCATGCATGGTTATATGACTTGTGCAAAAGTTTTCCCAGATTTCTTTTTGTGGAGGTGGGGGAAGAATGTGAAACTGAAAAAATGGGGTGTGGGGTGGGCAGGACAAGGAACGTGAAGCTGAAAAAATAACTTTCATATTTAAGGCAGCTTTAACCATCTTTACACATTTTTTGAAAGAAATCAGTGAATCATTTAAAAAGGCTTGTTGCAGATTTCCAAAATGTCATGGGTATGCATCATGCATATCTGAATAAAGTAAAAACAAATTAAGTAAAACAGAGTAACTACAAGGCAAGAAAAAGAAGAAAGTTGGTATGCTGGAAAGTGACACAATCTATTTAAAGCATTAATGCTTTATCAGGGATGGGGAGTATTTGAATCTTCCGATGGTTTGACATTTCTGTAAATTTGTGTGCTGATTGGCTAAGCATGCTGGGCGGGATGTATGCGTGCGAGGTGATTATGCATGTCTGCATGAGGTAAGAGGGTGTGTGTGTGGGTGTGTGCAGGGTTAAGAATTTTTGATAAAATGTACTTACTTTGATTCGGAAATTTTGTGTCATCTTCACATATACACGGGTGCATGTGTGTGTGTGGACATGTCTGTTTGTATGAGTGGGGGTGGGAGGTGTATGTATGTGTAATATGATATGACATTGACATGCTTACAGACAAAATTGCCCTGCTGTTTTAAAAAAGACCAATAAAAACAAAATTTGAATCGACATATTTGTGTGACTGCTCATCGGTATGATTCTGGAGTCCATGCATTGTATCTGTAAAAGTCTGGTGCTTTTGCTGTGAAAGTTCTTTATTCTGAAATTTTTAATGTATCTGCAAGTAGGCCTATAATGTTGGGGAAAAGAAATATTTCACACCAAAATAAAGACACCCAGTGCAGCAAATTTTCCATTAAAGATTTTTTGTTTTTTAAAGGATCATGCTCAGGGAGGTTACCTTTGCGCTCACCCTTTTTTTCCCGTCCCATTTTCTGCGCTACCTTAATGGCTGCAGAAGCTGGCACAATTTTTTCTTCTTCTAACCAATGTGATGATGACGTCGATGAGGATGATAATCATGATGCTATGGAGTTCCATCTAGGATTGAGACTGCATGACAGGGCTGTACTCTACACTACTATCATAATATATCCTGGTGTCAACCAGGCCCAAGAGATACAGACACCTGTGGCGCTGGTCAGAAGATTTGAGCAACACCCTCAATGACGCATCCGTGAAGTGGATGAGACTCGACTGTATGGTCCAAGTCTTCCCAATGAACCCCTAGCATTCACAACTCTGGGTAGGAGCCAATTAGAGCCAAAAAATCCCACAATGACATTTGAAGGAACTGAGGAGGATTCGAACCTACAACCTTCCAGTAAGTAATCCATTGCGTTAACCACTACATCATGGTGACTTGTTTCCATTAAAGATTTAACTGATCTATGACTGTCTTCATAATCAGATTTCGTTGACTTGCTCATCCTGGAAATTTACCCCCATGGGCATGCCTGGGTCTCTTTCATTATAAATAGTATCCCAATCTTCTGGAAATTCTGTGCTAGAAATTTCAACTTTTCTGTCACTCTTTGTTTCTCCCTTATTCCTCTGCTTTCTGTCATTTCTTCCTATTATTTTCTGCCTTGCTGGTCCTTTCACCTGTTTGTGTTTAATGAAGTCTTACATATTTTCTCTTAGGATTGATAATTGGGTACATATGTTAAGTGCATTTTTTTCTAGGGAAATGAGACACGTGGAAAAATTTTAGGTAATTTAGGCCAATTTTTCTATAAGGTTAATATCTTTGTTATGTTTAAAATTGTATTCAAGTATGGTTTTTTTAAATCCCCTGTGTCATAAATTGGACAGTAGTCAATGCCAGGGGCATTTCCTTAGATTATGTTTGCTAGTACTGGCAGTAGAATGGGTTGTTTTATGTCCAATGATCTCTTATGTCAAACATTCGTCCTATATGTATTTCACTATTTGCTTTAAGTTTTATCGCTGATTTTTTCCCCCAAGAGTGAATTTTTGTCTTAAAAAAAAACTGGAGTCAAGTAACTCTTCATGATAAGTGTGCAACTCTTCAAAAGTGTGTATGCATTCTATGTCAGAAAAAGACTATAATCTGTATGTTGAAGAGAAAATACATGTAGATAAATAAATGATCTTTGTCAGGATTACAGGTCTAGCCCAATATTAAGTTGCAACTGTTTGTCTGAATGAACATTATCCAGTAATTCAGGTTGGTGGTCTTGTGTTATAGAAATTTTAATGATCAGAGGGGGCTGTGTCAAAGAAATTTCAAGGATGAGTGGGGATTGTGATGAAACTTTCAATCATCAGTTGGGGTTGTGTCGCAAACATTTTATTCAAGGGTTAATGGGGATTGTCACAAAAATTTCCAATGATCAGTGGAGGTTGTGTCATAAAACATCCTGAGGATCAATCTGCTGTCAAAAATATTTTGCTCACTGGGAATTTGAGACATTGCAACACTTTATGAAACCAACCATTTTCAAGGCACATCACTTAGAATTATGTCCAATGACATGACAAAGAATGTATTATGAGCCTGTAAAAGTAAAACAGCTTTCATTCCTTCATGGGCCATTCATAATTTCATCATTATCTTGTATTCCTATGCACAATTTTTTTTTCCAAATGGATAAACCAATGAATGTATGAAAAAATAAAGCAAAAAAACTCACTTATGCAATGTTTTTTCAAACCTAGTATGACTCAAGCTCGATTATAGTCTGTTGAAAACTTTTGATTGACTATAACCAATACAAAATGAAAATATACTATTTTCAGTATCTCAGAATCACACCTTTTATTCTCTCAGCCACATGCACACTGAATACAACTCTGTGCAACATACTGGTAAAGTATTTATACTTTACTTTGTTCTTCAAGCATTGTTGGTAAAGGTTAGAACTGATTCACAAGTTAAAGACCTTAAAGAATGCAAGCTTTGAGTCAGAGTGCATACATATCTTTGACTCAACATGTCAGACCCACTCAGAATTCCACCCATACTTCTTAAGACACACTATCACATCCATTAAAATAAAATGCAAAACAAAGAATATTCACAGCATTCAGACATTCATTTGGATATACACTGAAAAACAATGCCACAGTAAAATGAAGTAATTAGCATACTATTGCATAGCAGTGAATAAATAAAAGACAACCCTGGGAAACAGTTTCTGATAATACCACTTACACATTCAAGAGAAACACCTACTCTACAGATTTGATACCTTGTTTAACAAGCTGTCTATAATACTGCCTTTGCCAGGTGCACTTTACAATCACAGTGCACTACAGAAGGCTCAGTGACTAAGCACACACCTTGAAGCGCTTGTCGAAAAAAGATATCAGATTGGGCAAGATTACCAATTTTCTTCAATATATAATCTAGTTAAGTAATGAAACATTTATGAATGGGTGAAAGATTTGTTAAGTGTGCTTACCTTTAATATTTCAATACCTTTGATGTTCCAAAGATATTACTAGTAGCCTACATCACCATTTCACCACAAGGGTGTTATTTGAGAGTGCGAGTCAAAATGAGGACCATAGTCTTTGGAAACTTTAAATACACTGCACAGCACTCCACAGGCAGCCCTGTAGCTGGAGTGTTTGCAACAGTGAATCCTAACAAGTGCTATGGCAGGGTCAGTATGAAAGAGGCATGATTTTATTTCAGAAATATAATCAACATGAGCAATGAGCCAGCAAGTGTGAAATTGCGGCCAAGGATGTTTTATGTGGATATTTCTGTGTCATAGTGACCAGTCCTGAAACAAGTCTTGTCCAGAAATATCTCGGACGATACAGAGGACCCAATATTTCAACAATAACGTGTATTTTCAACTGTTTCACAAAGTGAGACAAACATACATGATTACATCCTGTAGACTTTCTTGACCTTATTTGTGGTCTCCCTTGACCCGAGCAATTTTTTGCCTTCTCATTTGGTTGGATTAAACAAAAAACACTGATACATTTTCATTTGGACTGTGCTGCAAAATAAGTCCTTCCATACATGTTATGACATAAAATAAACTTTACTACTTTTAACAAACAAAAATGTTCACAAATGTTTTATTGTATCCTGTACAAAAAAAAGAGAGTAAGCCAAGCACTTCCATGAAAGCCTTTTTCTGAACAAACTCAGGCCCAAAAGAAGTACTCTGTGATGATCTTCAAATTATCAAAAGTTTATAAATTTACGTGTCAGTCAGGACACAGGCAAATTGGATTAACGAGTAGAAGATCCATTCTCCAAAGCTCAGCTCTGCCTCTGGAGGGGCTGCAAGACATGGAGTTCTACAGATGACACAATGAACAGCTGAAGAGTTCCAATGAAGATATCTGCCCAAGATCTGAAACATCATGTGTCCAATCTTCAAGTTGTAAAGATGTGGCTTGCCAAGCTTTGAATGTTCTTTTTCAAGTGCCAACTTCACTGGGCAGATAAGCTGTCTGTAAAGAAGACAAAAAATGCTCTTGTATGGAGACCTGTAACAACAGACACCATAACCAGGGAAGACCTCTAATGTGATATAGGGATATTCTGAAGGCCAACCTCATCAGCTGCAATATTAACACCACCAACTGAGAAGACATTCTCAAAATGGTGCATGCTGGGGACAAGTGCATGCTGGGCACAGTCACGTTTGAACAGCACAAAGTAGTTGTAATTCAACAGAACAGCAACAAATGGAAGCAGCACCCAAGGCTGCAGGACTCCTCATGCAGTGCCTGTGGAAGAACATATGCCTCTATGATTGGTCATCTTTCCCACATGAAGACCCACACCACCTATTGAGGACCATGACATGCCAACTCATCTGCTGGACCAATGAGAAGAATCCAACATGAAACCAATGAGATTTCAACATGAACTACCACACCAAATTTTCTACTTCCTCCATTTCCTTTCTTTCTTTGTTGTTTCTATCATGACAGTGAAACCTTAAGGAAAAATTAACAAAACAACTGTTACTCTACATCAAGATATTTACCTGCAGCTCATAATTTTGCTTAGGTGAGGCACTGTATATCTGTATACAGTGAAGATGTCTCAGAAGAGTTATACAACACAAACGATATATGTCAGATTTATTCTCTGTCAAGTTACTAGTCATCCTGGAGACAATACCTAAAACCAAGAGGGGATGGTGAAACAAGCTGGTGTAATGAATCACTGGATACAGACTGGATCTTCAATCTCCCAAAGTATGGCATGACTCCACATGAAAAGAAAATAAGACTACAATCATTACTTCAAGGGGAAAGTTTCTTGGCTAGAACATTAGCAAGTCCATAAAGAAATAAAACAAGTTATCATAAATACACTAAAACCTCTATAAATCATGCTAGATCTTTTGATGTTGGATGCAAGCTATCCACACACCCCCCCCCCTCCCCAACACACAAATTTACTGACTACTGTTTAATCACTAGTCAAAGCTGCATACTGCATGACAACATGTAAACCACTGTTACGTTTTTGCCTTATTAACAACATCCAACTGTATATATATATATAAAAACCTTCAATGTATGAGCTTTAGGAAAAAAGACAAAATATAAACAAGACTGAAAAGTGGTTTGCCTGAGATATTGTACACAAACCTTTCACATCATTTTCTCGAATGAAATGCTTCTCACAAAACAAGATGAAAAAGAATATATATGTAAATGCCTAAAATATTCGTATTCTGGCATCAGGCAAATGTAATTTCTGACAAGGAATGTTGACTGGATGCAAAAAGGTCACCAGGATATCGGCCTACATGTCCTATACTACTACTGCAGTACTATTACTGCATGTCAGTCATTACCAATCTCTTGAGATGGAAGAGTTGTGCCAATGTAAACTATTTTGCACAAAATATTATCAATTTATGATAAGTACAAAAGCCTCTCTATTCCAATTGGATTAACTGTATTCCTAACAAGTACAGAAGCTGTTAAATATAAAACCAATTAAATTAACTGTAATCCTTACATGGTATAGAATTTGTATTACAAAACCATTGGATTAACCATATTCCTTAACATGGTACAGAATTTGTTATACAAAACCATTTGGATTAACCATATTCCTAACATGGTACAGAATTGTTATACAACATTGGATTAACCTATTCCTAACATGGTACAGAATTTGTATACAAACCATTTGGATTAACCAATTCCTAACATGGTAAGATTGTTTACAAACCATTGGATTAACATTCCTAACATGGTACAGAATTTATTATACAAAACCATTTGGATTAACCATATTCCTAACATGGTACAGAATTTGTTATATAAAATGCAGTGCTTTTGAAATGAGCATTCTTTCAATGAACCCTTTTAATGCAAGGGACATGGCTCAACAAACATACAACTTCTTGATTTCATTAAAGCAAAAGTCAGACCAAGGAAGACTTGGATCAACAGCATGAAGGAGACCTTGACACTGCACAGTATTTCTTCACTTCTGGCTTGCCAACTCACTGCCGACTATTATGGACAGATAAAAGAGAAAAAGACTGATATTTATTCTGCTTTGCATGACACATTTATGCTAAATACCACTTACTATGTGGTCTGTCAGTTGAAATTTTTTTCACCAGCACAAAACAACCTCCTGAAAATCACTCGTATACATCACTCTCATAGTGCGAGCATACCAGCTGATAGTTTCACTGTTCAAGACTTTTGATAGCCAGTGCCCACTGCATCTGGCACTGACTGATCAACTTACTTGTCACACCTGACAAGATGATACTGTCTTGCTTTGAGCACATATGCAAGGGTGCAACTTAGAAAAAGTCGAAAAACTGAAAGGGGGCCGGCAGTGCCACACGCTGAAGCTTTTTCAAAAAACGGATTTTCCGTTTCTGACTCTTTTGAAAAAACGGATTCCATCGTCAAACGGAAAAAGTTGCACCCATGCATATGATAATGCTCTGATGAACTGCTATACATGGTGTAGTAGTGACTGTTACTGTCAAGTCTTTGTTCAGTTTCTTCTGATGTTTTGAAACAATTTCAGAGAACACTGGTTCAGGTTCATGTGGCTTATAGCCCAGCCAACTACTAGACCATATCAGGGCTAATATCACATTAAAATCAGTGAAAACTGAACATTTCAGTCTTTCTGTTTATTGTTTTCACATGACCTAAAAACAAACACAAAAAAAACACCATGGGATTTGACTTTTGATTCCAGTATATCACTAGTGCACTTATTAATAAACTGTTTAAAACTGTTTACAGTTGCATTATCAGTTGTTCAGTAACGTTTTCATTATTTTGGGACATTCCTTGGAAACATATGCATATGCCTAGTTTTTCTGGTAAATCAGAGGAGAATACTGTCAGTATAGAATGAGTTTATAACATTTTGCAACCATTTTTAACCCTTTGACTCCTGCACCCTGTCCACCAGCAGCCTCTATTGTCAACCATGCTAGCGAAATAAAAACTTAACTCTTTGATTCCCTCACCCTATTTACCTTCTTCCTGCAGGAAGCTTGTGGATAGGGAGAGGAAATCAAAGGGTTAATTTTTTGCAGTTGGTAGATAGGGTGCGGTAGTCAAAGGGTTAACAAACCTATACAAATGCTTAGTTTTCTGGCAATTCAGAAGAAAACTGTGAGTACAAAGTATGTTTAAAATTGTTGACTTTTTCTGTGGAAGAGATTAATTCATATCAAAAATGTAGCCAATCTTTTGGCTGAGTAACTATTGGTTATATAATACTCCTAACAGGGTATACACTTGTAATGCAGCACCTATGAAATATGCATCCTTTCAGTAAGGTTATTGCAGCGTTTTAAAAAGCATGGCAACCTTCCAATGTTGAAGACAGTGTTTAAAGGAAATAAGTCATATGCAACAGTAAGTAGGAGATGCAGTTAAGAATTCAGAAGCAAATATTTCATCCAGTTCATTTGTTCATCAACATTGTTCTGTTATAATATGTACAATTTTGTTTGTTTGTTCAGACACTAAAATATGACAACGCACAATATCAAATATGACAGTATTTTGTTCAAGTCGCAGACAATACCCTGTGTGTGTGCATTCTAATGTCACCAATCAGGTTAAAAATGAAGTAGGCCTACCGATGGCTTCTTACATTACCACATCATAGGACAACTGTGGCACTGCTAGTTTCAAACAACTACTTACACACATTTACTTTAAAAATCCTAAACAGCACTGCAGGTTAAATGTTACACAGAAGCTGTTGTTGCTAGATCAAAAATGCAGTTTTAGGTCCATGTCATGTATGTAGACCGGAACTAGTAAGACTCACACTCATCTTCAGGATCAAAAGGAAGTCTGTAGGCCTACATGTCAACTGTATGAAAGAGCACCGTAGCAACAAGCCATGACCAATGAAGGTGAAGCTTCTTCCTCTGAACACAACCAATGTTTCCACAGCACCAACAAACCAATGCGTTCATGACGTCAGCAAACTACTCTCATAATAAGACAACAATTACGAAACACCCTGACCACTCCTTTTGCTAATGACGTCATGATGAAAGCACTGCAACCAGAGTTGAGGTGTATGTATAATTTGACATCCCTGGCAGGCAGGCTTTAATGATGACCACAAACTCTGAGACAGGTAAGTGGGCAGATGGTAGGCCAAGGTCGTCCATCACAATCGTCTTGCAGGGCTTATGGGAGATTGGGCCACGCTGCTGCGACAGTTAGGTCTGGAGGTTTGGCTCAGGCCCTTCTGCAATGAAAAAAGAAAAAGAGAAAGAAACATGTACACACAATCATTTTTTTTACAAGCAACAAAACTTTCAGACCTGCTTGCAGCAAAAAAATAATCAACTGCGTGTGTTCTGAATATGCTGATATCATGAGTCTGAACACAACACTACTGCCTAACCTGTAGCCTATCATGTTTAGCGATCTTCAAGACACTATTGATCCATCATGAGTAGATTACTGTGAAGATAGCTAGTAAAAAATGTTCAGTGGGTTTTATGCCAACAATCACACCCATCATCCAACAACATCACCGAGTTTGAAGGTAGCCACAGCAGCTAACGTCACAATAATTCTCCTCCATTTTACTCAGTCTTGACTTTTCTATGTTACTTCGTAAATCTTCAAACCACTGATGTTGATGTTATTCATACAGGACGTAGGTGGCTAGTTACCCGGATTTCTTGTGGGTGTCAACTTTTCCTTGCAAAACTATTGTCACAAGGGTTGTGTTGGTATTGCAGGTTACATTCCTGATGTACTTCACATTTCTTGTTGATTTCTGTCAGCAGCTGTCAGACTATGACTTCGTTCAAAATGCTTTTGTTTGTTCTTTTATCAGTCCATTTGATTCTACCAAGAAGCCATCTGAAAAACCACATCTTTCTTTGCTGCTTCCATCTTATTTTCATCTGCCTTTCTGTATGTCCAGGCCTCAAAAGCCACATAGCATTACTGGCCAGATCATACACTTTAGAATTTTGATTATACGGGCTGTTGGTATGCTTCTGTCTTTCCAAATATTATTGAGTTGGATCATTTTCCGTTTTCCCATTCCTACTCTTACTCTGATGTGTCTAGTATAGGTGCCATCATGAGCTTTACTTTAAATGAGCCTAAATATTTAAAATAATACATTTTCTAATGCAGTCTTCTAGAATATCTCGGTAGCTTCACTTTCTTCTCCTTCTACACGCATTACTTTTGTCTTCTTTGCACGTAGATTTAGATCTGTCTCCTTGCCTGCTGCGTCTATTCTGTATAAAATGCTTTTCATGCAAGTGTCTGACATCAGTACATTGTAGATCTGTAACATTTCCACCAGCCATTTTTATACCCATGTCTTCATCATGTTTTTCTCACACCCCACCAACAATATATGTAAATCTTATCTCTCTTTTTTAGGACTCAGGTTGTTACCACAGCCTTTTCATAATTCATTGCTCCAGGAGAAAACTATACCTTCATTGTTATAGTTTAACAATGTATCTACACTGCAGAATGATGCTGATAAAGTCTACATGCTATCAATATTATGCATTGAAATAAATGTTCCTGCTTGTGCAATTGTCTCTGAGCCTATATCCAGACACTAATGTATAAGATTACAATCTCTCATTTCTTTTATCAAATAAGCTTCACTGCATTAACCATTCATCCTTGACAAAGGCTTGTGAAAATCTGCATGGCGATGGAAAATTTACCTGTAATCAGGTTTACATCTATTAATCTTATATCACATAACAAATTATGACTCAAAATCTTGGATGTTATACTTATTATGGAATCTGGCAGGCAGAGAATGTTTTTTTACTACAGGTTTCGCGACACTTACACGTGTAAGTTACAGTGCCAGTGTTGCTAACTTACAGACATTATTTCAATTGAAGGGAAACAATCATGCAAATACTGCCTGTGCAAGTAATTTCAGCAGCTGAGATTATCGATATTAAAATCACTGGCCATAAGCTTGTCAGAAACTGGTGCTGGTTTGAAGATAAAAAATCATAGAAAGTGTGTTGACATTTCTTCAAATTCAAAATCTAAATTTTCACTAATGAGTGTCTAAAAGTGTAAAAACACATTTTAAACAAAAATTTCCCAATCTTTTGTTTTAGTTACACACATGCCAAAAAAACATGCAGCTGCAAAACATGCATCAAAACTGTTGTATTAGTATTCCACAAAACCCCATCCAGCACTCAGCTTACGTCAGGCTGGGTAAGACAAGAAGATAGTTTCCTCTGAAAATTGGCTGGGGTCCAGGGGCAACGTCCCTGCTGGGGGGAGCCCCCCAGAAGCTGAAGAATTTCTGTAATTTTGAGGCATTATGGATGCATTTCCTGATGGCAAATACAATAATTCAGTAATATTTCCTCTGAAAATTTTTTTTCCCCTCTGAAACTACGAGTTCATCTGCTGAAATTAGCGGATCCGCTGAGAGTTACCCAGCCTGTTACGTACTATTTCAAACTTCCATCTAACACTCTGTTTAAATACTATTTCAAACCCCCATCTAACACTCAGTTTAAATACTATTTCAAACCCCCATCTAGCACTCAGTTTAAACATTATTTCAAACTTCCATCTAACAGTCTGTTTAAATAATATTTCAAACCCCCATCTAACACTCAGTTTAAATATTATTTCAAACCCCATCTCACTCTATTAACTATTCAAACCCATCTACATGTTTAAATACTATTTCAAACCCCCATCTAGCACTCAGTTTAAATACTATTTCATACCCCCATTTAACACTCAGTTTAAACACTAATTCAAAACCCCATCTAACACTCAGCTTAAGTACTATTTCATCAGTGAAATAAGTCTAGCACATCAGTTTATGTACTATTTATCAGTAAAACAAGGACTAGTCTTCTCGTAAGTAAATTCAATTAGCTGACAGAAAACAGCTAAGAAATGACATCTGATCGTTTCACGTATGTCTGCCTTTGTTTCTCATGCTTATTGTGAAGCGCTAAAGTTCTTGGTGAGGTGAGGCGCTGCACAAGTAGTCATTACCATCAGTATTAAATGTAGTATAAAGTCTGAAACTGTTCATCATTATCATCAATATTAAATGCAATGAAGTTCTGAAACTATTTCAAAACATATACAACTAGCATTTCTTAAAAATCATGATAAAAAATACAGTGACAAAACTAATACTTTATTTCATCAGATAAAGTGAATCCTGGCTCAAATGACTCAAAGCCAAATATGTATCTCCCTTGTTTTGGTGTTTAAATTTGCACCAACATACTTGGCAACATTCAATTGTTTATAAATGGGATCACCAAGTCATTGTATGTGTAAAAATATTTTCAGAGAATTTCAAAGATGGTTCCTCATGAACTTGGAAGCATTGTTTGTCCACCTCCCTAACTCCCACTGCTTGCTGTGTTGTAACTCAACAGTAACAAACTGGTGAAAGAATGGGTTCAGGCATAGTAAATGCACTTTTCCCTGAAAATAGAGTAGGAGTTGAGGGGGGAAGGGTAAAGGGGCAGAGCCCCTTGTGGGGGGCAGGGGCAATGCCACTCAAGCTGACAGTATTATGCAATTTTGTTCAGAAAAAAGGCCTCTCCTTGAAGGTTGTTATACCCATGTCCTCATTTATAAAATGCATATGGACTGAATCAATACACATGTAATGACTAAATGAGTCTTCATATTCTGTATCTTACTTTCGGTATCAGTGGAGCATATATGTGCTTGACACTATCCACAGGAAGCCCCTCATGCTCTATAACTCCAGTCGTAACGTCCAACACCACCAGCACAGAACAAAATACTGGCTGCTTTTATATGGGTCCTCAGTTTTGTCCTGCATGTCTGTTTTTTGTTGTTTTTAAGTTAATCATTGTCTTACATACACTATTCATTTTTCACAGCACGATCTGTATACAACATGAAAATAAATTCTGTCTCTTTCAATGTATTGTTCTCACTCTCAACTCAAGCACTATGCAAAGGAAGCCTACTTCTCTCAGGAAGTCAACTTCTCTTGCATAATTTCTCAAGACTTCTGTTTCACGAGAGAGCTTGCTTTCTGTAATTTCAAAATCTCATTCTCTTTGCCTCCTGTCTGTAATATTTAATGGATTTGCTCTTTGAAGCAAGATGAACCTGTTCCCCTGGAATTGTTTAACCTTTTCATTTTTTCTTCTTTCTTTCTCAAGAATGCTATGGAAGTCTCTCCGATTTTCTGAATACTGGAAACAAGGTTTGAGTTCACTGGATCTTTTCTGATGTTCCACATATTCTCAGCTTCTAAAAAAACACGAACAAAATTTGTCATTTTTGTAGCTTCTAATCAACCAGTCCCATCTCCATCTATCTGTTACACCAGCATCAATATGGCCTGCCTGCTCCTAATTTTGCTTTCCAGGGACAAAAGTAGTCTAAAAAAAATTAAAAATTAAGGACGGAGGACGATTTCCAGTGACACACAAAAAGTGCACCTAAACTCACATATCAACTTACCTTCGTTTACACTATGTACAAAATCATAAGTGAACAGTACTACTGTTCTGTTATCAGTACCACTGTTCTGTTATCAGAACAACCATTAGAAAGAGTTTAGATAATACTATATGCACAACCAGCCAATAAGACAATAACGCTCTTTTCTGTCATGAAATTACTTTCAGTATGGGACCGTGCCTATAAGTCATTAGAGCAGCAAGAATCACTATGGCATATAATGATATAGATCAATCCTCACTCGAGATTTTACAGTTTTCTGGGACAGGTCAAAGAAAACTGGATTTGCAGGACATCCCCTCTTTTTGACTGTTTTCTGGATTAAATATAGATACTTCATGATGGTAGGCAGCAGATCTCTGTTGAAGAATTTCACGGAACTGTGTTCATTGTAGCATTCTGTCAGTACAAAACCTCAATCACCTGTCACAATAAGCAGAAAGAAATGGAAAATGTCATGAAGGGCATGCATGACGTAGTCCGACTTAAGTGTTAGCCGTTTTTGACAGGCTTGAAGCAAACTGCCTGAAGAAAAATGAAAAAAAAAGTTTTTGTTAGCCACATTTTGGGGGGTTGTTTGTTTTTCTTTCTTTTTTTTTTTTTTTTTTACTTTTCATGCTTTTCCGCAAATTTGCGGAGATGTACCATGCCTGTGGTCAAACAGGTCAGACATTGCAAACATATCACTTGGTTAGTTTTTGGGTAAGCAATATTCATCAGTTCATTAAATAGGCTATTAAAGTATCATACAGATTCATGATAATTTTCATGCATTACCACTACCAGGTCAGAAAACTCCTGAATCATTTATTAAAAATGTAATATTTTGATCAACATTTGTATTTTCATTTTTTTACATTCAACTTGACCTGAAAGAGATACACACTAAGATAACTCACATAGAATATTTGCTCTTTTCCCCCTCTCCCACTATAACCCAAAGTGATTAGCAGACAAAACACACCAGTCAAGTCTCTAGCCAAACAGCAATTCATGTTCAAAAGTTTCATGCAGTAGTTTTTGATTCTAGTTCTGTTTTTAGCTTGAAACAAAACGCTTGTAGTGTTAGTTGTTAAAATGTTACCAAGAACAGTGAAAAGTCACACTTTCATACATCAGGTATAACATGCCAACTTTGGTTACTAATCCAGCATTTTCCTTGAAATTTGAACTCAAACAACAACTGCCAGTGCCAGTTTGCTGAAAACATTTGTTGCTTCAGTTAATTCATCACAATGCATCACACACACAGTCTGATCTTTTTACATCATTCACTGGCCAAGCTTTCATTCACGAATGTATGCTGGGAGAAAAAGAAACAATTGGCACAGCGGAAAATGAAATGCTCATGCTAAAGACTGAAAAAAGAAACGGTGCAAGCAATGTAACAGATCTGGGATACAAATTACCTCCCAGTCGATTTCTTGGATTTGTTGGAATCACTAGACAATGTAGTAGAATTGCCAGGGTGGGAAGATGAACTTGTTTTCAACCTGGCCTGCACAGTGATTGCAAATACACTGTAGTCTCAACTAGCACACTAGCAATTTGTGCACAGAAAGACAGTTAAGTTCTGACATTGACTGATTATACCATTCACTTGTTAACAGCATAAAACAAATTGATAATGAACAGATGATACAAATAAAGATCACATACGCAGTTTTTGTTTTTATATACAAATCAATATCATTTACAATTGTCAATAAATCACTTCTGTGATTTCCTTCAAATTTCTTTTTCTTTTTCTTCTTTTCATAATTCTGTTCATTCTGCCTTCACAAATCCTACATAAAATAGACTTGTAAACATCCAAAAAACTGACTGATAGAGGTAAGTGTTAAAGCGTATTGGTTTCCAGTTTCATAAGACAAAAGAATTAAGGAGCGTATAAATGCATTTTTCTCCTTAGTAAAATACAATGGAAATTCAAAAGAATCAGAAAAACTAGAACTCAAAAGCAGAAAAAAAAAATTGTTAACTGTTACATGATAATCCAAAGCAAATGTGACTGCCCGCACGCGCGTTCAAGCAAACAGGAACCAGAAAAAACATGAAAAAGAATCAGAACACATATTTATTAATACAAGACAAGACAGGCACAAATTTTTGGCCAAATGGCCTTTGTCAAGCATAAGATCACAATCAAACAAACACCAGATACAAAAATTAGGAGAAAAAGACGAAAACTTCTCTGCTGCTCTGTCCAGTGTGAGAAGAGGAATAAACTGAGTAAAATCTCTTTTTGTGTTTTTTTCCTGGTTCCTGTTACATGATAATTTCTTTCTACATCACCCTTATTTGAAAACTGATCTAACCTTTTCAGAGAAATGAAGATGATTTGCTTAAGTGAAATGTTCATAAGAATTTTGCGCTGAATACTTTTCAGTAAATGCAACCCTAAAATAAGATATAAAAGCAAAATACAAAAGAATGGATCTGAGAGAACACTATTTGTGAGAAACAGCATCCAGAAAACAAACTACAAACTACAAATGTTATGTTTTTTCATCAAGGTTAAAGGAGAGCAGGACTTTTTGTTAAGTGATATGTTTGCAACCATCACGCAGAACACCAAAGGAAAGGGGAAGAGGTGAAGGGGGAAAAGAAGGAACATGTATGAGAAAATGAACTTGGATACACACTGCAAATTCTCGGTAGGATCCCATGGTTGCCAAGGAGACGTTGCAGTTGGAAGCGCCACTGCTGCTTACCGTAGTCTGTGAGAACAAGTCAGGGTGCGTTTTGCCAACAGTTTTCTTCTTCCCACTGCGACTGTTGTTCACACAACTATTCTGCATGCTTTCTTGCAGATGCTTGCGAGCCTGGCGAAGTGAACGTCGCCGATTTGTGTGATTCATGTTAGGAGTCTGGAAATGAAAGAAAACCATTTTTCTGACCAATACTTTGGGGGGGAAAAATTTAATTTTAAGGGTGAATATCTTATTAATAACATCAATCACAAGCAACAGCATTTTCATTTGCTGAATTAATGAACAGTTCACAAAATAAACATTTACTGTTTCAGTGATAAGAATCATAAGGATTTTGACCATGATGCTTGAAGTTTAATTCAACCAGAGAATCTGAAGCAAGCAATGCCCAATATCATACAGTATGAATAATATTCTGTTATGTAGGCTCAACATCTATATGAGGCAGCAGAATCTGAGAATACCTGCCATGTTTAGTTTTACATCCATACAATTTGTGACAAGCTCTGTGCATTTCCACTTTAACTGTGGTACAATGTGGTGTCCAAAAAAGCAAAGTGTACATAATTAGTAAGCAACCTCCACACTTTTTAAAAATTATTATCAATGTGTTATACACAACAGTGTAACCAACTTTCTGAAGCAAGCATTTCAATCTTTTTCTGTACTACTGGATATCTTCTTGTTTAATCTTAAGCATCAAAAAAACAAGCCACACACAAGCAAATGACACTGTACTGTTAAGCGACCCAAACCAGGGAGGGATGGGATATCTTGAAACATCTACAGTAATGAAAACAAAACAACAAAAAAGAAAAGTTTGAATATAAGTACAAACACTGTCACTTTCACTAGTTTCAGTTTCAGAAAAAAAGTTGCCAAACATTTTATCAGAAGTTGGGCTGACTGGTGCAACAGAAAAATACACAGATAATACGACATCTGATGAAATAAAAACAAAACAAAGGAGGAAAGTCAACTATTCTCTCCCTCTCACTTTCTCTCTCAAATACTTTCTACTGAAAAGAGGGATTTAAAGTTAAACTCTTGATAGCTTGGCATATTTATGATGGTTAAATTTATCATGAACAGAGACTGTTTATTTTATGCACATAGATTTAACATATATCTGTTTGAATTTTTTTGTATCAAGTGTCTGAGTCTTAGAAGGCTCATATTTTATATTCAGTTTACTGATGTTGATAATTTCAGTATGTGGTACACACACATATTCTATCATACAAATGGCAATTAAGAAGAAAATTTAATATGGCACAAAACATAATACTGATAATTGTACTTAAACTCTTCCGATCAGAATACCAATCATGTAATCAGCAAGAGTGTAATAAATCTCATTTGGAAAATCAGCCTAGCTTATTTAAAGCAGCTTTCTATGTATTGCTGGCAGCATATCAAGCAATCATTCACACACCCCAACAATCAGTCCTACATGCACGATGGGGGAAAGCTTAGACGTACATGTGAAAAAAAAAAGGAAAAAAAAGAAAAGAAAAAAAGAAAACCTGAATGATCCTACTATGTGGTTTTTTTCCCCCTCCAACATTTCAAAGCAATGATTTTCACATGGGATGCATGTTTCTCTCTCTCTAATACTTCAAAGCAATAATTTTCACATGGGATGCTGTTATTGTTTGTTACCATATTTTCTGTGGTAATTGTGGTAAGTGCCTTTTTATATCAGTCTATGTGCCAGTTACTCACGAGTTTAACTCACTCTTGATGAATTATTTCTTATGGTTTATCGAACTATCTGTGCTCTTTTATCATCATCATCATTATCATCATCATCATCATCATCGTCATTGTCGTCACTGTCATTATTATTATTAATACTATCATTGTTATTATAATGACACTGGGGATGATAAAAAAAGTGATGGAATTCCAACTAGGATTGAATCTGCGTGACACGACTGTATTCGACACTTAGTGTCATATCCTGGCGCCTGTTACATCCAACACATATAAACACCTGCGATGTTGATCTAAAAATGAGAGCAACACCCTCAGTGACACATCCATGTAGTGGACAAGATTCGATTGTGTGGTCCCAGTCTTCCCATTGTGTCCATAGCACACTCAACTTTTGCTAGGAGCCAGCTGGGGCCAAAAAAACCAGTGATTTTGACAGGATTGATGGAATTTGAACCTACAGCCTTCCTGTCAGTATCTTTTGTGTAACCACTGCATCACAGTGACTGGTTACTTATTATTGATGGTATGATTCATGAGTGACTTTCTCCTTTTCAAAACAAAATTTTGGAAAAATTCTAATAAAACAAAGTAACCTGCTTCAGGGTTCAGGTTTGCCCTCACTGGACTAATACCTTAAAATGTACAATAATGATAGAAAAGTGTTCCACACCATTTTATCCAGTTTCCTCAACTGCCAGATTCAATGACTGTTATGACCAATCCATCAGTCGATCATTTGATTGAATTTACTGAGTCAATTGACAAGATTCTGATTGATCAATTCGCTTATTCATTTATTAATGGATTGGATTGTTTGTTAACAGATGGGAGGGTGGTTCAATCTATAAAGTAAATGGACTGGTCGGTTTATTTTGAATTATTTTGATTGTTTTAAATGGTTCATCCTTTCTAATTTATTAACAGATTAGTTGTTCAAATGACTCAGTTATATAACAATAGAAGGCTTTCTTCTTATTATCATGGTGAAACCTAAGCTTGTATGTGGGTTGGCTGACTCTTAACAGACCCATGGACTAAAGATCTTATTTCTATAATTTCCCCCCTAAGCATTGTGTATATGTTCTTATTTGTTTTTTGTGTACGCCTGACAAAGGGCAGTCGGCTAAATTTGCACCTGTCTTGTTTTGTGTATCAATCACATAAACATTCTCATTCTATTGTCATGTGTTCCTGCTTTCCAGTTGCTTAAACTTTGGCAGTCACTTTGACTTAGATGGCAGAGTATCATCTTAGAAATATGTACAGTAAACATACCATACCAAAAGGAGTACAGCTACACCATCATATTTTAACAACAGATGATACACTCTCAAATTCCTGTTCTAAATGATCAGAGAAATTGAGAACAGATGTCCAATAGAAAAAGTATTCAGGAAAAGTCATAAAATACAAGAATGTAAATTAAAATGTTTTCAATATGCACTGAACAAAGAATTCTGCGAACATGTCATCCTAAGAAAATGTGGTTCGTTTATAACTTTCACTGTGACTTCTGTGTTGAAAATAAAGGACAGAAGGATCATATTTTTGGGGAGTGTTTGCATGTCAGAAGAGTCTGGAAAAGGATACATTATCTGAAAAGATAAACCTATTTAATGCTGATGAAAACATGTGCACTGATTAAATATGTGATTTAATAATCTGGCTAAAAATATATTTACCAAAAGAAAACTGGAAAAAAAAAAGATTCAAACAACATCTCTTTCATCTTCAGCAACACACCAAACAGAAGAATATAAAGCAAAACTGAGGTGGAACTTACACACTAGTACAGAAAAAGCAGCTGCCATATCTATTCTTAGTTTCAGATGAAGTTTACTTTGACTCCTCTTTTATTTATGAATGTATGTTTTCTTTGTGACCTACCTGGGTATGTTTATCTTATATAGAGACTGTACTTTATACACACAGACAACTTTTGACGATGTGGATGTCTTCCATGCATTTTGATACAATTCTCCTTCACTAGTACTCTTTGGCTTTGTATCTTATTAGAAATGAACTTTAAAAAAATATTTTAAAAAATTTATGCCATTTCCTTTGAAGAGTAACAAACACACTTGTAAGTACATTATTACTGTAGTGATAACTGTAAGTTCAATATAATTAGTTTCTTTTTTCTTTTTTTAAGATGAAGAAGACAACAACAACACATAACAAAAACCACAAAAGCAAGCAGTCCATCCCAATTTTCAAATGTGATAGTATACAGAAAGTTTTCATTCTTACGAAATGCTTGTATAACTAAAGTTTTCATTCTATATAAAACAAAAAAACTGCTGATGTACTCAATGGCAATTCATATTAACAATGAACAACAAAAGTGTCTGCAGCTGCACTGCAGACTGTGTCAAGTCATTTAATTAAGAAATAATCACAAGAGGCACAGTCTTTGGCTGCAGCTGCTCCACAACCTTCAACAAGGTCTCACCTTGGTGGCTGACAAAGGTGCTCTGCTATAAGGCGAGGGGAACACAGAGGTATGCTGAATGCGGCTAACAGATGATGGTGTTCTAGGGGTTTCGTTCAACTTAGGTAGCAACAGCACATGCAAATAAAGCCATGAATGGTGAAGATGACAAAACAATGAATTATGGTGAATCAAGGAACTAAACTGGTGGAGGGAGATAGTAGTCAGATCTAAAATTTGAGAATCCACCATGAATTCATCAAACAACCAGACAACAAAAAAACAAACATACACTGAAACCAACAAACAAAACACTCACAAAAAAAGTAAAGTAAAATAAAACAAGATAAAATAAAACAAACAAAAAAAATAAATAAAAAAATAAAAGAAGAGAGAAAAGACAGACAGAGAGAAAGAAAAGAATGTAAATTAAGACAGAAATGGCTCAGGACTCATTCAGCAATTTTTGATGATCATTTCACAAACATGAAAAATCTAAAGCTTACTGAGAACACTGTAACTGTTCATTTTCAACAGGTCTGAAGAGTATCATTATTACTTCATTAACAATTTAAGTATGGTTCCATTTTCAATAGGTTTGAATCATATCATCACCACTTTCCTTTCAGTGCTTAAAACTTAACTTACAATACATGGAACAATTCTTTTAAAGCCAATTAAAATTTGTTTTGAACCACCAAAACATAAAGAATATGGGTAATAACGCAACACATATTCAATTAAACATACGCTGAAGTAACTTCTGTATAAATATACATACACTTGAAAAATTTTTATGAAACTTTCTAAATAATCTGTCTTTAGTTTAATGCTACATTAGAAAATAAACGATGATCATCAACATCAATATGAGCAACACATATGCTTCACTACAGTCTACCATCTTGTGCAACAAAAAATCTGATCATTTCATGATTCACAGGAGATTCCATGTGAAGTATTACAGACTGCAAAACATAAAAATAAATCCTGTACACACACACAAAGAGTGGGGGGGGGGATATGATTATAAAATAATGATGATGACGACGACAACAAGAACAACAGTAACACAACAATAACGATAATACAAAAATTAGTGCAAAAATGTGAAAATGAGGAATCGGGGTGTAAGAGCAAAATCTTAAGGTTTTCTAACAATAGTCATGCTATTTCACAGAAAGTTAGAGGTAAACAAACCAATACACCAAAACAGAATGCTTGCTACACAACGTATTCTTCACATTGACACAGTATTATAAAACAGGTAACTCCCCTTCTCTCTTTTGGTGTGAGAGGGAATTGGGGTCCGGAAACTGCTCAAGTTAAAAAAAATTCTGTTAATAATAATAATGCAGTAAAACCTGTCTTCTGCAGATGTTTTTGTAAACAGCTAACTACCATGCCCAGCCACATTTTGTTTACTCAGAACTAAACATTTTCAAATTGTCATCACGACAATACTGTCAGCAGTGGTACAGTCCACTATGCAATTACCTGGTTCTCAGTTTCAATATCTTCTATTACAAATGTGGCCAATTGCATAGTGGTTATCTATTATCCATCAATAAGCTGAAAAAGAACATCCTTTTTTTTCTCATAACAACTTACAATGTTAAAAAATGAAATGCTCAGTGCTGATCGTCAATACTACAGTGCTCATTCTCATTCGTTTCTTCACAAATATGATGCTGAAACACTCAATGGCATTAAAAAGAAAGAAGAAAAAAAAGGAAGAACATGACACTAACATGAGTGTGACTGTGGTAAAGAAACTTAACTGTGAAGTAGTCAACAGTAATTACTATCGGTGGTGGTAACTGAAATGTTCAGAATGTGAAGTGTACTTCTTTGCATTTTTTAAAACTATGGTCTCTGTTGTGAGAGGCCACTTATGCAATGACACATTGGGTTAACTGGATTAACACATCACAGGTTTTCCTGCATTATTTCCAGAAAAGAAAAGAATTACAAGTTATGTTTTCTTTTCTCTTTCCTTTTCAATCTTTCTATATCATCTTGTAAATGCTGAAAATATTAAGTATTCACGCTAAGATCAAGAGAACAGAACAAAACAAATGTGAATAATTAGTCAATGCACGACAGTATTATGTTGTGAGAAAATCAGAAAATCAAACCAATCAAATTTCATCAAAAACAGTACCTTATCATACTTTGTTTTCTGCCGCACAGCAACTGAACTGTCTCCTACACCCTTTTTTCACACACATTTTGTTTAGAAATGCAGCATTTCAGATAAAAAAAATATTGATGTTTAAATACACTAACTTTACATGTACATGCAATTCCTTTTCAAGTTTAAACATACATAATTCACACACACACACACACACACACACACACACACACACACACACACACACACACACACACACACGCACATACACACACATACACACACTCACATGCACACACAAACTTGTTCTCCCTTGGTCATAACAACCAATCTGCAAGATCACATGTCTAAACAGCATTCATAAAGCATACAGTGATACATATAGACAGCTGTATAGCTAGCTAGCTAGATATAGATATATACTGTGATATTAAATAAAGTACATGCATGCAAATACTATGCCAGGAAATACAATTCACAGACAACCAATCAACCAACTGCACTCATCCCACACCACACGCACTCCCAACATCACCTAGACAAAGCAAAGACAACATATACTCAATGCCAGCAACTATTCCCAAAGCATCAATCACTGGTGAACTGAAGTGTTCATCATGGCAAAACATCTAAATGTACATTCTTTTCAACGCAAGGCCAAAGTTCTGACAGATCAGGGTTCCTTAAGTGTCATGTCTCAACACAATCATTCACCTACAAAATTATCTTGCTTACAAATGTATCTTATCTGTATGTATTTGTGTATTACTAAATACATCACGTTCAGTTGGTTTTACATTCTCTCCTTTACTTCATGTCACTAGTACATTCATGTTTAGCACTAACACCACATTTTAACATATTAAGACAGTTAAGTTAAATTTATCATGTAACTGATGCAAACACGCTGATCATTTGACCTGCCACTGACTGCTAATTATGTCACTTTCTGGCAGTAGTTATGAGTGACTGACTTTAACCTGTTTGCCATTCTTGACAACTTGGGACATCAAACACACAGGTTCACTATCATAGTCAACTCAGTCATCACTAGGCAACTGCAAATGATCTGGATGATGTAATTTATCATGCTGCTCTTTTTTGCATGATGCATGAGTAAAACTGCCGCGATGTTCCAATGCTGTGACAGTTCAAGTGTAGTTTAAAAGGCCATCTAGAGCTCTGCATGAGCAGTGTGCAGCCACATCAAGCTATCCATGGCAATGCAGACTAGCTTAAAGCTACAACATCCAATCCAATGGATCTGGATGCATGCACACTGAATGCAGGTGTGGCTTATCTAAATAAAGCAGAGCACATGGTCGACAGTTGCTCTGGTATTACCAACCCCAGACCCAAGGTACCGTCTCTGTATGTTAACTGACACATAAGTCTTTAGTGACCCTCACAACACACTTTTTTTAAGAGAGAGAGAGAGACACAGAGAGAGAGGTGTGTGTGTGTGTGTGTGTGTGTGTGTGTGTGTGTGTGTGTGTGTGTGTCACTGTGTGTGTGTGTGTGTGTCTGTGCGGCGGGTGTGCGTGTGTGTCTAAGTGTGTGTGTCTGTGAGTGTGTGTGTGTGTGTGTGTTTTTTTAGGCAGCTCTGCTTTCTTTCATGTGATTTTCTGTTTTTGGTGGATATGCCAATCACAATACCGCAGCTCTGCCCCAATTTGTTCAATTCAGATTTTACTTTCCAAATAAAAGCATACAAATACACCTTTTGTGACAAAGATCATATCTGACTAAAAAGCAACATTTGAGATTTCATTCTGTGACAAATGTGAGCAAGGCGTATTCCCTTTATTTTGAGAAATTTGCAATTTATTGAGCAGAAAGCCTGTGCTACCTCACCAACGGTTTGAATTCAAGCAATTTCACTATTGCCTCAATGACTTCAAATGCAACTTCAATATAACCAACATATTTTCAACAAATCTTACAACACGAAAAATGCAAGATGAACCTACACCAACTAAGAGACTATCTTCAGACACAATAACAACAACAAACAACATATACAGTGATATGCTCTCTGCCCTTTCATCTCACTCAAAAACATAAAACAAATCTTTTAAATATATATAATTTTTATATATATATACATATAGACAATATATGTATAAAATGTACCTTTCTAGTTTTTAGTGGTGTTCGAGTTGGAGTGTTCATGAACCGCCTTTTGGCAGGAGTAGTAGTTGTTGGTTTGCTGCCAAAGATCATCTCTTCTTCCATTTGTTTTGCTTTGATCATGTGCTATATCAACAGAAATAAATTCAATGTCTGACTGATCAATACAGATTATGCCCAGCTTACATGGATTTATATACATATATGCAGTTAATATTTCCTGTAATTCAAATGTATCATTGTACAATTCATTACAATAATTTCTTTTTCATGAGATTTGTATGCATGGCAATTTATAACAGTAATTACTGTCTACAATTCATAAATAATAAGATATTCCAACTCAAATTTGACTGAAAGAATAAATCAAAACACGGATAAGACATCCAAAATTACACATCCTGTCACTTTTCCTTACCCGTTCTCGTTTTTCTTGTTCTTTCTCTTCTCTAAAATTGGTCCACTGTCGCTCAATGTACTGTACAAAAGGCACACCTTCCACCAGAAATGTCTTGCCATGGTCTTTTTCCCAGGATTCAATCTGAAGCCGTACATCTTCTTCAACCTGAATCATACACGCTCTGTACCTGAATACAGTATTTCACACGGCTCTTGCAAGTCAGATGTAACACCAACTAGTTTCACACTTAAGAAGTTCTTGGTACAAAATAAATACCCAGGTAATCTCAAGCAGTGTCCACCACTGTTAATGAAAAGAAATTAGGAATACATGAAAATAGGATGATAAAATACGCTCAATTAACACAAAAAGGTAGGATTGCGCAAAGTTTCAGCCAAATGGCCTGTCAAGCATACACAAAGGCAATAAAGAAAAAATTCACAAGGTTTTCAATGTAAACAACAGATCAGCTAACTTCCATGTTTCGTTGAGCTGGAGCAGATAATTTAGTAAGTAAACACCCAGGTAGTTTTCAAACTTTCAATGTAACAATATTTGTCAGAAATGAACAAAAAAGAGAAACACATCACACGTTATAAAACTGAGCAGGTGAAAAGTTTGTATAGAGATAGAAACAGACAGATGGATAGACAGGAAGAGAAAGAGAGATTGTTGAACTGTGCATGAATAAGATTGGATTAGGACAAACTTTGGATGAATAAAACTCCCTATTTCACCCATATCCACACATGTATACCTATTACCCTTACCTTCTCTTAGATTTCTGCGGGATCCAGCAAGTTCTTTTAAACCCATTTTCATTAATAAGAGTGTACATACATACTGAAAAATTCACACCACAAAGGGTTACTTTGAATGTCAAATTATTTTCTTCCTGTTAGTGCATAATTAACTATGAGCATTTATGATCAGCACTCTTAATTTAAAATGTTTTTGATTTAATATTGTTGTTTAAAACTCAGCTGCCTGCGTAAAACCATATTAGGACTATAACCGTTTCAAAACAAATAAAAACTTCAACAGGAAAAAGAAAGAAACGAAAATGAAGTACACATATCAACACATTCACGCACATACTCTAAGGAGATGCCCCTTGCATCCACCACTCCGTCCAATTTATCACACAGGGGATTTAAAAAACATACCTGAATACAAATTTAAGCATACCTAAAGTCATCAAAACATATATTAAAAACGGGCATAAATTACCTAAAATTGCTTCTGTGTATCTCACTTCCCTAGAGCTAGAAATGCACTTAATACATGTACCCAATAATCAATCCTAAGAAAAAGTATGTAAAGTACACAAGACTTTATCAAACACATACAAGTGAATGGACTAGCAAGGCAGAAAATGATATGAAGAAATGACAGAAAGCAAAAGAGGAAGAAAGAGACAAAGAGAGTGACAGAAAAGAAGAAATTTCTGGCACAGAATTTCCAGAAGGTGAGGATACTATTTTTACTGAAAGAACCCTGGCATCCCCATGGGGGGTGTTAAAATGTTTATATTAAATGTTTATAACCTACTTTTCCAATACACTGTTATAAAACTTCACAGTATGTCAACAGACTGAAATACACCCTGATAAAACAAAAATTACTGTAAATTTTCTAAAAAATGAAAAATAAGTGACTAAAGCAGAAACATAAACCATCAACATGCAAAGAACAAACTAACCTTCGGTAAATCTTTCATAAGTTTTTTACGAGCCTTTTCTTCTCTCAGCAACTTTCCTCCTCTGTCGTTGAAAAAACGGTTGGGGTCACTGGCCTTTTTCTGTAAGTATGCAAAACATAATCTTTAAGGTCAGAGAAACTTTCTGACAGACACATAATGTCACTGATCATTAGACTTGCAAATAAAGCAAACTGTTAGTGGCACTGCATGATCCATGTGTTGTTACAATGTTTTGTACTGTATGTGTTATAGTGTGAGTGGACTGGATGTAACTCAAGTTTTTGAGAAGACTAGAAGAAAAAGGACGGGATGGTGTGGAATGCAGATGGGGCACAGTTTGAGCAATATATTTGGTTTAATCCATGCTCCTAGTAATTTCCCTCTTCTGATACATTTCAGACATTTTACCTCTTCATATACTATGGCGATTGCTTCCTTCTTTCTGCCTACCCATTGAAATGCAAGGGGTGCAACTTAGAAAAAGTAAAAAAACTGAAATGGGTCCACACACACATATATATATTATATCGTGTTCTTTAATTAACGTTTCACTATAAGTGATATATTATGCCTGCACATATGTGTGTATACACACACAGACTGACACTGACACTCCTTGAATCAATCTGAACTCTTTTTTCTTTTGACAAGTAGCCTGACAATATTTAAATGAGTTCATGTGTTAAAGTTTACCTCAAATTCCAGCATTTCCTTCCACAACTGGTCACGTTTTTCCATGAGACTGAGAACATCTTCATGTGTCTTGAAGTAGTTGTGCATTTTCTTGAGTTCTTGTTCATGGACTTCCAGGAGATCCTCTGTGTAAGTTTCTGGAAGAGCAAGACCAGCAAGAAATAATAGTCTGAAATTTCAGGCAGTGATAATCATTACTGAAAAATGAAGGACATTCAACACATTTTTTCACAGCAGAGTATATGATCAGCTACCAGGTGAGACAAAGCCTGACTACAATCCTTTATTAGCTGAAAGATGTGCATGACAGGCAAATGCACAAGTGCAAATATGTGTATATATGTTACTCATTCTCACAAAATCACCAATGAGTTGCATTTTGTACATTTTTGACCCATTCTCACAAATCACCCAAAAACTGCATTTTGCACATTTTTTAGTTTTCCTTACCAGAAAATGGTACAGGATCTACAGTTTATATGATAAAATTTCATTTCTTTTCTGTGAAATTTTGACAGAGATGTGTGTTTTAAAACCTGAAAATGCAGGCTCAGCTATTCTGAGTAAACAAGTTTCAAAGATTCTGATCACGCAGCTGATTGAAGTCCTTAGCGATAGGTCTAAATCTTACCGCAATTTACAAAAACTTTGCAATTTTACAAAATTTGCAATTTTCATACATTCAGTTAACTTTGGTATATTTCATTTCTTTATTTTTTCAACTATCAACAAATTGCAACCACAGGCACTGAAAACAGCAAAATCAGCACTAAAACATTCTTTCATAACATTAAAAAAATTTTCCCCACCAAAACATGTGAATAGGAAATGATATAACAGACATCTATGCACCTCAACCAAAAAGTGCAAAAATCTCAATTTTCACCATCTAAGATCTAACACTTGATCATCTTTCCTGGTATGTAATGTAACTCAGCTTACGTGATTTGGATGAGAACAGGTCACATTTTCAGTTTTATACAAAAGTACACTCTTAATTTATGATGATACCAGTTTCTTTTATCTTCTGTGAAAACTGAAGGATATGGTGTTTTAAGCACTAAGTCTGTAATGCAAAATTGGTCGTTTTGAGAAAACAAGTTTCAAAGTTTTGAATACACACAACTGATTAAAGACCTTAGCAAAAGGCTAAACCTTAATGAAACTTACTAAAACTTTATAAGTACACGAAATACAATACACCTGCAATTTTCATGCATTCAATCAACTAGCCTCTGTTGGTTTCGTTTTAGCTATCAGAATTGTACAAGTTAAGGCATCAAAAACAGCAAAGTAAGAACTACACTCATCATTTTTATACATAAAAATGTATTTGTACAACAAAAAATATTGTGGGGGAAATGTATAGAACAGTTATACATGTATCTAAACCTGCAAAAATCCCTACTTTCACTGGCTGACTCCAATTCAAATTTTATTATCTGACAACTCATCATCTATCTGGGCCTTTAGCACATCTCAGTCCATGCAACCTATCAGTGACTTCATCAGAAAGGCCCACATAATTGATTATATGCATGCATGTATACATTTTGTAGATGTGTGTGAGTGTATGCATATGTACCACTTTTGAGGTGTGACTATTAAAGGAGAAGCATGTCATGAAACACTCCACTGACTCACCATCAAGATACGGAAGGAAGGCATCACGCTGTTCCTTGCTGAAGTAGCATTGATTCCAGCTGTCCACCAACTCTCTGCGAGCACCTTCAACAAAACGCTGTAAATTCTCATACTTCAACTGTTCACACCGAAGAATCTCATCGCGAAGACCAGACAGAACGCTGTGTTTGTGACCGTCATGCTGCGATTCGAATTGTATCCTGTCAGACTGTGGCAACTCCAGCCTGTCCCACAGAGCATGGATGCGTGCCCACAGATCTTCTACTTGCTGTTTTAAGTCACGATTCTTCCTTTCCAGCTGCACATCACAAATACACATAAACCTTACTCTGCACAATATAATTCACAATACATCCATCTGAAACAAATGAATGACAACTATGAATTTCTAAATCTTGGCAATGTGTCTTAATTTTTTACCCTTACCAAAAATTACGCAACTTCTGTACTGGTACCAACTCTCAATATTTTCACCATTTCCTGAACAACACTACATGCTGGGACACTGCTTTCTCCAGCGATAGACTGAAAATGAAAAAGCTAAGAACAACGTGATAAACTAACATACTTATGAAGATTATAATAGACAAAATGCAAACAGTTTATCAACAACATATTAACTAACTAACTAACCACACACACAAACACCAACACACATACACACACACACACACACACACACACACACACACACACACACACACACACACACACACACACACACACACACACACAATGAGAGCTGATTCCTTGAAGCTTTGCACAGCAATGAAATCTTCAAAACAATATTCTTACAGAATTTCATCAAACATTACATTCATCTTTGTTTTTTTCTAATCCCATTCTTACATCATGGAGGACAGATTTCAAAGATTCCATGTTTCTGTAGACAACTGGAAGCCATCCTCATCTTCACAAATAAGATCCCGCTCAAAGGAAGTTTCAGGATCATAGTCCATTTCACTGCACAGTGCCACAACTTGCTTCTTTGCTGATAAAAATTCTCTGTGTCGTTTTTCCTGCAACAGTCATAAATGATGAAATGACCTATGTAATTGTAGCAGTCATTCAATTGCTGGAATGAAAAAATTTTTTGACTGAATATATTATACTGCAAAGTCACTCAGTATTATATTAGACAAGAAAACATCCATCAGTTTCAATAATAAAGTCATTCAATTTCCCTGACACTGGATAAGTAATACTACTGTATTAGCCTTATCACCAAGATCAAATCAGCAAAAGAGCAGAATGATACAGCGAGTGGAATTGAAAGCGACATATAATTAACAGAGGAGGGCGACTAGGCAGGTAAACCCAAGGGAAGACTTCGAAGAGAGAAGAGAAAGGTGCATGAGACTGCAGCAAGGAAGAGAGAGAGGGAAAGCTATAATAAATTTCAAATGCACAAACAAACAGATGCAAACAGACAAGAACTGCTAAATGCTAGTGAAAAAGAACAGAATCACTTCAAACTTTTTTTCAATGATTATTAAATCCAATGACCTATGTTGAACTCTGCTGACGGATACCATTTCACAGCTCTAACAAAATCAGCCCAAACTTGAAATACCACACCATGTCTGTCTATGAACAGCAACATGCACTAGTGTACAGTCTCATCACAAAACCCTTCATCATCAAGTGAAATGAGTGCTGGCTGGTGTATCCAGAAGCATGGTCTGTATCCTGTCTCATGTGATATAAATGTTGCTTGATAAATGTTAACGTAGTGCTAGTGAAAAATTACCGGCCTATCTCTAATCTCTCTTTCTTGTCAAAACTCATCGAAAAAGTTGTCCTCAACCAACTGAACTCTCACCTGTCTGCCAACAATCTCCTCAATCCTTTCCAGTCAGCCTACCGCCAGTGCCATAGCACTGAAACTGCCTTGCTACACATTCTCAACAATCTCCTCCTTGCAATTGATACTGGCAAAGTCTCTCTCCTCACACTCCTTGATCTGTCTGCAGCCTTTGATACCATTGATCATGGTATTCTCCTTTCTAGACTTCATCATACTTTTGGCATCTCTAACATTGCTCTCTCCTGGTTCACTTCTTATCTATCAAACAGAAAACAAACTGTTCTCATCAATGGCACTTACTCTCAACCTGCATACCTGACCTGTGGTGTTCCACAAGGATCTGTCCTTGGCCCTGTTCTTTTCACTCTTTACACCTCCCCCCTGTCCACCATCATCAACTCCCACTCTATAAAACACCACTTCTATGCTGATGACACCCAACTTCAAGACAGTGACTCACCTGACAATATACAGCGCCTCCTGACTCGCACCACTGAGTGTTACTCGGACATCAAAAATTGGATGACATACAACAAACTTCAGCTAAATGATGACAAGACAGAAGCTATCCTCATTGGCACCCGTCAGAAACTTTCTCAGCTGCCTCCTCTTTCTCTCCCATTATGTAACACATCAGTCCCAATTTCTGATTCAGCTAAAAACCTTGGTGTCTGCATTGACTCTACCCTCTCTATGAACAACTTTGTTCTCAAACTGCCAGATCTTGCTATTATCACCTCCATCGTATAAGCCTGATCAGGAAGTATCTCTCTGTGGAAACAACTGCAAAACTCGTTCTCTCCTTCATAATGTCTCGCATTGACTATTGCAATTCACTCCTGTCCGGTCTTCCTGCCTCCACCACTCACATCCTACAGCGCATTCAAAACAATGCTGCACGCCTTGTACTCAAAAAGAAAAAAGCTGACCACATATCTCCTCTCCTGGCACAACTTCACTGGCTCCCTGTATCAAAGCGCATATAGTACAAACTAGACACCATGTGCTACAAAAGCCTCAATAACGCAGCCCCCGATTACCTGTCAAGCCTACTTGAGATCTATGTTCCCTCATGTACCCTCCGCTCTGCCTCTGATCCTCTCTTTTCGCTTTCCACGCACTAAGCTCAATACCTATGGTCCACGAGCCTTCTCTGTTTCTGGTCCGCTCTCCTGGAACAAACTTCCTCTCTCAGTCCATCAGCAACCTACTTTTGTCTCTTCAAGTCCGCTCTCAAAACTCACCTTTTCTCCTCTGCATAAAATCCTGACCTCACTCAATCCCCTCAGCAGCCTGTCTCCACTCGGAGGGGAATCACATTGCAATATATATAATTGTATATAATATGCTCTCTATAATTTTCCATTGTTTTTATTCTTTCTCCCCATTTATAGCCATGTGTGTGTGTGTGTGTGTGTGTGTGTGTGCATGGGTGCGTGCGTGCGTGTGCGTGCGTGTGTGTGTGTTTCAGGGCTTAGATTTGATTTTATCAAGATTTTGCGCTATATAAATATTGTAATTATTATTTTTATTATTATTAGTGCATATCCAACATTTCTGTTCAACGATGGACGTTGCTGCATAAATTCAAAGGCTTCCCTCATTTTTCTCTTGCTTGTAGTTTTTTTGAAAAACCAAAAGAAAACAATACAATAAATGAACTACTTATTCACTGTACCTTTTCAGCCTGCAAACTCTTGACATGAGCCTCCAGTTCTTGCAACTGTTCTCGGGTTGGTACACTAGCACTTGGGACATAGAATGGTGTGCTGCACAATGCCTGACATAAAGTCTGGTCCTGTTCCAGCAGCTGTTTCAGTTTCTTCAGGCGCTCCTGTTTCTCCCTGTTCAGATTGTCTAGCTTCGTCCTCAGTTCCTTTTCTCTCTGAACCATCGACAGCTGTTCACTAATCTGCAGTTAAAACAAAAATAACATCTGCACATCGAGAACCGTTCAATAATCTGCAGTAACAACAAAAGTAACATTTGCACAATAAAAGTACTTTAATAATAAAATATTTTATGACCATTGTTTTGTGAAATTATAATAGGCACAATCTTATTATAATTTACACATATATCACGCCTAAACGAATATTATCCATCAAGGAATTTCACTTACTTTTTGTTAGGCCTGATCGGTTCAGCGAACCCTCGTCAGACTGGTGGGCAGAGGCTTGTTGTAGAACTATTCAGCTGTGAGAACACTTCTCACTATCCGTGTGTGACCCCATTCTGATTTTCTGTTCATCAGTAGGTTGCTTGGGGCGTTGTGTATTTGGACTGCTTCACTGATTTGTCGGTCCAATGCACTTTTATGTTTGCCTGTCACTGTCATCACAAACTCGGGTGTGTTTTCTTCATGTTTGTGTGTAGTATTAACATGTCTATAGAGGACTGAGTCATTATCTTTGTTGTGATGACAGTGACAGGCAAACATAAAAGTGCATTGGACCGACAAATCAGTGAAGCAGTCCAAATACACAACGCCCCAAGCAACCTACTGATGAACAGAAAATCAGAATGGGGTCACACACGGATAGTGAAAAGTGTTCTCACAGCTGAATAGTTCTACAACAAGCCTCTGCCCACCAGTCTGACGAGGGTTCGCTGAACCGATCAGGCCTAACAAAAAGTAAGTGAAATTCCTTGATGGATAATATTCGTTTAGGCGTGATATATGTGTAAATTATAATAAGATTGTGCCTATTATAATTTCACAAAACAATGGTCATAAAATTAAGTAACGCCTATATGGCTGAAACAAGAAAACTCTCAGCATGGAATAATAAAATAATGACTTTTTAAAAATAACAAAGACAAACTGAGAGTAAACAAACTAAACAATGAAAGAAATGAGGTCTATATATATGTAATTTAACCTCAACAAATAATTAGCTGCTGGGCATGCAATAGGTCAGCATAAGTTGACAGTTGGTCAACTGGAACTTCTGAAGAGCCGTGGAGAGTTGTGTCAGTCCAAGCATCAAATACTTATTTCTTGGTAAATACTGAAGATGTCTCATTGCAACTCTTGGGCCTGGTTGATGCCAGGATACATTTGGCATGAAGTCTACTGTACTGTACATCATATGTCAAATCAAAATGGAACTCAACAGTATTATCAAATCACCCTCACCTTCGTGACAAATAATTAATGTAAAAAATGTTCAGCTTTCGTTGCTTTTGATTTTGTCTTTCTCCCCCCCCCCCCCACACACACACACACTACACATACACACAAACTATATTTATGCGTATACACACACAGCTGGGGACTAGATACAGCATACACACATACTATATGGCACACGCACACACATCATCTATCACCAGAATTTTACTAAAAAAAAAAAAAAAGAAAGACTTTAAATGATTAATAACTATTTGTGGTTCACTTTTCACCTTTGGAACAGCATGAGCCAGTTCAAGGCACAATGTGGAAAGGTCGTCCACATATCGCTGGATGTTCATGGCCATTTGTTCACGAAGCTGCTCTTCTTCGCTGACCATTTCATCCATCAAGTTACACAGGTGTATGGACACAGTTCCCGCCCTGTTGGCCACCTGGCCCTCATCAATGCCAATCTCATTCCAGATGCGGTACAGTTTGTCCAGTGACCCCTCCAAGCGCCTTGTCACCTCCTCTTTCACATTCTTTTTACTGTCAACACACAAAACAAGTTGCTATATAATCCAGGACAACCATTCATAAGCCAATACAGTTAAGCACAAACACTCTGAATGCTCCATCAACTTCATTATTCCTGATGTCGATTTCAGTTTCTTAACATATGCTTAACTGACAATGGGTATCATAAGAAAATAAATGATTGTCAGTAAATGTATCATCAATCACAACAAATTTGTGTTTTATATCCTTTCAATCTTTGGCTGACAGTCTGATTTCTAAACACTTACGACAGTTGACTGAATCACAGTGAAAGTGAATGTCACATCATGTTGGACTACTACTACCAATATCATGCGTTGTTCTCAAGCTTTGTGGTTGTGGCCACACTACACAGGCATGCGGAATGTTTATACATGAAAAGAAACCCGAGTCTGTAAGGAAACTGTGGCTGTGTTTATTTTGATTAGCAAACCCTGTGCCAGTTAAAGTGCAAGAAACCCAGAGATTGTAACATGCACTTTATGTTGCAATGTAAAACACAACAAACATGCTTTGACATGGACTGTTTGCACTATACAAATGGAACTATTAATCATTATTAGTATTACTATTCATTATCTGCCCATTTTTCACTAGATCTACCAAAACAGCTAACCAATCCACCTATGATATCACTATCAGAATGACATGATAATCTAATGGCATGGAGTTTAATTAAACCCGGGACTGATTTTTTTGGTAACGATTTGAACTACAGTTCTGACCATGGGCCAGTGACTTATTGTTATTGATATTGTTGCTTTGAGAAGTCTGAAACAACTGCTAAATCTGCTCTACCTTCTGTGAGGGTGGATATGGATTCCCAAAGGAGGAAATACTTTCGGATTGTTTTCAAATTGTTGAATGTGGTTGACGCTAGTCATAGGCTGGGTTTTCGTAGAAATTTAAGCAGAAATTAGTCCCTTCAGTTAGGGCATACCTAGCCAAGTACGTACTGTGGTGTGGTCAGAGATTGAAACTCCAATGACAATCCTTGAAGTGGATGAGATTCGACTGTGTGGTCCCAGTCTTCCCAATGAGCCCATAGCACACCCAACTCTGGATATCATCATCATCAGGTGCCCTGCCGCATGGCGTTGGTGACCATGGACTTCCAACCTTCTCTATCTCTCCTTGCCCCCAGCATCTCCCCCACCCTCCTCATCCCCAGCCACTCTGCAATTCCGTCCAGCATTCTCTCCCTGGGTCTACCTGGTGCTCTCTTTCCCTCCAGCTTTCCCGTTGTGACCAGGTGCTCCAAATCCCCCTTCCTCATAAAATGGCCTATAAATGTTGCTTGTCTTTTCCTAATCTTCCTTATGAGTGATCTACTTGTGTCTGCCTCCATCAAGACTGTCTCGTTTGTTTTCTTTGCTGTCCATGGAACTCTCAACATTCTTCTGAGAAACCACATCTCGGCTGCCTCGATCCTGCTCTGGCTTTGCTTGCTGACTGTCCATGCCTCGCATCCGTACAACAGTATTGGTTCTATATAACATTCAAGGACTCTCTTTCTGATGTTAATTGATAGGCATTTGTTGGTAAGAATGCTTGTCATCTTCTTGAATGCTGTTTTGGCTTGGCCGATTCTGCCAGCTATTTCCGATGTGCATCTGCCATCTGATGAAATGACCGTTCCCAGGTATTTGAACTTATTAACCTGTGTCAAGGTTGTGCCATTTGCTGTTATTTTGCAGGAGGGGATTTCATGTTTTTTACTGATCACCATGACTTCAGTCTTCCTGCTGTTTAGTTCCAACCCCTTACCTTTGCTTTCTGTTTCTAGTATATTCACAAGGTTTTGTAGGTCCCTTTCATTTTCTGCAATTAGCACGGTAGTCATCTGCGTACCGAATGTTTTTTATCATTTTCCCTCCAACCTTTAATCCAGGGTCTTCTTCTAGGTTTCTCATGATATTTTCACTATATAGTGAAAACAGATCTGGTGACAAAACACAACCCTGTCTGACTCCTCTTTTGATGTTTTGAAAAGAGCTTATATTGTTTTCTATTCTCATTGCTGCTGTTTGTTCCCAGTACATATTCCTGATTATTCGCAGATCTTTTCCATCGACATTGAATCTCTCCAGTTGGTTGATCAATTCATCATGTCGTATCCGATCGAAAGCCTTGGTATAGTCAACAAAGCATAACACAAATCCTTATTCATCTCAATTGACTTCTCTATGATAGTTCTTAGGATGTATATGGCATTAATAGTTCCTTTCCCCTCCACAAATCCACACTGTTCTTCTGCTATTTCTCTTTTGATTCTATTCCTTGTCCTCATCATGATTATTCTTAACAGGATTTTTGTTACATGACTCATCAAACTGATTGTGCAATGGAGTTCGCATTCTATAGCCCCTGTCTTCTTTGGAAGTGCAATGAAAATTGATTTTGACATATCTTTGGGGATTTTTCCAGTGTCATAAATTTCATTTAGGAGGACTGTTATTTTTTCTATACCAAATTCCTCCATCTCTGAAGTAATGTTGTCTGGTCCTGGGGCTTTTCCTGGTTTCATCTTTTTCAGTGCTGCTCTAACTTCATCCTTCATTATGGGTGGTCCTTCAAAGTTCTTTTTTATGTGTTCTTCGTTTCTGTCATCCTCAAAAAGGTCTTTAATGTACTCTCCCCATCTGTCTAATATTTTGTCTTTTTCCATGATCTCTTCGATTTTAAGCAACCAGTTGATGTGCATGTATTTTTCCTGTGGACAATTTCTTCAATTCGTCTGTACATACCCTGAGGATCCATTTTGTGTCGTTCTTCTATCTCTTTGCATTTTGTGTTCAGCCAAGCTTCCTTAGCTTCATTGCACCTATACCTGATTTCTTTGTTTATCTTCCTGTATATCTCCTTGTTTCTCTTTGCCTTTCTCCTTTCCTCCATCTGGCCCAAAATTTCATTAGTCATCCAGCTCTTTTTTGCTTTTCTATTTGCCTTAGGGATTTCTTCACAAGCTTCATTTATAGAACTTCTCAACTTTGTCCATTGTTCCTCACTGTTACCAACGTCTTCCAGAGCACTGAATTTGTTTTGAACATGTACATTCAATTTTGGATGTATCATTTCATCTGACTTTAAGAGTCCAAGGTTTAGTTTGATGTTGCTTTTGGTCTGCTTTCTTTTCCTCAATTTCAGCCTAAACCTTCCCACTACAGGATTGTGGTCACTGTTGCAGTCTGCGCCTGGTAGTGTTTTTGCTGACAGTAAAGAATTTCTAAATCTTTTGTTGATCAGGATGTAGTCAATTTGATTTTTGGTATTATCTCCTGGACTCATCCAAGTCCATTTTCTTCTATTAGGCTGCTCAAATCAGGTGTTTCCTACTATGAACTCATTCATCTGTGCCCATTCTACAAGCTTCCTCCCTTTCATTTTGTGTACCAAGGCCATGAGGTCCAACTATATCCTCCACTCTATCCTGTCCCACTTTAGCATTAAAATCTCCCATTATGACTATAACTTCTTGTGATTTACATTGGACCTTCGCCATCTCTAGAACTTCGTAGAAGTTGTCGATGTCTTCCTGAGTACTTGCGTTGGTGCATACACCTGTATGATGATATCAAAAGGTTTCGCCTCCCAATTTGACCAGTAAAACTCTGTCGGACACTGCCCAGTATCCCTTAACTGCTTTTGATTTGTCTTTGTCCATTATGATGCCTACTCCTCTTTCATGTGAATTACCACCAGAGTATATCACTGTATATGCTCCTGATGTTATCATGCCTGCCCCCTTCCATCTCACTTCCCCCAGTCCTAAAATATTGGTGTTAAGCCTTTCCATCTCCATTTTGATGTTGTCTAATTTACCTTTCTGCAGCATTGTTCTGATGTTCCATGTTGCTATTTTGGTGTTGAATTTAATTTTGGTCGCAGTAGCTGGCTGACGGTCTGGTGTCACCTGCGCCGCATGACAGTCGCTACTGGACGAAGGTGCTCCGCAGGAGCACCTATTGACGTCGTTAACTTTCTTCTTTCTCTTTCTCCTGTCCATGGTTTTCCTGGGGAAAAACGATGGTGGTTTCCCCTTGCCTTCCATCGTTTTTTTTTTTTTTAGGGTTAACTCCCTTAGCCTTACTCTCTCTCCCGAGATGTCCACAAGGCAGTGGAGCTATTTACCCATAGCTTGGGGATCTGGTTCGTGGGTACCAGGGGTGTCCACACGCCTGGCCTGCATGCCTCACATCTGGGGCCCAGACCTCCTCCGAGTCCTACAAGATTCAGCCTGAGTCCGTGAGGTGCTCAGTTACCGCTTATCGCCACGAGGAGGCACAGTGTAGGGCTTGCTGATGGAGAGGCTATGTATTGACAGGAAGAGACTTACGTCTTGCTCTTCTTTTCACACAGCAGTGCTAGCCAGCGGTGCAGGCCGAAGCCGACACATTAGACGCATCAGATCTGCCAATATGACAGGATAGGAGCTGGTTAAAGCCGAAAAATCCCACAATGACTTTTGACAGGATTGATGGGGATTCGAACACACAACCTTCCCGTCAGTAGTCTGTTGATACAGTGTGTTGTGTTGTGTGTGTGTGTGTTGTGTGTGTGTGTGTGTGTGTGTGTGTGTGTGTGTGTGTGTGTGTGTGCACGCGTGCATGTGGTACTACTATAAGGGTTAAAGCACCTGTCCTATAGTATAGGATGAGAACAGAGAAGCGCAGAATGCCCAGATTCGAATCCGGACTAGTCTTAAAAGAAAAAAGCAAATTTCTCTTCTCCCTAGCCTTTCTCAAGTCAGTGGTTACCATCACTGGCATCAGTGATGATTATTTGCAATTTTACTTACTCAGTACTTGGAAGTTGGATAAGAATTCTCTACAGTCACCACAATGTCTACACTAATCAAGGTAGATGAAGCTCATTAGCCCTGTCAAGACAGCCCATCTAGAAAAGAGATAACTGTGGATAATGCCAATGGCATAAAAGTCATTGCATGATTGCCTACACACAGTGTATCTAGACCACATGCTCCTAGCTCAACATCAATCTATATTTCTGACAATTCCATTCTACTGACAAAGCTGACATCTTATCATGCTGTACTGAATTAAAATATTTTAACACACTGTTGAACATGGAGTCATCAATATTTTAGGATTCCACTGCAGCACTCCCCTGATGGCCAATGAAGGAATCTCTGGCAGACCTACTCTCCAGTGATGATATTATCAAAACCAAAGTCCTGAAGCAAACTACATGATCTGAGAAATGGGAAGGCACCAGGGTGAGTTGCTCATGGAGAATATGACAACTGTGCTCCTATTTATATGATGAAAGGAAGAGGTTTAGAGATCTCAAGATTTTATGCTATGTATGTATCCATAAAATAATACATGAAGGATGATAAATCCTCAGGCGATAATCAACATCAACATGGAATATACCTCCTTTGCAAAGAGGGGAAGGTCCTTGCCAGAATCATCCAAATCACTTGTGCAGCTGAGCTAATCATCTCTGAGACTCTGCGTCTTTTGTTGCAGAAGAGGCATGAGTGACATGGCTTTTACTATACATGCCAGCTTCCAAGGGGAGTATCATAAACAAAACCAGAAGCTCCACAGTCACACTGTACTGCTTGTAGATATGACCTAAGATTTGACACCATCAACTGGAAAGGCCTGCAGGAAATATTACAAAAGCTTGGTTGTCCTAATGAGCTTGTATCGCCAGTTACTTCCTACCATAATCATGATAATGACATGCTGGCCAGGATGCAAGACAATGAGGAAGCATCCAAACCCTCCCAGTACAGACATGAGTCAAACAGGATGCATTCTGGTATCCCTCGCTTCCATCCTTTCTGCAGCAACGCTGATTGATGTATAATTTGCAGGATGGTATAAGATGGAAAACTGTTCAACCTGTGGAGACACCAAGCCAAAACCAAAGTGCTCAAAAGCCATCCTGTGGGAATTTCTCTTTGCAAATGAATGCACTGGCTGCACACTGACATGAGGACATTCAGCACATCACTGACCAATTTGCTCCAACCAGCAAACATTTCATCCATACCATTGAAAAACAATTATCTTGTAAATTTTACTAGTAGTCATACAGTATTATCTATTTTTGCTGCATTACTGTACTGACCCAGTAATACCCACCCCATCCCCCTATGTGTGTAGGTGTATGCATCCTATATATTCCTTAACATTTGTTTGCTTTCTTGTGTGTCTTAAAGTTTGTATTTATCAAGTAGTATCAGCACTACCACATTAAAATTTCATGCTATGATAATGATATATTGTTTCTGATGAACTATGTTTATGCGGCACTGACGCATTGGTATAATGTGTATCTGACTGTCACTATTAGGCTACTGCACAGAAAGGTATTAACACTGCAACACTCTCCCTTCACCCCCTCCCCCAATTTGTGTGTGTGTGTGTGTGTATGTGTGTGTGTGTGTGTGTGTGTGTGTGTGTGTGTGTGTGTGTGTGTGTGTGTGTGTGTGTGTGTGACAAATTGAATCACTGGACCTACTGTTATCACTGGGTCTACACAAATAAGCACATATGTGACTGGTTCTTGCGAACGGGGTCACAAGTCGCAACGTGTGAACTGAGATACGGGCCTGAAAAGGTGGTGAGGGTCGATCTGGGTGATTTGAGATTTTTGTTCCTACACATTGTCTGACCATTAATCTATTAATTATGGCAAAGATTAAAGTGAAATTTGGGCTGAAAGAGTGTTAAAATAACATTTTAAAGTGATAACCCATCGAGAATGTGCAGATTTTTTCCGTGAAAATGCGTGTTTGAGCTAATTTAGGCCATGAAACCGTACAGGGCCTCAGCATATAGCATACTGTTGGAATCAGCTCGCGAAATAGCTAGTATGTAGTGCAGAACCACTTTATCTATCACTTCACTAAGTTTGATGAAGATAGAATACTGGTTGCTAAGGATAAAGCAGAGAATTTTGTTGTCCTTCTTTAACTCTGCTTTTCTCAAAATAGCCGTCCCATCACCCACTCCCTTTAAATTACTGTAACTCGCCCGATTTTCCAGTTAGACAGTTGAATTATATATGTCATTGGAAGAGCATTTTTTCTGCTTTCCGGTGATATAAATATCTCTATACCCCCAAAATTAAGTTGTGACCCCATTCGTGAGAACAGGTCACATATATACTTCGGGTACAAATAAACATCTGATAACACATCGACTGCACCGTACCAGGAATAAATAAATTATCCTTGTCTAGACTAGTCGCCATGGTGTAGTGGTTAACGCAACGGACTACCGACTGGAAGGTTGTGGGTTCGAATCCCCATCGTCCCTTCAAAACTATATAATTCATTAATTGTGGGATTTTCGGCTCCTACCCAGAGTTGGACATGTCATGGGCTCATTGGGAAGGCTGGGACCACACAGTCACGTCTCATCAATTTTACGGATGCGTCATTGAGGGTGTTGCTCAAATCTTCTGACCAGCACTGCAGGCGTATGTATCTCTCGGGCCTGGTTGACATCAGGCTATGTTGTAATACTAGCGTTCAGCCCTATCACGCAGTCTCAATCCTAGATGGAACTTCATTAGTTCATAGCATCATGATTATCATACTCATCAACATCATCATCATCACATTGTTATTAGTTAGGCCTATAAAAAAAAAAAAATGTGCCAGCTTCTGTGGCCATTAAAGATGGCATAGAAAATGGGACGATAAAAAAAAAGTTGAGCACAAAGTTTGAAAGAATCTTTGAAAGATAACCTCCCTGAGTGCCATGATCCTAAAAAAAAATTATCCTTGTCTAATATCTTTTCAAGAACGTTGCGTTTATTTAGGCCCTAATTGGCAAATACCAGTTTTTCTACTGATGGTCTCTAAGCCGCTTAGACCCAGATTTGAGATTAATATATATATGTGCAAACATGTACACGTATTGTAGGCCTATACTACAGTGAGTTATGTTGGCCTGCAATCTACTACAAAATCGGAACTAAGCCTGAGCAACTACAAAATCGGAACCGATTCTCAGCAACACTGCCAACAGTTAAAACCTTCAATGTCACGTGAACGTGTACGCCTAACTTATTTTTCATGTCACAATGACAATCGCATGATAAGCGCATTTTCGCACGATGACTGTTCGATGTATGCTCGACAACATGCCGGTTGCTGTCATCAACAAAATAGGTTACCATTAAATATGCAGACTTGTAATACATTCATCATTTCCTGTGAATACATCGTTCGATCGTAACCCGATTTAAATCTACTAGGCCTACGTATGAATTATCGCCAAGGCATTTTCTGCCCGATCGGGCCGATGCAAACTGCCAGAAAGTTGACAAACTAACAAGTTACAGCAGAGTTTAAGGATCTAACCACATACATCATAGTCCACATTCTTACCTTGACGCAGACATTGCAAATGCTTGAACCGATTCTTCAAAATACCATCAACATTCACTGATCACATTTTCAGGTAAGAAACAATCTTCAAAACACAAAACTTCATTTGAACAAGGCGCTGTTTGCGTGTTGTTCATTGGTCAATTTTGAAGGACACAAACTTTCCCGTCTTGCTTGCGGTTTCCGGTTTTAAAAACGAGGAAACGAAAGTAGATCATTACCAAACTAACAATAGGTTGCGGGCCCCAGTAGTTCAGTTGGTTGAGCTAATGGTTGTGGGCTCGAATCCCGGGATGTGCTACATTAAAACTGGCCTTCTCACAGTCCCATCTTAACATCATTGTTTGTACTGGTGGTGTCAGTATAGGATTAAATAAGTCCCCCTTCTCCCACTTCCCCGGGATGTCAAGATGTAAAGATGGGACAGGACAGTGAGACCAGTTTAAATCATTGGCAAAGTGATCGCCTGTTTGGGTTTTTATATATCCGTGTCGCTATGTAATATATGTAATATTCATGCACAAAAGGCTGAAATGTACGTGTGTGTCCTTCAAGCGTGCCCCCCTCCCCCCCCCCCCACACACATTACTTTGTTTTAATAATTTCTGGTATATATTACTATCTGTCTTGTCCACGGATGAGGAAGAGACACACCAAATCTTAAAGCAGCTGGATGAGCTGGTGGCCTCTTCAAGAATGAGGTTCAAACCTAAGAAATCCCGAAGTCTCTCACTGCGAAAAGGAAAAGTGGCAGATTCAGTCAAATTCATGGTAGCCAACCAAGCCATCCCCACTGTCACAGAAGAGCCAGTAAAAAGTCTCGGAAGATGGTATGATGACTCCCTGAAAGACACAAAAAGGGGATGTGAAACCAAGCAAACAGCAGAAGAAGGCCTGAAGAAAATAGATAACTGCGGACTGCCAGGCAAATACAAAGTCTGGTGTCTACAGTTCATGCTGATACCAAAGCTGCTGTGGCCACTGCTAATCTATGACATTTGCACCAGCACAGTCGAAGCAATGGAAGCCAAAATCAACAAATACACAAGAAAATGGCTCGGTGTCCCACCTGGTCTCACTGATGTTGCATTCTACTGTCGTCAAGCAATGCTGAAGCTACCTCTCAAATCCATAGTGGAGGAATACAAAGTTGGAAAAGCAAGACTGTTGAGCATGCTGGAGGAATCGGAAGACAATATCGTGAGATCAGTTCATCCAAAGCTGAGAACTGGCAGAAAGTGGAAAGTCCAAGAGGCTGTAAACAATGCCAAGAGAAACCTCAGCATCAAAGAAATAATTGGACACACGCAAACCAACAGACAGGGACTGGGAGCAACAAAAATGCAGTGGTGGTCCAAAGCCAAAGGGAAGGAAAAAAGAGACATGATCATACAGGAGTTGAAGGAAGAAGAAGATGTCAAAAGAGTGCAGAAGGCAGTCCAGCAAGGTCAACAGGGGCAATGGACAACATGGGACAGTGCACTCCAAAGAAGTCTCAGCTGGAACGATATGTGGCACATGGCTCCTCTAAGGATAAGCTTCCTCCTCAGATCTGTATATGACCTGCTCCCCTCGAATGCAAACTTAGTGAAATGGGGGAAAGCAGACGACCCAGCATGTCCGCTCTGTCAGAAGAAACAAACAGTGGAACATGTCCTAAGCTCTTGCAAAGTAGCGCTAGCCCAAGGAAGGTATACATGGAGGCACAACCAAGTTCTGAAAGTGATCACAGATGTGGTTAGCGAAAAAACCATGACCCCAAACGCACCAATTGCTATGACAACGTTCTACAAAGCAGGAGGGAAACAGGTCTGGCCCGAAAGTGCTATGACAACCAGCACATTGCCAAAGGGTCTTCTGGATGGAGCAGTCGACTGGGAGTGTACAGCAGACCTCCCAGAGTGGAGAAATTACCCAGATGTCATCAGCAAGACAGGCATGAGACCAGACATCGCTCTCCACTCTGACTCCTCGAAACAAGTGATTCTGATAGAACTCACTGTGCCATACGAAAGCAGAATGGAAGAAGCACATATCTACAAGACCGAAAAATACGCCGGTCTTGCCAGCACCCTGAAGAAAGCAGGTCTGCGGGTCAAAATCTTCGCCATAGAGGTCGGGGCAAGAGGGTTTGTGGGCACCTCCGCTTATGATCTCATGAAACAACTCGCCATTTCTGGGAAGAAGAGGACTAGAGCCCTTAAAGCGATGGCAGAGGCAGCAGAAAGGAGCTCAAGCTGGATCTGGGCAAGGAGGAACGAAAAAAAGTGAACTTCATAAGGATTAAATTCCCTACAGATGATGTGTGCCCCGTTAGCACATTGGTAAAACCGCGTACCGCAGTTCTGAAGCGCAGAATCGCCCAGGTTCGATCCCCGGCGTGGGAAAATTTTAAAAATAAAAAATAAGACAACAGCAGAAGGGCATCCAGGAGTCATGACCTGGATGTGGCCCGGCCCCCCGAGAGTGTAAGGAATTCAGGGCCGAAACACTTGTCTAAAGGGGGTTACTTCTCTGAAGACCTTCTGTTGTCTAGCTCTCCCTAGAGTTTCTTTCTACCTGCACATGGTCAGTCCATTGACTTCCGGGAATAGTTCGGAGGACATTCGGGAAAGACCGAAGTACACTGGGAAAGACTAGATCTGCGGGCTTTGTGGGTTGGCTTCCCACCTTGCCTTTGATAACATGCCACGAGTTTTTCAAATGAAAGATGCTCCAGGATTCACCGAAAGGGGGAGAGAATGATGAATCCATCGGCACTGACTCCATCACGACTGGAAACGCACAACGGACCATGATTAATGACCAGTGTGCGTGTGGAAGGAGATTCACCACCAAACGCGGCATGAAGATCCACAGGACAAAAATGGGCTGTTTGAAGACACATACGAACCAGCAGCAGCGCACTGCGATAGCAGGTGAGACGTTGGATGACCAAGGCCAGGAATTAAACCATAGTGCCAAGGACATCCACGCTGACGGTTCTGATGCGGATTTTGCACAAGCTCTTAACGCCAAACGTGGAAAACTCAATTTGCCGCCTGCCGGTGCAAAAGAACAATGGGAGAAATTAGATGAGGAACTTGTCCTTAAGCTGAATGCGCTAATAGGGAACAGTACGCTGGAACACAAACTTGACACATACGGAGACATCATATACTCTATCTGCAGGGACACTTATGGAGTGAAGCAGCCAAAGACAAAAACGCCTCCCCAGAAATCCAGAAGACAGCAACAGATGGAGAGCATCCGGAGGGAGAAAAGGAAGCTTAAAAAGCGAATGAAAACTGCCTCAGAATTCGAGAAGCAAGGGCTCCTGGAACTCTGGAAAGATCTGAAGGCCAAACACAATGCTCTCAGCAAAGTGGAATCAGCAAGGCGAAGAAAGAGCAAAAAGAAGAAGACTCAAGATCGTTTCTTCAAAGATCCCTTTGACTTTTCAAGAAAGCTGTTTGAACAACCCAAATCAGGGACTCTCACAGTGGGCAAGGAAACCCTAGAGCAGCATCTCAGGGAAACATATTCCGATTCTCAGCGCGAGGCACCACTTGAAATCCAGAATCTGGTTTGGCCTGCAGCGCCAGAAGGAAAATTCAATAACAAACCACCAACACTGGATGAAGTGAAGAACGTAGTAAAGAAAGCCAGAGCCAAGTCAGCACCTGGACCAAACGGAATACCATACCTGCTCTACAAGAAATGCCCAAAAGTGCTCGAGTGGCTCCACAAGATGATTCGATCAGCACGGAGGAACCAGAAGATCAGCGACCAATGGATGAGAGCTGAAGGAGTGTACATTCCGAAGGAGCAGAACTCCAGCAGCATCAATCAGTTCAGGCCAATATCACTTCTGAACGTCGAGGGGAAAATCTTCTTCTCTGTTATGGCAGCAAGATTGACAAAATACCTGACTGAAAACAAGTATCTGGATATGTCAGTCCAAAAGGGAGGCATACCAGGAATGCCTGGATGCTTGGAACATGCCACGTTGATTTGTGATGCCATCCAAAAAGCAAGAACAGAGAAGAGAAACATTGACGTAGTTTGGCTTGATCTGGCGAATGCATATGGATCAGTTCCACACGATATGATCCAGCTGGCTCTTGAAATGTATCACATCCCAGAAAACATCCGAACAATGCTGAGGAAGTATTTCCAAGGGTTCTCAATGCGGTTCTCTACCAAAGAATACACCACGGACTGGATAGACCTAGAGGTGGGCATTGCAATGGGCTGTGCAATCTCTCCCATACTGTTCGTGTTGGCAATGGAAGTCATCTTGAAAGCTGCAATGAAGAGTTCAGGTCCAGTGAATCTGGGAGATGGATACCAGATGCCTCCTCTGAAAGCTTTCATGGATGACACAACAGTCTTGTCCACGGATGAGGAAGAGACACACCAAATCTTAAAGCAGCTGGATGAGCTGGTGGCCTCTTCAAGAATGAGGTTCAAACCTAAGAAATCCCGAAGTCTCTCACTGCGAAAAGGAAAAGTGGCAGATTCAGTCAAATTCATGGTAGCCAACCAAGCCATCCCCACTGTCACAGAAGAGCCAGTAAAAAGTCTCGGAAGATGGTATGATGACTCCCTGAAAGACACAAAAAGGGGATGTGAAACCAAGCAAACAGCAGAAGAAGGCCTGAAGAAAATAGATAACTGCGGACTGCCAGGCAAATACAAAGTCTGGTGTCTACAGTTCATGCTGATACCAAAACTGCTGTGGCCACTGCTAATCTATGACATTTGCACCAGCACAGTCGAAGCAATGGAAGCCAAAATCAACAAATACACAAGAAAATGGCTCGGTGTCCCACCTGGTCTCACTGATGTTGCATTCTACTGTCGTCAAGCAATGCTGAAGCTACCTCTCAAATCCATAGTGGAGGAATACAAAGTTGGAAAAGCAAGACTGTTGAGCATGCTGGAGGAATCGGAAGACAATATCGTGAGATCAGTTCATCCAAAGCTGAGAACTGGCAGAAAGTGGAAAGTCCAAGAGGCTGTAAACAATGCCAAGAGAAACCTCAGCATCAAAGAAATAATTGGACACACGCAAACCAACAGACAGGGACTGGGAGCAACAAAAATGCAGTGGTGGTCCAAAGCCAAAGGGAAGGAAAAAAAGAGACATGATCATACAGGAGTTGAAGGAAGAAGAAGATGTCAAAAGAGTGCAGAAGGCAGTCCAGCAAGGTCAACAGGGGCAATGGACAACATGGGACAGTGCACTCCAAAGAAGTCTCAGCTGGAACGATATGTGGCACATGGCTCCTCTAAGGATAAGCTTCCTCCTCAGATCTGTATATGACCTGCTCCCCTCGAATGCAAACTTAGTGAAATGGGGGAAAGCAGACGACCCAGCATGTCCGCTCTGTCAGAAGAAACAAACAGTGGAACATGTCCTAAGCTCTTGCAAAGTAGCGCTAGCCCAAGGAAGGTATACATGGAGGCACAACCAAGTTCTGAAAGTGATCACAGATGTGGTTTAGCGAAAAAACCATGACCCCAAACGCACCAATTGCTATGACAACGTTCTACAAAGCAGGAGGGAAACAGGTCTGGCCCGAAAGTGCTATGACAACCAGCACATTGCCAAAGGGTCTTCTGGATGGAGCAGTCGACTGGGAGTGTACAGCAGACCTCCCAGAGTGGAGAAATTACCCAGATGTCATCAGCAAGACAGGCATGAGACCAGACATCGCTCTCCACTCTGACTCCTCGAAACAAGTGATTCTGATAGAACTCACTGTGCCATACGAAAGCAGAATGGAAGAAGCACATATCTACAAGACCGAAAAATACGCCGGTCTTGCCAGCACCCTGAAGAAAGCAGGTCTGCGGGTCAAAATCTTCGCCATAGAGGTCGGGGCAAGAGGGTTTGTGGGCACCTCCGCTTATGATCTCATGAAACAACTCGCCATTTCTGGGAAGAAGAGGACTAGAGCCCTTAAAGCGATGGCAGAGGCAGCAGAAAGGAGCTCAAGCTGGATCTGGGCAAGGAGGAACGAAAAAAGTGAACTTCATAAGGATTAAATTCCCTACAGATGATGTGTGCCCCGTTAGCACATTGGTAAAACCGCGTACCGCAGTTCTGAAGCGCAGAATCGCCCAGGTTCGATCCCCGGCGTGGGAAAATTTTAAAAATAAAAAATAAGACAACAGCAGAAGGGCATCCAGGAGTCATGACCTGGATGTGGCCCGGCCCCCCGAGAGTGTAAGGAATTCAGGGCCGAAACACTTGTCTAAAGGGGGTTACTTCTCTGAAGACCTTCTGTTGTCTAGCTCTCCCTAGAGTTTCTTTCTATCTGTTGGATACCATCTCATTGTTCGTTTCATTATAATGATAATTTTTATGGTTGACAGAGCTGCCAAACGAGGAGCTATCAGCGCATCAGAATCAAACAATAGACCTACTCAGCTTTTTCTTTCCTCGAAATACCTTAGTCGACATCTCTGTTTAGAAGCAGTTCTAAGTTCCAAGACAATCTTTAAAAAGTATGATAATAATAGCGCCCGTGAAGTTTGTAATCAGTAAATTAATTAAATAGTCTAATGTCACCAGAATGAGACTATACAATCCTTCATATAGGCTATAGGTGGAAACATAAGTTGTCTTCAAAACAAAATGCGCCAGGAATATTGTGTGTCATTGTGGACCGAAGAGAACAACTTCTTTCTTGCATTAGGATTAAACGACACATTCCCGTATGACTTTCTAAGAACGGTTTCAGATATGTTAACATACGGGTGATTTGTCTGCCTGTCAAGTAGCCAGCCTAAGCTTAAATGTAATTCGTTGTAATTCATGTGTTCACTGTTATATTCAGCCAGTTTATTTTCTTTAAGAGTTAGTTATTGTAAGTTACTTTGTTAGTTTTCCCCTCCGCTCTTCTAATTGCCATTTTCTTCCTTCTTTTTCAAGACTGATTATGTATATAAGTATTCCCCTTCGCCTTTCCTTCACTATCACCCCACCCCACTACCATTTTCCTTTTTTATGTCTATAATCACGTTAGTGACAGACAATGACCATGACACAGATACATCAGTCATTGTGCACAAACAGATTGTACTAGTACGAGTTTTATATGATTATAATATTGAAGATTTATACACCACAAAACAAGCTCAGTCCTTTGCACAATACAGAAAATGTTATTATAAAAACACTAGTCAACAGTAAAATCAATCGTATATATAAGCATGATATAACATAGAACAAGAAAAGAAAACAGTATCGTACGCGCGCGCACGCACACACACGCACCACACACATGCATGCATGCACACACGTACGCACACGCACGATGGCACATGCTCATACATTTAGACAAACTACAATGCGACACACACACACACTCACGCACGCGCACACACACGCACACACACACACAGTCACTCTATTTCTCTCTCTCACACATACACACACTCACACACACACACACACACACACACACACACACACACACACACACACACACACACACACACACACACACACACACACACACACACACACACACAAACGCACGATTGCACATAGTCATACATTTAGACAAAGTACGATACGACTGGACCTATAAGAGCCACGAACATTAAACTATGAATGTGGGGGATATTTCTGAGAGATGTTTTTATGTGTTGTTTCAAAATAAACAGAGGCCGGTGTGTTTGTTCTTTGTTTTATTTATTTTGTTTGTTTATTTGTTTTTGTTTTTGCTTTTGCTTTTGCTTTTATTTTGTTTTGTTTTCTTTTCTTTGAGACACTGGGAAGGAATTCCATGTTGCTGAGCCAAAAACAGAAAGGATTTCTTTCCCAGTAAATAGAGAAACCCGTTCAACGGAAAAGCTCACTGAGACCTGGGATCTTTCCAAGATTTGTTGGGCAAAAGGAGTTCTGACATATATGTTGGCATAGTATTCAAATTAAGACATTAAAAGCAGAGTGTGGCAATGTTATACTCCAGTTTTGCTTTGACTAGAAGACAATGTATTTTACGGAAGGGCTCTTTTGCACTGCACCGTTTGCTCTCCCGTAGGACAAGTGGAGCTTCACTGTTTAGAATTCGTCAGAGTGTGGATAGCTAATTATCAGAAAGTCCAACGAAGAGAGTTATTGTTATTGCTATTTTTGTTTAAAGCCCGGCCGACTGCGTAGAGCCATATCAGGGCTATAACTATTTCAAAACATACATAATAGTTCAACAGGAGAAAAAAAGAAAAGGAATTCAGAACACACATCAATGCATTCGTGCACATAACCTAAGGAGATGCCTCTGGCGTTGACTATTCCATCCAATTTATTACATAGGGGATTTAAAAAACAAACAAACCTGAATACAATTTTAGACATAACTAAGGACATTAAGGCATGTATAAAAACGGGCCTAAATTACCTAAAATTGCTTCCGCACATCACACTTTCCCACAGCCAAATTTAAACATAACTGAGGATATTAAACCATATATATAAAAAAAACCCAGCCTGATTTACCTAAAATTGCTTGTACATATCACACTTTCCTAGAGCCAAAAAGGCACTTAATACATTACCCAATTGTCAGGTAGTCTGGTTTGGACAAAATGAAAGACACACATAGCTTGTTTGTGGCAATAGCAGAAAGAAGTGGGCGGATTTTGTTTATTCTACGTGATTGGTGATATATGATTTTACTCAGTTAACATAAGCTCCATGAATAGGGAATCATCAAGATACACACCAAGATTGCTTGCAGATTTGCTGAAGATTATCGTACAGTCTGAGATAACCATGGTTTTTGGGATTACTATTCTAGGTTTGAAGTTTGTACCCACGTACACGAGTTTTGTTTGTTTGTTTGTTTTCATTCATTTCCAATTTGTTTGTTTTCATCCAGGTAACTATGTTCTCAACGGTGTTTTCAATTTCTCTAGCAGTGCTTGAAATGTGTCTCGGGAAAGCAGAATGTACCGTTGTGAGTGATCAGCAAAGAAATGTTAGAGAGCTCCTGATTATTCAATAGCAGCGCTAAGTGATTCTATTTACGTGGTGAACAGAACAGGGCCCAGGACAGAACTCCGTGGAACATCATAATTCAACAAAGATTGAGACATAGCGTTATTGGTGACAACAGACTGAGTTCCACAAGAAAGATATGACTTGAATCACTCAAGAACAGTTTCAGTGCAGCCAAAAGTGGATGTCAATGTCAGTGGAATCAAATGCTACTGAAAGATCTAGCAGTGATAGATGGGCACTTTTCCATTATTGGAAGCCAGCAGAAATTATTTACAACTTTCAACAAAGCAGTTTCTGTATATGGGTTTATGATATATATTGACTGAAAAAAAATGATCCAAAGGATCATTGACCTCTTGGTGACTCATCAGCTGCGAGAAGACGATACACTTAAGGACTTCACTCAAAAACAAAACAAACTAAAAATGAAATATTATAAACAAACCGATATTCTCTCTCTCTCTCTCTCTTTTATTTTCATTTTTATTTATTTATTTTTTGTTTATTAAGATTATGGGGATCAAGATTGGGCTTTTTGGGAGGAACTGACTAGGACATGTGTAAAGCTCTGTGGCATGAAAATGTGTTCAAAGACATATTCATGATTTCATCTACGATTGGAGAAATTTCCTAAATGCAATCAAAAAGGAAAGAGTCAAGGATGGGGTCAGGACTACAAGTTTTTTTAGGCATTGAAATGATAGTTCTTTGTTCACTTGATCTAGATTGACTGGGAAGCCGGTAAAAGGGGTAAACACTGAAGAATCAGAGCTGGGGCTGAAATTTCATCTTGTTTGTTCTATTTTCTCTTCGGTGAAATCACCGTATTTGTCTGGGAGGCATTTGGGTGGAAAATTGTTCGGAAGGACAGTTGATTTTTTTTCAAATTCATCCGAGGAACTTTTCCAACTGAGCGGCCAGATCATGTTACTCCCTTGCTTCACTTTCTCAGCCAGTTGCCTATTTCTGAAAGAATGTCATACAAATAGATACATATGCTACAAGTGTATAAACGGTACTGCACCTATTTATCTTTGGGACCCCTCCGATTGTATACACCCCTGCCCGACCTCTCCCTTCTGCTTCTGATACCAGTTGTTCACAAATTCCTCGATGCAGATGTTTCACAGTCAGTCGCCACTCTTTTTCTGTGTCTGGAACTTCTCCCGTCTATTCGACGGTCACGTATTCTGTCTTCCTTCAAGTCCAGTTTGAAGACATTTTTTTTTTTTGGTTCAGCAGTGATTTCTCCCTCTAGGTGCAATCTCTTTTGACTTAGTCCCCTCCTGTCCTCCCCCTCCCGTTTTGCTTTGTGCTTTTTTGGTCGTTGTTGGATGATTGCTTTGGTGAATGATGAGGGTGCACGCTTTGTTTTGATTCTTGTGTCAAGATTTGGTGCCTTGTAAATGTCATTATATTATTATTATTGTTATTGTTATTGTAATTATTTGTATATGGCTTTATCCACACTATCAATATCAGTCTATCAATACTATCAGTATCTATCAACACTCTCAACATTTATCAGTTCTATCAACATCTATCAATATTATGAATACCTATTAATACTATCAACATCTATCAGTCATATCTACATCTGCCAGTAATATCAGTACCTATCAATATCAAGTCTATCAATACTACCAATAATATCAATACTATGAGTATCAGTATCAGTTTATCAATACTATCAATATCAGTCTATCAATACTATCAATAATATCAATACTATGAGTATCAGTATCAGTTTATCAATACTATCAATATCTATCGATACTAGACCCTATTAATATCTATTAATACTGTCATTATCAATACTACCGATGCCAACTTATCAATACTATCGATTTCAATATATCAATATCTACCAATACCTATCAATATCAATCTATCAGTATCATCAATATCTATTAATATCTGTCAGTACTATCAATGTCGATCAATACCATCAATACCAGTCCATAAATACTATCAATATCCATCAATATAAATATGTAAGTAATTTCAATATCTATCAGTACTATCAACATCTATCAATACTATGAATCAATACTATCAATATCTATCAGTACTATTAATACCATCTATCAATATTATCAATATCTATCGATACTATCAATACCTATGAATATCAGTCTGTTAATTCTATCAATACCTATGAATATCAGTCTGTTAATTCTATCAATACGTATGAATATCAGTCTGTTAATTCTATCAATACCTATGAATATCAGTCTGTTAATTCTATCAATACCTATGAATATCAGTCTGTTAATTCTATCAATACCTGTGAATATCAGTCTGTCAATACTATCAATACCTATGATAATCAATCTGTCAATACTATCTATCTATACTGTCAATCTCTATGTGCAGAATTTACGTATACACCAGTGGTACAAAACGTCCCCAGGCAAGATACTGATCATGGTCCGTTGTGCGTTTCCAGTCGTGATGGAGTCAGTGCCGATGGATTCATCATTCTCTCCCCCTTTCGGTGAATCCTGGGAGCATCTTCCGCCTGCTAGGTAATGGGTGGGGATTTTTCCGACCTCCTACGTCAACACGCATGCTGATCTGCCAGTGCCTAAGCCCCATTCTGTGTATGCGAGCGTACGCATTCAGAATGGTAAGTCTGCACGTTAAAAATCCTGTAAGTCACATCAGTGGCCTGTGGCTCATGAAAACACAGAAACACCAAGCATGCACCTCAATCAAAAGATACAGACTGTGCAAACACATATTAGCTCGCCTGACTGACTGAATTCTCCACGCTCCACTAAAATGTCTGATAACTTTTTCAACGCAGTGAATCGAAATGCGTTTGGAGAATAGATCGTTACAAGAATGATTTATAATGATGATGATGATGATGATAATCATCATGATGTGCCCTGCCGCATGGCTTTGGCGATCATGGCCCTCCATATGCATCTATCCCTTGTCGCCACAAGCACATCTTCTACCCTCTCTGTCCTCAGCCACCCTGCAAGTCCGTCCAATATTTTCTCCCTGGATCTCCATGGTGTCTCTTTCTCTCCAGCTTTCCTATTGTGACCAGGTGCTCTAATTCCCCTTTCCTCATAAAATTGCCTGTAAATGTATGTTGCTTGTCTTTTCCTAATCTTCCTTATCAATGATCTTTTCTTTTCCTAATCTTCCTTATCAATAATCTTCTTGTGTCTGCCTCCATCAAGATCGTCTCGTTTGTTTTTGTTTGCTGGAACTCTCAACATTCTTCTTAGAAACCACGATTCGGCTGTCTCAATCTTGTTCTGGCTTTGCGTGTTGACTGTCCACGCCTCACAACCGTATAACATTATCGGTTCTATGTAACATTCAAGAACTCTCTTCTTGATGTTAATTGATAGGCATTTGTTGATAAGAGTGCTTTCCATCTTCTTGAATGCTGTTTTGGCTTGGCCGATTCTGCTGGCTTTTTTTGATGTGCATCTGCCGTCTGGTGGGATGACCGTTCCCAGATATTTAAACTTATCAACCTGTCTCAAAAGTTGTGCCATTTGCTGTTATTTTGCATGAGGGGATTTCATGTTTTTTACTGATTACACTGACTTCAGTCTTCTTGCTATTTAGCTCCAACCCTTTATTTTTGCTTTCTATTTCTATTATATTCACAAGGTTTTGTATGTCCCTTTCATTTTCTGCAATTAGCACGGTGTCATCTGCGTAAATAATGTAATAATGTTGTTTATAATTTTTCCTCCAATCTATAATTCAGGGCATTCTTCTAGGTTTCTCATGATGATTATACTACTACTACTAATAATAATGATAATAACAATAATAATAAACATAATAACAGTAATAATCATCATCATAATAATGATGATGACAGTTATAATGGTGATAATGATATATACCAATATGATGATAATCCAGTCTGGAACGAATCACATATAGCTCTGTACAGACGAAAAGTTCTTTTTTTTATTTTTTGTAGTTTTGTTGTTGTTAATAGATCGACTATACGGTGCATATCGCATACATACACACATATACAGACACGCGTGCGCACGCATGCACGCACGCACTCACACACCACACACACACACACACACACACACACACACACCACACAACACACACACACCAACACAGAGAACTTCTCAGTATCAAGCAGACAAGAACACCGATCGTCACATGTTCACAGTCAAGAAAGGCGACCACACACATTTATTTCAAAAGTTTATTTAGTTTTCTTTATATAAATCATACAAAGGTCAAACTAAGATGACGAATAAATAAACTATTAATAGAAAATACACTGTCAACATGATGATATAGTAAATGTTTCGATTATCACAGTCTGAAAACGCTATCAAAACATAATCATGTCAATAGGTAGATGGACAGCAAAGGATGATGTCCACTGATCAAATTTCCGCTGCGTGTCGCTAACCAGACGTGCTGAGGGCTTGACAACACATCTGAAGGAAACAAAGAGGAAGACCACCACCACCACACCACCACTAGCAATTAAGAAACGACTACACGAAGAATAAGACAAATAAAACAACAACAAGAAACAAAAAAAACAAAACAAAACAACAACAAAACAAAACAAAAACAAAAAAAGGAAGAGAAGGCGGGGGAGGAGGACAAGAGTAAGAATACGAAGAACGAGGAGAAGACGAAAGCGCAGGAAGAACAAAAAGAAATAAGAAAACACTGATAAAGGAAGAGGAGAACGATGAAGAGAAGGATGAGAAGAAGAAGAAGAAGAAGAACGAGGACAGAAAGGAGAAAGAAAGAAATGATAGGTCGAGAAGAAAGATGGAGAAGAAGAATGAACAGAAAAAAGGGGAAGAAAGAACAACAGAGAAGAAGGAGAAGAAAAAGCCCGGAGAACTTAGAAGAAAAAGAAGAACAGCCACAACACAAAGAAGGACGACATTGAAACATGGAAATAATAGCAAATATAGAAGCAGTAGAACAACAACAACAACAACACACAATAAGAACAACAACAATAAGAACAAGAAGGAAAAAAGAAAGAAAGAAAGAACATGAAGAAGAGGAAAGAGAAAAAGGGCAAGATTAAGCAACAAAAGACGAGGAAACAACAGAAAAGAAGAAGAAAATTAAACAAAATGACTTTACACATTCAAATATAATAAATGAACGACTGGACCGTTGAGAAATTTGAACATTAAGCACAGAAAATAATAAATGATTAGTGTGCATTTTCATGCACTAAATGGACGGACTTTGACGACTAGATCATGGATATCGATGTCTACGTGAGATTTCTGAATGTCACAAGCTGGATGATAACAATGACATCAACACCAAGAAAGTTAACAAAGTTTACTATGTTTAATCAAATTCACAGCAAAACACATGACATCAACTTTAACAAACTGGCAAGACTATCAAGTTGATGCAGCAGCGGAAAAACACTACCCCCCTATTTTACCACTCACACTTACAGTACTACAACACACATGTGAAGATGACATTACTCGTAATGTAGCGACAACCACCACTGTAATAACTAACACGCAGCATGACAGTGAATACGATTTTATAGTTTTTAACCTTTTGACTCCTGCACTCTGTCCAATAGCATCCTTTATTGTCAACCATGCGAGCAAAGCAAAAAAAAAAAAAAAAAAAAAAAAAAAAGAAAACCTTTTGATCCCCTCACTCTATTCACCAGCTTCATGCAGGAAGCTGGTGGATAGGGTGGCGGAATATAAGGTTAAGTTTTTGCTGTTGGTAGTGTGCGGGAGTCAAAGGGTTAATCAATAAAGGCTGTGCTTCTCTTTATTTCTTCCCTTTCGTGACGATGAGATTTAAAAAAGAGTATTTTTTGTTAGAAAAGGAAGCGTCCATTTACACACTGAGAAAGAATCTTTGCCAACTCCGTTTAACAATCGAGAAACAAAAATCTTCACCACATTCAGCTGTTAAAACTTAAATCGGGCAAACGTTTTCATTCTCCCCTCCCCCTCCCTTCGTCTTTCCAATAACGAAAAATAGGTTTCTTTCATATCACAGGTACAAACAGTAACCATGTCAATGTTTCAAATCGACCGAAGAAAGGCTGTGTGCGTGTGTAGGGAGGAGGGTGAACGAAACAGGCCGACGAAGTGTCTTCAACAGTTTATGGGCGGATCTTTAATAACACTGGATCACAGATCTAATCCAACACGAAGTTTAACAAAAGCATAATTGGGCACGATCTATCTATGGTCACTGTGACCCCAAAATGAAGCAAGAATTTGTTATTAGTTTATGTGCTAACTTTTACCAATTATAGATCTTATCGAGTATGTTATGTTGCTTTAACTTAGGACATCGACTGATTTTATACGGCGCAATAGTAGTGCATGACCACAAAGGGGAGTAACTGTCTCGCAATACACAACCCCTTGCCCTGCTGGCCGTGTCTTACGATGATAAAAAAACAAGAGATATTACTATGACTTAAGCCGTCTTGGCTTTTTGTTTCTATCTCACAGCGTCTTGTCCCCAACGATAAATCTCTACGTATGTACGTGAGATCCCATGCTTTCGTGTCCGACAGAAAAAAAATCCTACTTGCTCTCCCCCCACCCCCACCGCGAAAACCCCCCAAAAAACTGGCGCTTGTCTTGATTGCGCAAGGCTTTCTAGAAGGTCTATAAGAAATGACGTTACGCAGAAGTCACGTGGTTACTCCAGAGGTTCTCAGTGCGATCATTAAATCAATGATTGGAACATACTGGTAAAAAGAACAAGCGGTCAAATGTACATGTATTCTGTCATTAATATACACTCCGCCTATGATCGCGTATTGATGTTAGGACAGAGAGAAGCAAAGCTCTATTGCACAGTCAGCTGATCAACGCTGCTAAAGTCAGAATTAACGCCATTTACAGAAAACCATTCACTAAATATGGGAGACATGCAACAGTGTAATCGGAGGCTTTAGGTTTTAATACAAACATGGTTTCAGAGTAAAGGCCTTAGAAACTTATTACGTATCCTAGTTAATTTTATGCTTTGATAAATATTGAAATATTGAATTAGTGAGAAAAGAGAAGAGACGAGATGAGACGAGAAGAGACGAGAAGAGAAGAGAGGAGACAGAGAGAGACAAAGTGATAAAATATTGTTCATATCTACAGACAGTAACAGGCATAGTTCTATGTGAATAATGAAGATGATGAATAGAATGGGACAATGTACAGATAAACTTAGATTGGGATCATATTTCGGTAAACTGTAAACTGTACAGCAAATACATATGTATATATATACGACCTGGAACGTAAATCAGGAATGCTAAAATCCGATGACAAGAGACAGGAAATGTTATATATTTTCCAATCACCTTTGTGTGTGTGTGTGTGTGTGTGGTGCGTGCGTGTGTGTGTGTGTGTGTGTGTGTGTGTGTGTGTGTGTGTGTGTGTGTGTGTGTGTGTGTGTGTGTGTGTGTGTGTGTGTGTGCGTGCGCGCGCGTGTATATATATGTGTGTGTGTGTGTGTGTTGTTCGCGCTATCTATACATGTATATACACGTCCATATGAATAGACACGACACATAGAATAAAAAAAAGTTGCAAGAACATTTTAACAGTTCACGAGTGTTGGCGGCAATCGCCATAAGTATAACCTGTCTTCCTCAAACACGCATTTTACGCATCATACTCTGAACATAAATCTGCAGTTTCCATTCCAACATGAATCGGTTAGGCAAACATAATGACCGTGTCCATAAATACATAAATCCTGGCAGGCAGTCGTCCCCCAACATGCAGCTCTCAGTAGCGAGAGGAGTTGTAGGGAAAATAAGACCGGTGATGATGATGGGAGGAGGATGAAGACGAGGTGTGACCAAAACTTGGCAGATGCCTCGAACGGACTCGGGGCTCCAAACTTCGGAAGGACGACCTGTCCAGACGGAACTCCAGCTCGTCCTGAAGGCTGATGTCATGCTCCAATGTGCCCGTGGAAGACGAGAAAGCTGAGGAGTGTGGATGTGAATGGTGTGGGTGTGAGGAGGAGGGTAAGTAGGGGCGGTGACCGGAGTAGAGGGGCATGGCCAGTTTGGAACGTGAGGTGCTCAGCACGCTCTGGGCAGCGCGTACGTGGTCACTGGCTGACTCCGGACTTGTCTTTGTCGTGTCTTGGTTGCTGTCTGAAAAACCTGAAATACATGTTTTGCCGGTCAGACCGGAAAAGATGCGGGTAGAAACGTTCGTGTTAAATTGCAAAAAGCATGCTCTCTCTCTCTCTCTCTCTAAACAACGACAAAAACACAAAAGCTGAATGAGCTCTATGAGTAAGACATTTTGTGTACTTGTGACACACGTTTGAATTACTGTTCGCAACTGAGTCATTTATCTACCCTAAGTGGATGAGAAAACATTTGTTGGGTAAATAATAATTTCAGCGAGTGAGTTCTCTAAACGTTTTGTCGAAGACTCTTTACATCTGCATTTAGCTCCAACAAACAAAACCCTTTCTCTAACTTAAAACTATCTTCCATTTGTATCCTTTATCTGCTGACAGACATGGATCCAAGAACATTATTTTAAAAATGGACAATACACAGATCACGAGAAACGTGAGTGTTTTTCTATTTTTTTCCAATCATGATTTTGTGTGATCATGGACTGGACCAATCTGTTCTTCAATAGACAAACGTATTCTTGGCATACAGAGCATTAAGAGGAAAGAAAAAACGTGGTTGGCTAGAAGGGGACACAACTTTTCAGTATTCCATCTAAACACCCGCACAACCAACCTGAATCGGAATCCAACTTCAAAGCAGCAAATGCTGCAATTCTAGGAGATGCTTGAGGAGACGCAGAAGCCCTGGCCTGGTACTTTTGCAGCTCTTCCTCCTGCATCTGTGCGATGTACTTCACAGACTCCAGCTCCGATCTAAGAGTGGCACACAGCTTGAGGGCAGCATGTGCTACGGGTTCGGGAGAAACCAGGTCAGAGTCCAGGGCACGCTGCAGCGTCTCCTCAGACACCAGGTCCAGATTGATGGTGGACAGAAGTTCTTTGCGCTGTTCTTGGGTCAGTGAGTCTTTCTCTGCCACGAAAAACGTCAAGAATGAATGAATGAATGAATGGAAATTTATATCGCGCAACAAAAATCTCCATGCTATAAAAGCATGCTCGCGGCGCACGGTGGGGGGGAGGGGGGGGCACAAAAACAATTCCACACAGCCTTTGCACCAACATTCATAAAGGCATTCAAGGTATTCACATTCAAATAAGCAATCCCATACAACATTAGAAAAAGTGTGTCTTGAGAGTAGATTTAAAGGATGAATGAGTCTTTTTCTCCCTGATGCTCATGGGAAGCATGTTCCACTTGGTAGGGGCAAGGTATTTAAATTCTCGCTGACCATATCTTTTGGTTTTAACATCCCTTGTCCCAGGAACATGAAGAAGAGACTTGGAAGCAGATCTCAGACTGTGAACAGGTTTATATTCAGAAAGAAGATCTTTAAGATAAGAAGGACTACTAGAGTTGATTGCACGGTAGGTGATAGTTAGTAGTTTGTGATTGATGCGTTGTTGAACTGGGAGCCAGTGCAGATTCCGTAAGATGGGAGTTATGTGTTCAGTCTTCCTGCATCTAGAGATTACTCTGGCAGCTGCGTTTTGTACAGCCTGCAGACGCTGTATTTTCACCTGAGGGAGACCAGCAAGTAGACTATTACAGTAGTCTAATTTTGAGAGTACTAGTGTGACAGCAACAGTCTTAGCAGCTTGAATAGTCAAGTACTGGCGGGCTTTACCAAGAGATCGGATATGGCAGTAGCAAGTTCTGATGATTGAATTGATCTGATCACGCATCGAGAGATTAGCATCCAGAAACACTCCTAGTGTTTTTACTTTCTTCGAGAAAGGGATGTCTGCACTACAGACCGAAAGTGAAGAAAAAGGGACAATTTCTCTTTTAGGAGCAGTTCCGACCAGCAGAACTTCAGTTTTCTCTTCATTCAACTTCAACCGGTTTGCAGACATCCAATGTTTTATTTCCAGACAGCACAATTCAACATTTTTCTTTGATTCAAGAGCGAGAGTATTGTCGGAGGGAAGGCGGGAATAGAGTTGGGAATCATCCGCAAAGAAATGAAAGTCAACATTGAACTGTTCAATCAGAGAAGCCAGGGGTCTTGTGTATAGAGAGAAGAGAAGAGGTCCGAGGACCGATCCTTGCGGAACGCCTGTAAGAAGAGGTGTTTCTTTCGAATATATATGAAGACCGGACAAGAACTTTTTGAGATCTCTCATTATTATGTCTGTCTGTATGTTGTCACTGTCACTGCATATCATTAAATTAACGTCGGTATATTTCACTGCTCACCATAAAATAAATATGTCAATATGTCGTCATTATTATTATGTGTTGCACTTTTCTGTATCATTTGAAGGTGAAGAGATGAGGGATACAATAAATGTATAAACGTATGTTAAAACAAGCAGGCAAATAAACATACACGCAAATAAACAATCCTTTGTGTTTAATACATAAAATCTTATACACAACCAAGCCAATATACAGAAAAAAACAACAACAAACAAACAAATAGCCGTTTGTCTTTAACATACAGAAGCCTATACATAAACAAACAAACAAATAAGAAACAAGCAAACATATAAATCAACCTTTCAGTCTAATTTTCTTATACTTTTCATGATTTCTTTTCCTTCAAATCATTTTTCTAGCAAAGGAGTTCTATACGCAAACTAAGTATGTGAACACCAAATAATTCTTGTAAGCTCTTGTTGCTCTTGTCATACGTAGTAAAGGTTTTACGCAACCCTTTTAACGAATGAGCGCTCGCTGAGGAAGAAAATGAAATGAAATGAAACTATTTTACATTGGTATACATCTTTGCACACAGACCAACTTACAAACCTGCCGTTGCTAATCCATTTACATCAAGACAATAGAAAATAGGATACTACAGAATGACTAAAAGTTAAGCAAATTAGACACACAACACACACACACACACACACACACACACACACACACACACACACACACACACACACACACACACACACACACACAAAGGCATTTCATCCCGAATACATAAACATGAACACACACACGAACACACACACACACACACACACAACACACACACACACAACCCGAACGTGACTGTGTGTGTGTGTGTGTGTGTGCGTGCGTGTGTGTGTGTGTGTGTGTGTGGTGTGTGTGTGCGTGCGTGCGTGCGTGCGTGCGTGCGTGGTGCGTGTGTGTGTGTGTGTGTGTGTGTTTGTTTTCGTTGTGTGTGTGTTTTCGTTCGTTCGTTCGTTCGTGTTGTGTGTGTGTGTGTGTGTGTGTGTGTGTGTGTGTGTGTGTGTGTGTGTGTGTGTGTGTGTGTGTGTGTGGTGTGTGTGTGTGTGTGTGTGTTGTTGTTGTGTGTGTGTTTGTTCGTTGTTGTTCGTGTGTGTGTGTGGTGTGTGTGTGTGTGTGTGTGTGTGTGTGTGTGTGTGTTGTGTGTGTGTGTGTGAGTGTGTGTGTGTGTTAAATAGGTTGTATGTATGTGAATCTAGAGTAGATGTAGTGCATGATCTATTAAACGTGTAGACGTTCGTATGTACATTGTCTAAAAATAAAGGAAAAAAGTAAGCAAGGAATCTAACAACGTAAGAAGAGGAATCAAACTGATAAAAAATAGAACAATAAAAGTAATCAAAACAAAACATAAAATAGTCAAATGACTATTCAAACGTAAACTTAGATCAAACATGAAACATCAGAAAATAAAAGACAGACAAACCACAAATTCAACGTAGACAGATTAAACATGTATGCAGAGTCGATCAAACTCAATATTTTGTATTTCGTGTGTGTATCAGGTGTTTGTTGTGTGTGTGTGTGTGTGTGTGTGTGTGTGTGGGTGTGTGTTGTGTGTGTGTGTGTGTGTGGTGTGTGTGTGTGTGTGTGTGTGTAAAATGATACATTGTAAAAATATCTTTTGGATCGTTTAGATTCCAGTTTTCAGGTGTTAAATGATTAAACATTTTGGGTCATTGTGAACCCCCACCCCCAATAACAATAACAACAAAACAAGCAAACAAACAACAACAACAACAACAACTGGATCAGGATCAAATACTCAATTTTAAGGACTTGTTACATTATTTTAGCTGGCCCATCTTTTGGACTGGTCTTATGGCTCTGTAACACACCTTCAAACCCACCGAAACTGAGGCCACCACAAGATCAAGGCATGAAGGCCACAGAGTAAGGCCCGATTTTCACAATGCTCTGATGATGAGAATCGGTATGATAGTGATGGTGTTAAAGACTGAGACTGCGTGACACAGATGTACTCTACGCTTCCTGTCGTAATATATTCTGGAGTCACCCAGGTCTAAGAGATACAAACACCTGCGATTTTGATCAGAAAAGTTGAGCAGCACTGTTGGTAACGTAACCATAAAGTAGATGAGACTCGACTGTATGGTTCTTGTCTTCCCAATGAGCCCGTACTAACTCAAATCCGAGTAGGAGCCAGCTGGCGCCGTAAAGTTCTACTTTTTTTTTTTTGACTGACGGGAAATCAAACCCACAACCTCCTAGTCAGTAGCACGTTGTGCTAACCACTTTGCCACGTTCACTGGGTTATTTTCGTTTGATAAGAATCAATCCATGGACGGCTGTAAAATCTTTGCTGATTCATTCTGTTTGCAGATCCATATGTTCACATCTCTGACATCACCTTTGGTTGGTATGAAATGATCTCCCATTTTAATAAAGTAGACAAATATGTATAAATAAATTGCTTATTTACTGTAACATGCGATTGTCCATTAGAAATATAATGTGTCAGCTAGTAAAACATGACATGGTCAATACTAATGATGGACTCTTTCCTGTCGATCTGAGGGATTCTTCTTCTTCTTTCGTTCGCCGTCTACATGGTCAGGCCACACCTCGCCATCAACGTGACCGTTTTTTTTCCAGTTCTTGCCGGCTGCCATGGAGCGTGGTGGTCTGAGGAGTTGTAGTCGGTCACGTCTCCTGTCGCTCCTTTTGACAGAAGCGATATCTGACGGATGAGTAGGTGTACTATTCCTTATCGCGTGGTGTGTGTCTTCACGTGGGATACAAGACCAATATTACAGGCACATGTTCTCTCGCATGGCAAGGAGTCCTGTGGCGCTGGGTTCTGTTTCCCCTGACCCCTCTTCTGTTGGACAGCAGCTGTTCTGCGTTGTTGACATGTGATGGAGTCCCGCGTGCACTGCTGTCGCAAGCTTTGTTGCAGGCGGTGTCTTCCCAGTTGGTGGTGTTGGTGCCACAGCTAATGGCTTGGCTTCCAGATTATCTTCGTGTCGCTTTATTAATCTTCCCTGGTCGCTGTATCCTTGCTTCAACTCTTAATACAAGATCATCTTTGGGATGCATTGGTTTTCCACGCGGACAAAGTATCCCATTCAAAAAGGTTGGCATTTGATGAGCAGACACTCTATACCAGGCCTGCAACACCTTAATACAACCTTAAGAGGGACATTCCATCTTGTCATGTGATATTGCAGACCTTGTGCACAGATCAGTGATATTGCAGACCTTGTGCACAGATCAGTGATATTGCAGACCTTGTGCACAGATCATGGGGAAAAGTTCCACCTGTTGAATGCGTCGCCAAAAGGTAGTTAAGATCTCGCAGCAATACTCGTACAGCATGGCGCTCAGGACTGCTGCACTGCCTGTATGCTTGACCAGTACAGGACATGTTTGGAATATGGCAAAGGCGCGCAAAGAATGATACTTCTCTATAAAAATCACACCAAAATGAGTGTTCTATGCATCTCATAGTACGAACTTGAAACCGATTTATTAGCTCTGAAACACGTGCAGAACTGTGCGTGTGTTAGATGCTTCTCCATGTTCTCCTGGGATCAATTCCATGTGCATTCAGTGTCAAACTTTGCCACACAAAACCTGTGCGCGTCAGATTCTTAAAATGGACCAGGCACGTAGAACTTAGTGTAAAAACTTTAGTATCACAATGAAATAATGATTGGGAAAATTAATAAAGAAGTACATTTTCATCAAAGTAACATATTTGGCCACTTACTGCTCTCGTAGGTTGCAATCCAACCTGAAATAGTGTGACCATAATTCTATCAAATGCTGTTAATATGAGGGAACCATACAGGACAGACAAATAAACAGAAGCAAACAGCAAAAAAGGAAGGCTAGCGGAAGCTCGAACAAATTAAAAAAAAGTGACAAACTGATTTATCACGGTTATGAGATATCATGAGCATCAACAACACAAATGCAGGGATACAAAAGACCAAATACCAAATATGCACCGATTCTTAATGTCAAAAATCTTCAAATCAAAAAGAAATGCAAGACAATTAGAGAAAGAGATACATTTTCTGTCTTCGATCATCGCAACCCAAAATACTATGTGTCGTGCCCGTTCAAACTTATTTTCTAGTGCATGTTCCATTTTGAGAAATATGGAGATCAACAGTCCTCAGAATACTGTGTTAGAAGATAGGCAGTTTTTTAATGTCTGATATGTTGAATATTTCATAATGAACAACAACAACAACAACAACAACAACAACGACAACAACAAAACCTTGTTAACAATCAAAAACCAAGTCCAGAAATCTGGCCTCTACAACAATTTTGGTTGGAATGCTCTCAAGGTAACTGTTTCATTTTTCAGAAAACTTGTCGATAGTATAATCTATATTTATACATTATATAGAAAATGAAGTTATTCGTAGAAATCGACAATTGAACTTTATACTATAAATCGTTCTTATATAGAGCAACTCTCCAAACGAATCTGGACTCACAATTTGAACTTGAGCTGTTAGGCGAGCTGACCACAATCCTGACACATTACTGACATTGTGAAACAGCACATGGTTAGAGCTTCCCTCGTGAAAAAAAGTGAAAAAATTAACAAAAAGAAAGAGCCGTTTCAGTACTGACTGCACGATGTCATTGATGTTTTTACGAAAAACAAAGTGCTCCATTATTGACTCATACTGATGAAAAGCAGGAGCAAAAGACCACTAGATTTATGTGCTGAGGAAAACATCGAAGAGATAAAGATCTAGTGTACATTTAACCAGCAGCATCACCGCCACCTTGCACAGAAATTATGTTTTCATGTTATACCACCACTGTATTTGTTTTCTGTTTTATGTCTTTTCTCATTACAACGTATTTACCGTGTGAATTTGGAGCTGCATTCCCTGGGGACAGCGCATCGTCACGACAAGTGCACGGCCACCCATCTTTTTTCTGCCTGTATTTTTGTTTATCTATGAAAATGCAATTTTCTACATATTCGTAATTTGAGAAGGACAATTCCATTGTTGCCATGGGCTTTACGGTTTACCTCTTTACTGCACACTGCATTCAGTTAACTGTCTTATCCGCAAAAGCAGAGTTCAACGATTTAAGGCAATGTGAACTATTTACGCATTCTGAAGACCACACCAAACCAAACAAAAACACATTCCCCTTTTCAATCTGTTTCATGAATTGGGTGCATTGCATGATTGCAAAAGAGTCAAATTCAGCCCAATGATCCACTGTCGGCCTATTTTTCGAAAGCTGCGCTACCTGTCTATTTCAAAAGACACGTAAACTGATAAAATAATACAACATTTCCCCCCTTTCTCTCATTTCGTTTCATTCAATCATTGTAATCAAAATCACTGCATGATGAAAAAAAACAACAACCCCACATGATGAAAAAAAAAAAACACCCCAAAGAATTGTATCTCTAACTCACCGGACTTCAAGACGTATTCCAGCACCTCGTACAGATTATCATGATTCCTCCTGGCATCAGCAGGAGTAGCACTGGCCAGCAGACGAAAGGTGTCAGCGGTCAACACTCCTTTCTTGGCCATCTCCGCTAAATACGTGTCCACCAGAATACAGGCACGCTCCGCTTGGTTGTCGTCTGCTTTCGCTTCCAGTACGATGTCGTGAAGAACGGAAGGGGAGACAAGGCATAAGTCCTCAGCTGGTAGCCGTGTCAGCATGTCTGCTGCGATTTTGACCAAGAACCGTCTGCAGGAGCAGCCCCGGGCTGTGGCAATACGGAGCACCTAGAACATGTATCAACACAATGTTGACTGTAGGCCTACATATTTTTTTTATTTTTATAAAATGCTTGTGAGTGGTCTGCACTAAAAGGGCAAGTGAATTTATGACAGCAGTGAACTCCTATTTGTAAAGCACGATCCCACACAATCTACTGCAGAAACACATAACTCGCAAGCAAGCTACCTGACCCTCAGCAACAAGATAAGACATACAAAGACTTATACAAGCGATCTGATAGTTGACACTACACATGTGTACACCTCATTCAGCAATTTCATTTACTTTTTTCGTTTTGGAGAAGGTTTTCTTTTCACCTTCATCCAAAAACTTTAGCCGTACCGACTCACATTTACCAATTTCCGGCTCCTCGTTGTGTAATTAATATATGCCACAGGTTTTCAGCAGCAGATATCTGGCAAGCTGTTGTTGATAAATTTGCCAACTTACAGGCAAAATCTTACACTTTATTTGGCATGGGCAGTCAGACAGATGCTCAAGTACTCTGAGGTAAAATCGTCGACATCAAAGAGACAGGGAGGGGGAGGGGAGGAGAAATCTCATAGACATATAGCGTCCAGGAAGGCGGCAAAGAAAGAGAGTGGAGGAGGTAGGGAGGGAGGGAGGCACAGAGAGAGAGAGAGAAAGAGGAGGAAGAGGAAGAAGGAGAAGAAGAAGAAGAAGAAGAAGAGAGAGAGAGAGAAAGAGAGAGACGCTTGACGCTTGACGCTTGACGCGCTTTGCGCGCCATTTATTGACGTAACCATATACATTGGTTTAGCGCCAAGGGGTATAACTCATCCCTCTCATGCTGGCAACAAATGTAAATAAAGGGAAACAAATAAAGGAAATACGAAATGGAAAATTCAAATAAAAAGCAAAAAAGTAATATTTACAAGATAAAATAACAGTTTAACAATAGAAATGGACATACGTGACCATCCAACTATGCCTAATATAGAATTTTACTATTTTGGTTATAGAAAAAGCTATCAGTTTTCACGAGAAACTTTTTCACATTGAAATTAAAGCAGCAATGTTCTTTTTCTTATCCCATATGCTTCCGCGATATATTTGGAAATTGACTGTAAATTCTCAGTTTTTTCACATGCTAAAATTGACCTTAGATCATGTCTTAGCGCTGCTGGGGAGGAAAATACATTGCATCTATTTCTAACAGTGCTATAAGCTTCACATTCAAAAATAAAATGATTTTCGTCTTCGTTTTTTTGGTGGCATAATCTACAAAGTGAACCATCATCACTGCTTTGCTGAAACCATCTTTGACTCTTATCAAGACCAAGTGTTCTTGTTCTAAAACGTGCCAGCAGGCTCCGGTGCCATCTATTTGTAACCACTGAAAGATATTTTTCTGCCTGGAAAATGCTTTTAAAGGAGAAATACCATGCATATTTTGTATCTTCTTCTACCTGGTAATGCCAACTTTGTTTATAAGAGCTAATTAAACAGTCTTTGAATTCAGATAGAAATGCAATTTCACTACCTACACCCTGACTAATCCAGACTATTCCAAACCCATTATTTGTCAAAATGTTTTTTAAACTGTTTATCCAATTATGTTTTCCTCTTTCGTGTTCGTGTAGCATCATATCATAAGCCTGTCTACATAATCTTGTTGTTGGTAGTTTCAAAATTCTCAGCCAGTACTTTACACACTTAACGTTTGTACGAATACTTAACGGATATCTGCCACTTTCTCCATACGCCATTTTATTAGAAGAATGAATTGGCACACTGAGAAAACGTTTGACTGCAAATGTATGTACAATTTCCATGTGTTTATTTTCTAAAGTACCCCAAACTTCTCCTGCGTATGTTAATACTAGTTCAATTTGTGTATCAAAAAGTTTCCAAAAAAGAGAGGGGTCAGCAGAATTTAATTTTTTCATCGCTCTCAATATTTCAATTACACCCCTTTTTGCTTTCGTACACATTTCCGTCCATGCTGCTGTTAGGCTTAATTTCGTAGTAAAAATCAGTCCAAGATATTTATAAGAATTGATCACTTTAAGCTGACAATCCCCATACCGCCAATTTTCATTTTTTGAAAGGTGCCCACCCTTACGGAAAACAAGTATATTAGTTTTATCAAGATTAACACTTAAATATAATCTGTCTGCTTCTTGTTTTAGAATGTTTAACTGATTTTGTAGTCCAATGGCTGTATCCGAGATAAGTACTACATCATCCGCAAATAACATCAAAAAAACTTCAGTAGCTCCAGGGATGATTTGTACACCGTGCCGTCCATTTTTGGATAATTCAATAGCTAATTCATTTATGAAAAAAGAAAACAATTGAGGACTTAATAAACATCCTTGCTTCACTCCTCTTGGACAGTTGAAAAACTCTGTGTACAAACATTTATCTCTCACACAAGCTAATACTGTATCATAAATTCCTTTCACCGCTCTATACAGTTTTCCATTCACGCCACACTTTCGCAATACATTCCACAATGCATTCCTGTTTACAGAGTCGAACGCTTTTCTGAAGTCAATGAATGCTATGTATAATTTAGAATTTCTATTCAAATATTTCTGTACTAATGCATATAATGTAAATATGTGGTCCACAGTACTATACCCTGCTCTAAATCCAGCTTGCTCCTCAACAATAATTTTTTCCCTTTCTACCCATTTAGTTAGTCTTTTATTCAATATGTGTGTATAAACCTTTCCTACAATACTTGTGAGTGCTATTCCTCTATAATTGTCTGGATTATTCTTATCTCCCTTTTTATGTATTGGTACTATAATAGATTTAGACCAGGATATTGGGAAATATCCCTTCTCAAATAATACGTTAAACAAATCAAGCAAGAAATTGAGAACAGCTGTATTTGTCTGTTTTAGCATTTCACTGATTACATTATCAATACCGGCACTTTTGCCTATTTTCAAATGCCTTACCCCATCCATAACTTCCCTCATGTAAATCGGGTCATTAAATATAGGTTCTTCTAAATATTCTTCTCCATTTATTTCCATCAAATTCTCATTTTGATCTTCGCTGTCCTCAGCATTAAATACTCTATAAAAATGGTCATGCCACTGTTGTAGGCTAATGTCATTATATATTACACTTTTTCGATTGACAGTTCTAATTGTTGACCAGAACAACTTTGGATCATTAATTGATTCTTTCAGTGTTCGTAGTCTGTTCTCATCATATTTATCCTTTTTCTGTTTAATCATTTTAGTATATAGCTTTCTTTCTTTAACATATAATTCTTTACGTTCTGCCAGATCCGTTTTGGCTCTTCTCAAACCTCTCAATAAACTCTTTACAACTCTTCTCTTCCTTGCACATTCTTCATCAAACCAATCATTTCTTTTCTTCCTCTTTCTACCAGTCACTCGAACCATACATGCTGCTGCTCCATACAATGCATTCACAAATGTATCAACAGATTTATCAACATCATCAATCATCCATTCTTTTGCTCTCGAGAAAGAGAGAGAGAGAGAGAGAGAGAGAGAGAGAGAGAGAGAGAGAGAGAGAGAGAGAGAGAGAGAGAGAGAGAGAAAATACGCATGCAGATCACCTTGGTGAGCCACTCTATGGTCAAGGAGGGCACGTTATAGGCCTCTTCAGGCAGCGTGGTCAGAACAGTGTCCAGCAGTGGGCCCAAGTCCACGTTACGGTGAGGGACAAACGGTGTGTCCCCAATCACTCCTACTTCCTCCAGCTCCGCTCCCAGGCTGTCAATGTCCTTGTCCAGGTCTTCAACATCTTGCACAGCCTCTGCAGGGGCACTGTTGTTGGCGTCGGTAATGGGTGTGCTGTGCCCGTTGATACCAGCGTTTGGGGCTGACCCGTTGCCGTCAGCGGCCTCTCTGTCGATGGCTTTGGACACGTATTGCACAGCCATGTCCGCCAGCAGTGACTGCAGAACGCCACGATCCAGAGCCTTCTTCAACAAGTTGGCAAACCAGGCCTCTGGCAAATAGCAGAGGTTTTTCACCGTCTGGTCGTCCGCCAGTTTTCCAATACTGCTGGTAGACAGGACAGAGGTGACGGCCTGGGAAGGTTTCATAGGGGTGAAGGCGCTGCCCTGAAAGGTGAAGGCACTGCCAGTGGTGCCTATGGACGCCCCTGACTGACTGGTGGGGGAAAACCTGCTGGACGACTTGAGCAAGGTGTCCACCAGTGCCTCAGTGCACGTGTCCACCACTCCACAATCGGCGGCCAGTTGACCCACACTGGCACACTGCAACAGCAGGTTGACCAAGGGTGTGCAGGAACGACTAAGCTTGGCGGATGTTAGGATGTCCTGAAAAACAAACACTACAATAAGGAACCAGAAAAAACACGAAAAAAGAATAAGAACGCGTATTTAATACAACAAGACAATACAGGCACAAATTTTCGGCCAACTGGCCTTTGTCAAACGTAAGATCACAAACAAACTAACAAACACCAGATACAAAAATTAGGAGAAAAGACTGAAACTTCCCTGCTACTCTGTCCAGTGTGAGAATAGGAATAATAACCTAGGCCTACAAAATCTCTCTCTCTCTCTGTCTCTCTCTGTTTCTGTCTCTCATTCCCTCTGTCTCTTTGTGCCAGTGTTTGTTGTCTGCCTCTTATCCAATTTCTCCTCCTCTCAGCCCTCTTCCATTATCTTCATAACCTGACAAACAATCAACTATCATGTTCTGTCTATAATTGTCCGTAATCTGACATCTTCTACGTTTTTAGATTAAAAAAAAAAAAATCTAAAGCAAAGCGAAGCAATTTGCTAAAGAAGCAGTTAGATGCTTAAGACGAGCTAACAAAGCTGACTAAAAAGACCCCGAGTTTCACAAGTTTAAACACCTCTGCCTAGACCCGTTTCAGTGTCGTTTCCCAAGACAGCGTATCCGTGCTGGGATTAAATGCCATATGCACTTACACCACTGATGCCCTGTGATGGAGAAGATCCAAAATGATCATGGTGTAAGCCACAAACCTGCAATACGTGCCATGCGTCGGCAAGATCTTGTCTGTGCAAGAACATGGGACATCCACGAGTTTCACGAAGCATTTTGTCAAGAAGACATACTCACCCTGATCCACGATCTAAATCAGATACTACAATAAAAAGCGAGTCTACAAAAAAAGAACTGCACATACCTGCAGATACCTGTCGGCAGCATCAGCCAGGTTACCAGGTCCAGACATCTGCAGGAACTGGGCAGCACAGCGGAGTTGTACAACGTTGTCCTTGGTGACCTTGGGCGCCATACTGTAGCAGAAATCGGCCACAACACTGAACACTGCCTGACCTCCGGGAAAATCGGTCAACTCCACACGAGACCTTGAAAAGTAGTAATGATGATGATGACGATAGGCGTTCTACTACTAATACTTACAACAATAAGAAAGATAAATGATAGATAAATGATGATGATGATGACAACGATAAATAGATAAACGATGATGATGACGACGATAGATGTACTACAACTGCTACAGCCAGTGCTTATAACAACAATGCAAATCTAAAACTTCAGACTTCAGATGATTTATCTGTACAGGCTATGGTCCCTCACAGAAGTGGGATATCAAAAATACAAAATCACACATCATCATCATCATCATCATCATCATCATCATCATCATCATCATCATCATCATCATCATCATCATCATCATCATCATCATCATGTCATGCCGAATGGCATTGGCGATCATGGCCCTCCATACCAATCTAGCTGTTGTTGCTGTATTTCTGTTCCCACCTATTCTGCAAAGCTGTCAAGTATTTTTTCCTGAGTCTTTTTCCCTCAGTTTTTCCTTTGTGACTAGATGCTACAGTTTCTCTTATCTCATAAAATGTCCTGTAAATATTGCTTGTATTTTTCCCAAACTTCTACATTAATGTTCTTTTTTTGTGTTTGCTTCTTTTAAGACTGTTTCGTTTGTTTTCTCTGCTGTTCATGGAACTCTTAACATTCTTCTTAGAAATCATATTTCAGCTGCCTCAATCCTTGTTCTGACTTTCAGTGCTGACTGTCCACGCTTCACATCCGTACAACAATATCGATTCTGTATAACAGTGATTTCTGCCTTTTCTTGTTGAGTGTCCAGGCTTCACAACAGTTGTACGGATGCGAGCCACATTCGTACAGAGATTAATTATGTTATAATACAACATATATTGTATACATACAAAGGGTATCTTTAAACGAAGCATATCTTTAACACATAAGCTTAAACAGAACAAAACAATGATATACAACGAGATGTTCCATATGTATATGCCGGATTTTGAAAACTTTGTACAAAGCCGTTTTACATATTCTTCCTTAACAGATGGAATGAGTAAGCTAAGCCTGAATGAGGAAGCTTGTTTAAAATGTTCTGATTGTATCAACTGATCTCTGAGATCACTCAAAGCAGGACAACAAAAGACAAAATGGACTCAACTTCCTTCTGCACCTTTATATTATGAATCAGTAAGACCACAAATATTGCGTCGTTTATACCGATAGTAATGACCAAAGAGTTCAGAAACTCCAAGATTAATCTTAATGCTACCAATTTTGAAGAACAAGGTCTCCCAACAGTGTAAAAATCGCTACTCACAGTTCCGTAGCTTTCGATGGCGTTCTCGCCATCTTCGTCAGCGCTCTAATGCTGTCTGCGTGAATCTCTACTCAGATCTCGCGAACATGGGATGAACCCAGTTCACGAGATCGAATCAGAGAATGGTACACCGGGGGCAGGGTGTAACGGCCCCGGTCCCTGTTGAGCGGGGGGTTGGTGGCTGCGATGTAGATGGCCTCCTTGACTCCTCGCTGGAACCACTTATTTTCTCTGTCCAGGATGTTGACATTGTCCGCACTGAATTGATGTTTTTCGGCGTGTAGGTGAGCTCCTACTGGAGAAGAGTCCCTCTTGTGTTCTGTTAGTCTCTTCTGAAGGGGGCGTTCAGTTTCACCGACATAATGTTGGTTACAGTCCTGGCAGTCTATTCTGTATATAATGCCAGCTTTGTCGAGTTTGCTGGTTTTGTCCTTGGGGGTGACCAGCTGGCTGCGTATGGTGTTGGAAGGTTTGGAATGTACAGCCACCCCCAGTTTTCTGATCTTTCTGGACAGAGCGTCACTCACACCTCCTACGTATGGGATGGTGATGTGTCCCTTGCGCTGGTGTTGTTTCACTGGCTGTTGGGATGCGGTGTGTTGGATTTCCTGCCTCCCGGGCTGTTCCAGGCCCACTTTTTGTAGCCCGAGATGGTGAGCACTTTTTCAGGTGGTTTGTCTCCTTGTCTTTTGCCTCTTGGGTACTGCATATGGTGTTAGCTCTGTGGGTAAGGGTTCGAATCACTCCCAGTTTGTGTTCAAGGGGCTGGTGGCTGTCGAACTGTAAATATTGGTCCGTATGAGTTGGTTTACGGTAGACCGAGAAGGATAGAATGCCATCAGTTCTGGTGATGAGGGTGTCCAGCATGGCTATGGAGTTGTTCTGTTCCACTTCCCTCGTGAATTTGATGGCTGGGTGTTGGTTGTTCAGATGTTCTGTGAACTGTTCGACCAGTTGCTGGGGGAGGATAGTCATGGTGTCGTCTACGTAGCGCCCCCAGTATCGTGGTGGGGAGTGGAAAGAAGCCAATGCTTTCTCTTCAAAATCCTCCATGAACAGGTTGGCTACTATTGGGCTTACTGGGGAGCCCATGGCTGCTCCTTCTTTTTGTTGGTAGAATTCACCTTGGAAGGTGAAGTAGGTGGTGGTGAGGCAGCAGGACAAGAGTTCACATACGTCGTCCACTGTGAGAGATGTACGTTGGTGGAGGGTTTGGTCGTTTTGTAACCTTCGGCGTATGATCTCTATGCTTTCTTTCACTGGTACGCTGGTAAATAGGGCAGAGACATCATATGACACAAGGAGTTCATCATGAGCGAGGGTGTAGTTACTCAGTTTTTCCACTAGGTCAGCACTGTTGTGGATGTGATGATCTGTGTGTCCTACGAGAGGTGATAGGATGTCCGCCACAAATCTAGCCGTCTCATACATGATGGAACCTCTGGATGCGACTATGGGACGGAGGGGGACTTCTTTCTTGTGGACTTTGGGTAGACCATAGAACTTGGGGACGTCGGACACAGTTGGGTATAATTTCCTGTACTGTTCTAATGACAGGCGGTCCGTCTCTTTCAGGCGTTTCAGTGTGTCTTTCAGTTTGTTGGAAAACTTGGAAGTAGGATCTTTCTTGAGGCGTTCATATGTTGTAGTATCTTCCAGAAGTTTGCTTGCCTTCTCATAGTACATGGGTCTAGGCATGATGACTGTGGCACGACCTTTGTCAGCTGGTAGGATCATCGTGGCGTGTTCGTTCTTTAAATCCGCCAGAGCCCGTCTTTGGTCCGGTGTTAAGTTGGATTTCGGTAGTTTGGCCTGTTTCATGATTCTGACACAGTCTGATCTTAAGTGTGTGGCTTCTTCTGAATTAGGGCCAATATACCTGCAAGCTGTTTCAATGCTTGTGATGAGGTCTACCACTGGAAGCTTGTTAGGGGCTACGGCGAAATTTAGTCCTTTCTCTAGTACTTCCTGTTCAGGTTTAGTGAGTTGGCGATCTGATAGATTGATCACCCACCTCTCTTTGGTCTTTCTTTTTGTTTCTTCCGGTACAGGTGTAATCTCGCTTTGGTCATTCTGTTGTCTCCTGTTGTTTTTTGGTGCTAGAAGTTCGAATTTCTTTCGATGGCGTTGGCGTACTTTGTCCCATTCTATTCGTCGTGTGTTGTTTAGCCACTCTTTGATTTCGGAGAGCATAGCATCTGGTAGTGTGCTAGAGCTCAGTCTTTCCTCGAGGTCTTGGATTTTCCCTTCCAGACAAGTGATGCGGGTGTTGATTTGCTTGATGCGTTCGTTCATGAGTGCTCGTTGTGCCTGATTGATGATATTATTTGCTGCTGTTCCTTTCATCGGAGTTTTGATTTTTAGGCTGGTGGGAAAGACGCCGTGATGTTTGCAGTGCAGTGTGAAGTGTAGATGGTTCCTGAACCCTTCATACCAGACTAATTAATCTTGCCATAACATATTTTATGTCTTTCCATTTTCGGTGCTGTACATGGCGAGATACAGTGCAGTGTACGCAACTGTCTATCAAAATAAAAACCGTCAGTATAGTGAACATGATGATTTCATTTTTGCCATCTGCAATCAGCTTAATGGTTCCATTCTTGCCATCTACGATTAATTAGTCTGGTATGAAACATACGTACAAATGTGTTTATATCCCTAATACTCTGATTCATCAGCACATATCTAAACCCAAGTACAAACGATTTAATGCATACCCTAGACACCAAATTTGTGTTACCTTTAGAAACAAAACAATAGAACATAATTATTATATGCTTCTCTTAGCAATCTTGACTCTTCAAAAGACGAAAACGCCTCATAACAGCATTCAAATACATTGGATATCGATTTGCTTTCTCATATATTTGATCGTTTGTTGTTTTCACTAACACTCGAATGAATTTCTTCCTAGCAAAGAAACGGACCTTTATACAATATATTACATCATTATCAAGACCTCAAGATGGATAGATGGATGGATGGATGGATGGGATAGCTAGACAGACAGACAGACAGACAGACAGAAAGACAAACAGACAGGTACACAGATGGATGGATGGATAGATAGACAAACAGACAGACAGACAGACAAACAGATAGATAGAGAGACAGACAGACAGACAGACAGATAGATAGACAGACAGACAGACAGACAGACAGATAGATAGATAGATAGATAGATAGATGGATAGATAGATAGATAGATAGAAAGATAGACAGACAGACAGATAGATAGATAGGTACAATGTACATCCCTGCCCGATTTCTCCGTTCTACTCCTGGTACTACTTGTTTACAAATTCCTCAGCACATATGTTCCACAGTCGGTCGCCGTTCACTTCCTGTGCACATGTGCATACAGTTAGAATCAACTTCCCCTGTCTGTATGACGGTCATATACACTGTCTTCCTTCAAGTCTAACCTGAAGCTATGCCTTTCTGTCCAACAGTGATTCCCCCTCTACGTGTACTCTGGCTTCCTTCAAGTCTAACCTGAAGACATCCCTTTCTGTCCAACAGTGATTTCCCCCTCTACGTGTACTCTGGCTTCCTTCAAGTCTAATCTGAAGACATCCCTTTCTGTCCAGCAGTGATTTCCCCCTCTACGTGTACTCTGGCTTCCTTCAAGTCTAACCTGAAGACATCCCTTTCTGTCCAACAGTGATCCCCCCTCTACGTGTACTCTGGCTTCCTTCAAGTCTAACCTGAAGACATCCCTTTCTGTCCAACAGTGATTTCCCCCTCTACGTGTACTCTGGCTTCCTTCAAGTCTAACCTGAAGCCATCCCTTTCTGTCCAGCAGTGATTTCCGCCTCTACGTGTACTCTGGCTTCCTTCAAGTCTAACCTGAAGACATCTCTTTCTGTCCAGCAGTGATTTCCCCCTCTACGTGTACTCTGGCTTCCTTCAAGTCTAACCTGAAGACATCTCTTTCTGTCCAGCAGGATTTCCGCCTCTACGTGTACTCTGGCTTCCTTCAAGTCTAACCTGAAGCCATCCCTTTCTGTCCAACAGGATTTCCCCCTCTACGTGTACTCTGGCTTCCTTCAAGTCTAACCTGAAGACATCCCTTTCTGTCCAGCAGTGATTTCCCCCTCTTTCAGTCCACCCCTCTGTGCCACCCCCACCCTGTCCTCCCCCTCCTGACGTGCGCTTTTTGCCCTTGAGTTGTTGTCATTCTGAGCAAATGCTTTTGTCAATGACGATGGTGTGCGCTTTGGTTTGATTTGTACATCAAGATTAGGCACCTTTTAAATGTCATTATTGCTGCTGTTGCTGCTGCTGCTGCTGATTATCATCATCATCATGATTACTATTGTTATTATTATTAGTAGTAGTAGTGGTAGTGTCATCATCATCATCATCATCATCATCATCATCATCATCATCATCATTACAGAGGGAAACATACAACTATGATTCACCCACTTTCTATTTTTGTGGTTAGTTACGAAGCCATGTACTTTCCACGTGGGCCTACGGTGAGTCCAAGGGATAAAGAAGTTCAGAAGTACTTAAGCAAAAAAAACAAACAAACAAAACAACAACAACAACAAACAAACAAACAAACAAACAAAAACAAAAAAACAAAAAACATTAACAAAAAACAACAAAACAAAACAAAACAAAACAAAACAAAACAAAACAAAACAAAACAAAACCAACGACAACAAAAAACTCAACCCAACAGTTTTTCGGTATGTTTCAGCAAGTTCATCTTCTTTCTGTTCTGGTTTTGTTTTTCTTTCTTTTGTTTGTTTGCTTTAAATATCTTTTTTTTAAGAATGCAAACGAAGGATAGTTTCGTGACGGCAAAGATGAGTTATCAGGTTTTGCTACTTTCGTTTTTCTTCAACACCATTTTTTTTTGAAAAAATAAGAAATTTCCATATCGTTATTGGGAAGCAACAGTTTTTCTTCTTTGTAATCGTCTGTCTCCTATACAATTAGAATTGTAACCTTGTTTTTGACGGAACAGTATTTCTCCACTCTCTGTCTGTCTGTCTTTCTGTCTGTCTGTCTGTCTTTCTGTCTGTCTGTCTGTCTCTCTGATCGACTGTGTTCATTGATTATGTGATTAAGTGGCTGGACCGTTTATCTAGTTATCCAGTGGATTGGGTCATTAACTGATATGTGTGGTTGATTGTCAAGAGCTGATTAATGTTGTGCGTGCGAGCGTGCGCGCGCGTGTGTATGTTGTGTATGTGTGTGAGTGAGCGTGTATGTATATGGTGTGTGCGTATTTGTGTGCGTGCGTGTGTGGGTGCGTACGTGCGTATCTGCACGCGCGCGCGCGCGCGAGTGTGTTACAGGACGCACTGTTTTTTCAGTCTTATATAGAACCAATACTGTTGTCCGCATGCAATGCCTAGACAATCAGTACGCAAAGTCAAAACAAGATTGAAGCAGCCAAGATGTGGTTTCTAAGAAGAATGTTAAGAGCTCCATGGACAGCATAGAAAACAAACGAGACAGAGCTGAAAGAGGCAAACGCAAAAAGGACATTCATGAAGAAGATCAGAAAAAGACAAGCAACATTTATAGGACATTTCATGAGGCAAGAGAAATTTGAGCACCTAGTCACCACAGGAAAACTGGAAGGAAAAAGAGCAGCAGGGAGATCTACGAAGAAAACATTGGACGGTTTTGCGGAGTGGATGAGGACAGAAAAGATAGGAGATTTACTTGCAGCGACAAAAGATAGATTCGTATGGAAGGCTGAGATCGTCAACGCCATGCAACAAGGCACATGATGATGATGATTAGCAAAAAAAAAAAAAAAAAATCGACTCAATTTTAGTAACGTAAGATTGACTGACTTGTAAACTGATCGATAATTCAATAGATTTACCACTGCAGTCTTATGGTAGAATATCTACACGTAATGAATGTTACAAATCCTACGATCCAATCTCTACCCAATCCCCATGTATGCATTGTGGCCTAAGGCCCACGCACAGTCAACTTTCTTAGTTCTGATTTGTCTTTTTCTCTCTGTTTGGAAGTTTACATACTTTAGAACGATTTTTCCCATAAAACTTGACAAATCGTTCACTGATCACTTTGATTGAAACGAGAAACATTGACCACAACATACAGGTTTCACAAATTATTTTCCATTCGATAAGGTAAAGAAAAGGTTTGATACAGCTGTATGAAGAATCTGTGTGATAAAGACAGCACTACAGTTTGAGCTTATTCTTCACAATTGTTGTTTCAAACTTACCGCCTTGCTACTCTGTCTCAGAGAACAAAGTGGAGGCTTAACTAATTGTTATTGTTATTGTTGTTTAAAGCCCAGCCGACTGCGGAGAACCATATCAGAGCTATAACTGTTTAAAAAATACACAATACTTCAACAGGAAAAAAAAAAAGAAAGAAAATTAATAATATATTTTAATATATTTTATTTATATAGCGCAAAATCTTGACAAAACCAAATCTAAGCGCTGAGTGTATACATGCATACATACCTACATACATATGAGCGTATACATGCATACATACATGCTTACATACTTACATACATAAATCTAAGCTGAGCGTATACATGCATACATACATACATACATAAATCTAAGCGTATACATACATACATACATACATACATACGTACGCACATGCATACATAATAATTACAATATTTATATAGCGCAAATCTCGACAAAATCAAATCCAAGCGCCGAAAAGACACACACGCACACACGCACGCACGCACGCACACACACACACACACACACACACACACACACACACACACACACACACACACACACACACACACACACACACACACACACACACACACACATGCATGGCCACAAATGGGGAGAAAAGAATAAAAGCAATAAAAACAAGAATAAAACCAATGGAAAACCACAGAGAGCACATCATATACAATTATATATTAAAACAAAGTGATTCCCCTCCGAGCGGAGACAGGCTGCAGAGGGGGGTTGAGTGAGGTTAGGATTTTATGCAGAGGAGAAAAGGTGAGTTTTGAGAGCGGACTTGAAGGAAAATTAAGTACACATAAAATTAAAATTAAGTACACATATCAATGCATTCGCGCACATAGTCTAAGGAGATGCCCCTGGCACTGACCACTCCGTCCAATTTATCAAACATAGGATTTAAAAAACATACATGAATACAAATTTAAACATAACTAAAGACACAAAAACATATATAAATTACCTAAAATTGTTTCCGCATATCTCATTTCTCTAGAGCCAGATATGCACTTAGATACATTTACCCAATTATCAATCCTAAGAGAAAGTATTAACACTTTATCAAACACATACAGGTGAATGGACCAGCAAGGCAGAAAATGATACGAAAAAAAAAAAAATGACAGAAAGCAAAGGAACAAGGCAGAAACAAAGAGAGTGACAGAAAAGAATAAATTTCTAGCACAGAATTACCAGAAGGTGGGGATACTATATATACTGAAAGAGCCCCCGGCATCACCACAACAGGGGTGAGGGTTTTTTTTTTAACTAATTACAAGTAATGATATTCCTACTTGCTGACAGAGGACGGTGACTGGGTCACTGTTGGCCCCCTAGTCAAGCCACAAAAGTAGTCTGACTTGGCGTACAGAGGGAAGCGGTGTAAGTGATTCTCATGGCCCTCCACCACAACCACGATGTCGGACAGATCCCCTGAGGCCCGAAACTTGGAAAAGTCCATCCTGTTATCAAGGACATAGCATTCAGTACATTGTGGACACAAACAGTATATTTTAGACTATCTTTGGGCATTGCAAACACGCACAGACACAAGAGACAGACACAGACACACACAGACATTCATACAAACACATACACACAAACACATACACAGATACACATACAGTCACACGTACGCACACACATACATACAAGCTCTCTCTTTCACTCAAACACGCACACGTACGCATTCATACACACAGACACAGAAACACACACACACACAGACACAGACACACACACACACACACACACACACACACACACACACACACACACACACACACACACACACACACACACACACACACACACACACAGAGGAAAAGATGAAAATCTAGAGCCAGAAAAGCTTCACGTAATACAACAATACCTAGTCATCTCGAGAGAGATCCAGCCACTTGTTGTACATACACGTATGCCACACACTTTATTCTAAGATGTGATACAGTAGGAAGTATAGCCTCATGGAAATATGAAAAACTAAACATCTGAACATATTCCGAGATCAGTTTAAAGCCTACAGTCTTATCTGTACATGTACAGAGACAGTTTTGGAGGAGGAAGAAAGGAAGAGAACTTGCCTACGCGGAATCCAAACCACCACAACATCCATGACACGACAGGTAAAGTTTTAGTTCTCACCAGAGATTGTGAGAGAGTCTTGCCTACTATACACTGCATCTACCATACACCGGAGGAAGGGGGAAAAAGAACAAGAAAAACAACACACACGCTCAAGCGCGAGCACGCATACACGCACGCACGCACACACACACACACACACACACACACACACACACACACACACACACACACAGACGAACACACACACACACACACACACACGCACGCACAGCGAGAGAGAGAGAGAGAGAGAGAGAGAGAGAGAGAGAGAGAGAGAAAGACACACACAGACACACACACACGCACGCACAGCGAGAGAGAGAGAGAGAGAGAGAGAGAGAAGAGGGGAGAGAGAGAGAGAGAGAGAGAGAGAGTGAGAGAAGAGAGAAAACACACACACACACACACACACACACACACACACACACACACCAGTGCGCGCGCGCGCACACACAGACAGAGAGAAGAAACACGAACCAACCAACCAAAGACAAACAAGCGAAAAACAAAACAAAATAGTCAAGTCCTACTCACAACCTTTTTGTATCACGAGTTGTTGTTCTTTTATGATGATCAGCTGGTCCCCCAAAATGGACAATAATGCTGATTTATAAATAGACCTACGTACGCGACAAACTCTTGATCTGTTCTGTATCTGTGCAAAGTGAGGAACGCTTGAAAAAAAAAAGTGAAAGGTCGTATCATAACCCTGAAGTCGTGTAAGAGTGAGATAGTAGAGACCCTAACTTCTGTCTGGTACAGCGTTATGAAAGAGGTGCCTGTCTCCTCTCTCTTGTTGCTTTACCTTTCACAACCCTAAAGAGAGTCAGGTACCCATTCACAGCTGGATGGACTGAAGACTGCAAATACCAACACACACACACTCACTCATACACCGACACACACACACACACACGCAAACACAACACACACACAACGCGCGCGCGCAAACACACACCACACACACACACACACACACACACACACACACACACACACACACACACACACACACACACGAGCATAAACACATCCGTAAAGTGGATGACACTCGACTGTGTGGTCCCAGTCATCCCAACAAGCCCATAACTCGTGCAACTCTGGATAGAGCCGTTGGGATAAAACCTGACTTTTGACAGGAGTGACGGGATTCGAACCCACAGCCTTCCAGTCGTTAGTCAGTCGCCGGCCAACCACCGCACCACGGCGAATGGTTGCACACTCAAAGTTACTCTCCAGCGGATTCGAACTCGTGCAAATCCCTACGTGCACGCTGATTGGAAAGCGGGCGCCCTCTCTCTCTCTCTCTCTCTATCTATCTTCCCCCCCCCACACCAAGCGGACTGTTTTGAAACAAACCGGTTATATCTTTGCACACACACACACACACACACACACACACACACACACACACACACACACAACAACAACAACAACAACAACAGCAACAGCAACAACAACAACAACAACAACAACAAAAACTGGGATCTAGTTAAGCATTAATAGTCGAGTAAAATGTTACGTGTTGTAGGTCAAATGTGATCTAAAACTAGGTCCTAATCAGTTAACTTCACTTAGTCGCGCAGTCAAACCCAAAGTTGGTGAAAACTGGTCCGAAACCAGCTAAGAATGAACAGTACAACTACTAATCACGATTTCATTTATGTAATGCAAAGAGTCCATGTCAAAATGCTCATTGCATTTTACATAGTAACAAATCGTCATTGTATGGATTTTTATGTAATGATAATGGTAGGCCTAATCTGTGGGGGGAAAATTCATAGTTCATGAGGAACCATCATAACCAATAACCATACACACACACAGACACACACACGGACACGCGCGCATGCATACACATACACACGCACGCACGCATGCACTCACACACACACACACACACACACACACACATACACCGTACACACATAGGAGGGTTTCCCCCGGTCAATATGAAATGAAGACTCCCATTTATTTCAAGAGGCAGAAAAGTCTGGCAGATACCATAGGTCTACTGATGAACGCTAAGCCATGAGGTATATTACTTGGCGAGGAACCGAGTTTTTCTCTAACTGCGCAGAGGATTCTGTGAGAAGGGAGAGACAGGGCAGGCAAAGAGAAAATCGGTGACTCGCCCCGCAGCAGGCTACCTGGACTGTGTGTGTGTACTTCGCTGCTGCCTGGCGGGCCACACTACAGACCTGAGGTCTGTGGCACACACAGTACATGTAGGCCTCAGCAAAGGACTCGGTACTTCACAAACCACTGTTTTGTTATCTCCTTGACAGGGTGCGGGAGTCAAGTGTCAGACTTCCACGGAGTCCAGTTCAATCTGCTGGTACTCTGACTGTGGTACAGGGATTGTCCGATTCCAGTGCCCTGAGTGCAGACCTTTGCCTAAGCCGTGTCGTGTGTGACAGTTCCAGACATCAAGGATCTTGGTGCAAGACCTGTATATCCTAGCGTTTACGGTGTCCGATCCACAGAACTGAAGATGCATCACAGATCGTAGACAGTTTTGGCGCCCCCGAGACATACACACATTCGAATTAAACAAGTGCAATCACACATCGAAACAACAACAACAACAACAAACCACCACCACCACCACACCAACAACAACAACAACAACAACAACAAAACCAACAACAACAAAAGGAACGCCAATGAGAATAATAGTTCCTCCCTGTTTCTCTTTTTAAAGGGAGACGATTTCATATTAGCAAAGAGATATGTTTCAATCTGTCTGTAACCTAAATGTGTTAGCAAATTTTTCTCGGATACTAAACACCACACACACACACACACACACACACACACACACACACACGCACACGCACACGCACGCACACACACACACACACACACACACACACACACACACACACACACACACACACACATACACACAACACACACACACACACACACGATAAGACAAAGATTGAAATAGTTTGGAAGTCTTTCTCTCTCATACATATATAAACAAGTATACATACACAGATATGCTTACAATTGTCATGTAAAACACGACAAACTGACCTTGTTTAAACAGCAGTGCTATTTATAATAGCAAAGAGGATATAGGGCCCTGGTAAACACTTTCAACGTCTCAACGAAACTGGTTGATAACACATCTCCTTACACACACACACACACATACACTTTGTGTGTGTGTGTGTGTGTTGTGTGTGTGTGTGTGTGTGTGTGTTGTGTGTGTGTGTGTGTGTGTGTGTGTGGTGTGAGTGTGTGTGTGTGTGGTGTGTGTGTTGTGTGTGTGTGTGTGTGTGTGTGTGTATGTATGTAATATATATAACATGTATCTGTGTGTATGTGTGTGGCATGTGTGGCTGTAAGTGTGTGTGATGTGCCTGCGCGTTTGTGCTTGATCGCACGTGTAAGTGTCTATGATTTCCTTCTTTACTTATATTTGTTTTCGTATTTCTAAAATGATTACAAAAGTTTTACACAGAACTAATCTATATTGTGTACATACAATTGTTGGCATAAAATTGTATAAGTTACCCTCCACCCCCCACCCCCAACCCCTCGAACCCCCAGTTAACATCGCCTACATTTCCACGAAAAAAACAAAACAAAAACAAACACCATCAGAATCAGACTAAAAAGGATTAACAATACAATTAATTTAAAAACAACATAATCTAACATTATGTAATATTTTAATGCAAGCTGGTTTGACATCGACATTAACGTCAATAATTCTGTTAGCTAACACTAAGCTGTTCAAGAATGGTGTTTTGCTCTCAGAAGACTTACAGCGGGTAAGCAACACAGGAAGTTCCAAAGTGAATTTTTTTTCCCTGTCAGTACTTGTCTAATAGAGCACTGTTTGAACTTTGCCATAATCATACTCGGCAGACAGATTCAAAGTTGATGACTTCTTGTCAGTACTTGTAAAAGGGACCTACTTGTCAGCTTTGAAGGTCACTGACCCACCCTGGCCCAAGAGTGTATTGAATTAACGATCGGGTCTGGAGTTACGAATCACGAGTGGAGGACATGGTTTTGCTGGAGTCCGGTTATCAACATCTAGACTCTGGTAAGGAACTATATTCCCGGATATACTGTCATTGAAAGGTTTGGGCCAATTTTCATTCTGAACAGAGTGGAAAACTGAAGCCAGTTCTCAACCCAGCAGTTGCGCTGAAGAAGTCGGCCGGATAGCCGATGAAAGCTAAGCAGTAAGTAGCCTTTTCACTGAGAGTACACGTTTAGCCAGGTAGCCATTATGAAAACTAAATTGTTTCAACCAACACCAACCATACCACTAACACCAACGACCAACCAACCAACAACCAACCACCAACCGACCAAGCACCAAAACCCAAACCCAACCAACACCAACCACCAACCAACCAACCAACCAACCAACCAACCAAACCAACCAATCCAAACCAACCAACCAACCAACCAACCATACCAACCAACCAACCAAAATCGATATATCAAAGAAACAGACGAAAACGACTACCGTATTGAAGGCTATCCAAAATAATTTGTTAACATGTTACTGACATCGAGATAAGCTGGTAGAGCAGGATAAAGTGAAAGACAAAGTCAACATTGGGCCTCAGAGCATGACACCGCTCATATCATTTGAAAATAGTGATAACAATGCGACACCCTTTCAAAACTGTCAACACACACACGTACCTCTATGTACACACGTATATACTCAATAAAAGCACAGATGAAATGAGCCAGTATGTTTTTTGGTGTGTGTTTTTTTTTTATTTTTTTATTTTTTTAAGGATCATGGCACTCAGGGAGGTTACTTTTGTGCTCATCTTTTTTTCGTCCCATTTTCTACGCCACCTTAATGGTCACTGAAACTGGAACAGTTTTTACAATGCGATGATGATGTTGATGAGATGATAATCATGATGCTATGGAGTTCTATCTAAGATTGAGACTGCATGACAGTAATCTACGCTTACTATCATAATATATCCTGGCGTCAACCAGGCCCGAGAGATAGAGACACCTGCGGTGCTGGTCAGAAGATTTGAACAACACTGTCAATGACGCTTCTGTGAAATGGATGAGACTCGACTGTGTGGTCCCAGTCTTCCCAATGAGCCATTAGCATGCCCAGATCTGGGTAGGAACCGGTTAGAGCCGAAAAATCCCACTATGATTTTTGAAGGAACTGATGGGGATTCGAACCCTCAACCTTTCAGTCCGTAGTGCGTTGCGCTAACCACTACACAACAGCGACTGGTTGGTTGTTTTATGTTTTGGTCTGTTTTTTTTTTTTTATTGTAAATTGGATAACCCCCCCCCCCCCCCCACCTCCACCAACCAACGTTACTGTTAACTACTTCAAAACAAAACATTGTACAACAGAAGCGAGCGTGCGTGTTAATTCAATGAAAAAATAGAGCAGACGAGGAGAATTTTCGGCTTTAATCCTTTAGTGTCTGCTCCATTTACCTACACCCCGTTGGATGATTCCAACCAGACAGTCTACATCAAGTGCCAAAAGTTGTCTTCGGAATGCCTAGAAAATCCTGAAATCTTGACTTCATCTCTGCCTGTTCTCTTTTTCATTGTATTAAAAAAAAAATTCTCCCGCCTCCCCCGCACCGAGGGGATGCCGGGGGCTCTTTCAGTATAAATAGATCCCCACCTTCTGAAAAAATCTGTGCCAGAAATTTCCTCTTTTCTATCATTTACCTTGTTTCTGCCTTGCTTCTTTGCTTTCTGCCATCTCTTCCTGTCATTGTCTGTCTTGCTGGTCCATTTGCCTGTATCATCATCATCATCATCAGGTGCCCTGCCGCATGGCATTGGCGACCATGGACTTCCAACCATCTCTATCTCTCGCTGCCCCCAGCATCTCCCCACCCTCCTCATCCCCAGCCACTCTGCAAGTCCATCCAGCATTCTCTCCCTGGGTCTACCTGGTGCTCTCTTTCCCTCCAGCTTTCCCGTTGTGACCAGGTGCTACAAATCCCCCTTCCTCATAAAATGGCCTATAAATGTTGCTTGTCTTTTCCTAATCTTCCTTATGAGTGATCTACTTGTGTCTGCCTCCATCAAAACTGTCTCGTTTGTTTTCTTTGCTGTCCATGGAACTCTCAACATTCTTCTGAGAAACCACATCTCGGCTGCCTCGATCCTGCTCTGGCTTTGCTTGCTGACTGTCCATGCCTCGCATCCGTACAACAGTATTGGTTCTATATAACATTCAAGGACTCTCTTTCTGATGTTAATTGATAGGCATTTGTTGGTAAGAATGCTTGTCATCTTCTTGAATGCTGTTTTGGCTTGGCCGATTCTGCCAGCTATTTCCGATGTGCATCTGCCTGTATATGTTCTTTAAAGCCTTACATACCTTTCGCTTAGGATGGATAATTGGGTACATGTACTGATTGTGTACTGATTGTGTACTGATTTGTACTGATTGTGTACTGATTGTGTACTGATTGCATTTTGGCTCTGAGAAATGTGATGTTTAGAGGCAATTATAGGTAAGTTACGTCATACGTCAGTTTTATGTTTTAGTGTCCTTAGCTGTGCTGACATCTGTATTCAGGTTGTTTTTTTAATCCTCTGGTGGTAAATTGGGCGGAATGGTCAACGCAGGGGGCATCGCCTTAGATTATGTGCACGAATGCATTGACATGTGTACTTCATTTTCTTCTCCATTTTTCCCCCCGTGAAGTGTTGAGTATGTTTTGAACAGGTTATAGCCCTGACATGGCTCTGAGCTTGTATGGCTGGGACTTAAACAATAAGACTAAGAAAAAAGCATTTGTTCAAATGTGCTGAAATTCAGAATAATTCTTTGAAGGCAGGTCTCGTGCTACACAGCTTTAAGCATGTCCGTTTCAAACCCCTAATCACAAAGTGTAATCTAGTTCCTGATAATCTTTAAAAAGGTAGAACCAACAAAAACAACAGAAAAACAAAACAAAACAAAACAAAACAAAACAAACAAACAGACTATCGACTTGTTTCCCATCTTCCAACTTTGTCTAAAATCCTTGTCATTTTTATTGTAAGTAGGACAAACTCCCCCCCCCCCCCCCGCCATGAAGTGTACATAACTCAGACAATACATTAAAAAAAAAGAGAATAGTATGCCTCTACCAGATGGCCATATGGCCATGGAACAACGTCTTCTCACGCTGATGAGTCATCTAAATGCCGGTAATCTCCTTAAATCTTTTCAGTCAGCCTATCGTAAAGCCCATAATACACACACTGCTTTGTTAAAAGCTGCTAATGATCTCCTCCAGGCTTCTGATAATGCAAAAGCAGCCATTCCGTCACTACTAAATCTTTAAGCAGCATATAATGGAAAAGTAGCCATTCCGTCACTACTCAATCTTTAAGCAGCATATAATGCGAAAGCAGCCATTCCGTCACTACTCAATCTTTAAGCAGCATATAATGCGAAGCAGCCATTCCGTCACTACTCAATCTTAAGCAGCATATAATGCGAAAGCACATTCCGTCACTACTCAATCTTTTAGCAGCATATAATGGAAAAGTAGCCATTCCGTCACTACTAAATCTTTAAGCAGCATATAATGGAAAAGTAGCCATTCCGTCACTACTAAATCTTTAAGCAGCATATAATGCAAAAGCAGCCATTCAGTCACTACTACAATCTTTAAGCAGCAAATGACACTACCTTGGCATCCTGATCTCAAATTGTCATCCACATTTGGCTTCACTGAAACTGTTCTTCAGTGTTCAAGTCAGACCTTTCTTGCCGAACTCAGTCTATTGTCATCAATAGCATTAGATCAGCTCCATCTTTGCTGAAAAATGGTGTCCCGCAAGGTTTTGTTCTGGGCCCTGTTCTCTTTAATATATTGTATTTACAACATGTAACTCTGTTATCAAACAATCAAGAACACTACTATTTCTTTGCTGATGACTCACAACCACA
>CM060307.1:92026740-92036740 GCA_030674185.1 Monoplex corrugatus | reverse complement strand
CGTTAAAACACCGTTGTAAGTGTGGCATGACCTCATTTATCTGCATGTTAAAACACGTTGTAACTGCTAATATTTATCTGTACGCTAAAACACCGTTGTAACTGATAACATGACCTCATTTATCTGTATGTTAAAACACCGTTGTAAGTGCTAACATAGTGTATTGGCTATATATTAAAACACCGTTGTAAATGCTAACATGACCTCATTTATCTGTATGCTAAAATACCGTTGTAAATGCTAACATGACCTCATTTATCTGTATGCTTAAACACCGTTGTAAAATGCTAACATGACCTCATTTATCTGTATGCTAAAACACCGTTGTAAGTGCTAACAATAATATATTTGGCTATTATTAAAACACTGTTGTAAATGCTAACATGACCTCATTTATCTGTATGCTAAAACACCGTTGTAAGTGCTAACATCATCCCATTTCTCTGTCCGTTAAAACACCGTTGTAAGTGCTAACATGACCTCATTTATGTGTATGTTAAAACACCGTTGTAAGTGCTAACAAAAGTCCATTCAGCTATATGTTAAAACACCGTTGTAAGTGTTATCGTCCATTTAGCTACATTAAGTGCTAACATGACCTCATTTATCTGTATGTTAAAACACCGTTGTAAGTGCTAACAAAGTCCATTCAGCTATATGTTAAAACACCGTTGTAAGTGCTAACATGACCTCATTTATCTGTATGCTAAAACACCGTTGTAAGTGCTAACGTCATCCCATTTCTCTGTCCGTTAAAACACCGTTGTATGTGTTAACACGACCTCATTTATCTGTATGTTAAACACCGTTGTAAGTGTTAACATGACCTCATTTAGCTATATGTTAAACACCGTTGTAAGTGTTAACATGACCTCATTTATCTGTATGCTAAAACACCGTTGTAAGTGCTAACGTCATCCCATTTCTCTGTCCGTTAAAACACCGTTGTAAGTGCTAACATCATCCCATTTCTCTGTCCGTTAAAACACCGTTGTAAGTGCTAACATGACCTCATTTATGTGTATGTTAAAACACCGTTGTAAGTGCTAACAAAAGTCCATTCAGCTATATGTTAAAACACCGTTGTAAGTGTTATCGTCCATTTAGCTACATTAAGTGCTAACATGACCTCATTTATCTGTATGTTAAAACACCGTTGTAAGTGCTAACAAAAGTCCATTCAGCTATATGTTAAAACACCGTTGTAAGTGCTAACATGACCTCATTTATCTGTATGCTAAAACACCGTTGTAAGTGCTAACGTCATCCCATTTCTCTGTCCGTTAAAACACCGTTGTAAGTGTTAACACGACCTCATTTATCTGTATGTTAAACACCGTTGTAAGTGTTAACATGACCTCATTTAGCTATATGTTAAACACCGTTGTAAGTGTTAACATGACCTCATTTATCTGTATGCTAAAACACCGTTGTAAGTGCTAACGTCATCCCATTTCTCTGTCCGTTAAAACACCGTTGTAAGTGCTAACATCATCCCATTTCTCTGTCCGTTAAAACACCGTTGTAAGTGCTAACATGACCTCATTTATGTGTATGTTAAAACACCGTTGCAAGTGCTAACAAAAGTCCATTCAGCTATATGTAAAAACACCGTTGTAAGTGTTATCGTCCATTTAGCTACATTAAGTGCTAACATGACCTCATTTATCTGTATGTTAAAACACCGTTGTAAGTGCTAACATGACCTCATTTATCTGTATGTTAAAACACCGTTGTAAGTGCTAACATGACCTCATTTATCTGTATGTTAAAACACCGTTGTAAGTGCTAACAAAAGTCCATTCAGCTATATGTTAAAACACCGTTGTAAGTGCTAATATGACCTCATTTATCTGTATGCTAAAACACCGTTGTAAGTGCTAACGTCATCCATCCTTCTTGTCCGTTAAAACACCGTTGTAAGTGCTAATATGACCTCATTTATTTGCATGTTAAAACACCGTTGTAAGTGCTAATATGACCTCATTTATCTGCATGTTAAAACACCGTTGTAAGTGTTAACATGACCTCATTTATCTGCATGTTAAAACACCGTTGTAAGTGCTAACGTCATCCCATTTCTCTGTCCGTTAAAACACCGTTGTAAGTGTTAACATGACCTCATTTATCTGTATGTTAAAACACCGTTGTAAGTGTTAACAGGACCTCATTTAGCTATATGTTAAAACACCGTTGTAAGTGCTAACGTCATCCCATTTCTCTGTCCGTTAAAACACCGTTGTAAGTGTTAACACGACCTCATTTATCTGTTAAACACCGTTGTAAGTGTTAACATGACCTCATTTAGCTATATGTTAAAATACCGTTGTAAGTGCTAACAATAGTCTATTTAGCCATATGTTTAAACACCGTTGTAAGTGCTAATGTCACTCCATTCAACTGTATGTGAAAACACCCTTGCAAGTGCTAACAATAGTCCATTTAGCTATATGTTAAAACACCCCTATAAGTGCTAACATGACCTCATTTATCTGTATGTTAAAACACTGTTGTAAGTACTAACAACAGTCCATTTAGCTATATGTTAAAACACCCCTGTAAGTGCTAAAAATAGTCCATTTAGCTGTATGTTAAAACACCCTTGCAAGTGCTAACAATAGTCCATTTAGCTATATGTTAAAACACCCTTGTAAGTGCTAACAATCCATTTAGCTATATGTTAAAACACATTTGTAAGTGCTTACAATACCCCATTTAACTATATGTGAAAACACCGTAGTTAGAGCTAATATTACTCCATTTCGCTGTATGTTAAGACACCTTTTGTAAGCGCTAACAATACTCAGTTTACCTATATGTGCTAATATTACCCGAGATATCTGTATTTTTGTGTTGTACTTTGTGTGTCAAACGCAGTTTCATTTTTTTCCAGTAGGAAATGTATTACATGTACATGTATGTCATCATTTTTGACACACGCTGACTAAACTAACTAACTAACTAACTACTAACTAACTAACTAACTAATACTAACTAACTAACTAACTAACTAACTAACTAACTAACTAACTAACTAACTAACTAACTAACTAACTAACTAACTAACTAACTAACTAACTAACTAACTAACTAACGAACGAAATAGATAAACCAAACAAACAAACAAACAAATAAATAAATAAATAGATAAATAAATAAATAAAATAAAATAAAATGAAATAAAATGAAATAAAACAAAATAAAAGAACCGTTTACAAAGGGAAACAACCCACATTACACCACCACCACCAACTACAGATTCACTCTTTAGGATTACGCTTGTCCTCGTAATCACTATACCAGAGGACTGAAGTCAGAGATACATGCAGGCGCTCTCAAACAAACTATTGTTACCATGCAATTTAATTTACTCGAACAGACTAGACACTGTCATCTACATTAGACGGGAATGGCGCTGGCCCACTGAGGGCCTCTCAGGATGGGGCAGCATCGGGTCCTACGCCTGAACAGGACAGTCAGCTGGAACTGGCAACAATGGCCACAGCCATCGCCAAATGTCGCCTGACTATGAAGATGGCGATTGAGAGAAGAAAAATCACCACAGACTAACCATCATTTCCACCACTGCCACCAACCACTACCATCAACTCTTTTTGGATATTTTTCAACAGGGGGATCAACTGCATTCGAAAAAAAAAATCCATATGCGCCCCATCCAAATCTGACATCTGATAGATTCCTTATTAAGCAGTAGGGCAGTTTGGTGTGTGTGTGTGTTGTATGTATGTATGTATGTGTGTGTGTGGTGTGTGTGTGTTGTGTATGTGTGTCGTTCGTTATTTCTTAACGTCTGTTCACATATGTGCTTTTAGACGTAAAAAAAAAAGAAAAAAGGTGTCTATGGGGTGGAAGATTCTACGAATCATAAAGACAGTTTAACATATTAATTAACATTAAAAAAAAAAAAAAAAAAAAAAAAAAAAAAAAAAAATTATAGGACAATAGAAAAGCAATCATAACATTAGAACGATCAGCTTGAAAAGATTGCTCAGGCTGTATGTGTATGTGTTACCGCGCGTGTATGTGTGTGTGTGTGTGTGTGTGTGTTGTGTGTGTATGTGTGTGTGTGTGTGTGTGTGTGTGTATGTGTGTGTGTGTGTATGTGTGTGTGTGTGTATGTGTGTTGTGTGTGTGTGTGTTGTGTGTGTGTGTTGTGTTGTGTGTGTGTGTGTGTGTGTATGTGTATGTTGTGTGTGTGTGTGTGTATGTGTATGTTGTGTGTGTGTGTGTGTGTATGTGTGTGTGTGTGTGTGTGTATGTGTGTGTGTAGTGTGTTGTGTGTATGTTGTGTTTTGTGTTGTGATATGTTGTGTGTGTATGTATGTGTGTGTGTGTGTGTGTGTGTGTGTGTGTATGTGTGTGTGTGTGTATGTATGTGTGTGTGTATGTATGTGTGTGTGTATGTGTGTGTGTGTGTGAAATGTTCTGCGTGTATGTACACACGAACAGAGCCCAGACACCAGTCAACCTGCCTGCACATGATAATGCTGACACGAGAGAGAACTAAATGTCTTCACCCTTTACTATAAGTATAAGAAGATATAATTCTACCCGGCAGGACTGAACTCAGACCTTCTGATCACAAAGTCTAACGTCCTAATCCGCTTGGCTACAGGGCCCCTCACCGCCCTGCTTATTCACCTGCTTAGGCCTCTTGGTCTGTTTGCTTTATCTTCAACAACAAGTGCGTAACCAAACAGGCTGTAGTTTTCTGTTCCCGGCTGTTCCCACTGTCACAATATTTGTGCCTGACCAGTGGTCAGCTGTTGGCCATAATACTAATAATACACATAGCTCATCGATCAGCATTATTGATCAGCGGCTTACATGCATACGCTTTGCTGTCGCTGTGTTCCTAATCCCTTTTACTTTATAGTTTGCAGACGTGGGCTTTCTGTCTGTCTGTCTGTCTGTCTGTCTGCCTGTCTGTCTGTCCGTCTGTCTCTTTCTAGTCTACCTCTTTATTTGTCAGTCATCCTCTCTCTGTTTTTAGTCTCTCTCCGTCTGCTGTCTGCCTTTCTCTTTTCTTTCAAATCTCTATCTGTCTGCCTCTCTTTCTAATCTCTGTCTACCTTCTCTCTTTCTTCTCTCTCTTCTCTCTCTCTCTCTCTCTCTCTCTTGTGCTTGTCTTTCTCTTTCCTTCTCTTTCTCCCGTTTCTCTCTTCATTTTTAGCACGTTTGTTATATTGGTGCATATCATTGCATGTGTAATGTATGTGTAGTGCAGACCCAGTGTGGGCGAGGGCTGGATGTCACTGAACAGCAGAAGTACTGCTTGTCTCCCCGTATCTTTGTGAGTACAGTTTGTATCGTGCTACGGTTTCTTCATTCTTTCTCTTTCTCCCCCACCCCCCCTCTTGTGTGTGTCTGTCTCACACACTCTCTCTTTCTCTCTGTGTGTCTGTCTGTCTGTCTCCCTGTCTGTCTGCTGCCTGCCTGCCTGCCTGCCTGTCTGCCTGCCTGCCTGCCCGTCTGTCTGTCTGTCTGCCTGCCTGCCTGCCTGCCTGCCTGCCTGCCTGCCTGCCTGAATGCCTGCCTGTCTGTCTGCCCTGCCTGCCTGCCTGCCGTCTGTCTGTCTGCCTGCCTGCCTGCCCGTCTGTCTGTCTGTCTGTCCCCTGTCTGTCTGCCTGCTGCCTGTCTGCCTGCCTGCCTGCCGGTCTGTCTGTCTGCTTGCCTGAATGCCTGCCCGTCTGTCTGTCTGTCTATCTGCCTGCCTTCCTGCCTGCCTGCCTGCTGCCCGCCTGCCTGCCCGTCTATCTGTCTGTCTGTCTATCTGCCTGCCTGCCTGCCTGCCTGTCTGTCTGCCCGCCTGCCTGCCCGTCTATCTGTCTGTCTGCCATGCCTGCCTGCCCGTCTGTCTGTCTGCTGCTGCCTGCCCGTCTGCCTGTCCTGCCTGCCTGCCTGCCTGCCTGCCTGCCCGTCTGTCTGTCTGTCTGCATGCCTGCCTGCCCGTCTGTCTGTCTGCCTGCCTGCCGCCGTCTGTCTGTCTGTCTGTCTGTCTCATGTTTGTAATACTTGCCCACGACAAAGCAACGACGATGTATAAAGTGTATTGTGTAAACTACCAATGTTGCCCATTCTCATACCAATACTTCATCAAAAATTTTGTGTTTGATAAGGTGTCCTTCACAATAAACCATTTGTCAGTGTCAGTATCAGAATCAATGTCAGTGTCAGTATCAATATCAATGTCAGTGTCAGTATCAGTATCAACGTCAGTGTAAGTATCAATGTCAGTGTCAGTATCAACGTCAGTGTCAGTATCAGTATCAATGTCAGTGTCAGTATCAACGTCAGTGTCAGCATCAGTATCAATGTCAGTGTCAGTATCAGTGTCAGTATCAGTATCAATGTCAGTATCAGTATCAATGTCAGTATCAGTATCAATGTCAGTGTCAGTATCAGTATCAATGTCAGTGTCAGTATCAATGTCAGTGTCAGTAACAGTATCAGTATCAATGTCAGTGTCAGTATCAACGTCAGTGTCAGTATCAGTATCAATGTCAGTGTCAGTATCAGTATCAATGTCAGTGTCAGTATCAGTATCAATGTCAGTGTCAATGTCAGTATCAGCATCAATGTCAGTGTCAGTATCAGTATCAATGTCAGTGTCAGTATCAGTATCAATGTCAGTATCAGTATCAATGTCAGTGTCAGTATCAGTATCAGTGTCAGTATCAATGTCAGTGTCAGTAACAGTATCAGTATCAATGTCAGTGTCAGTATCAATGTCAGTGTCAGTATCAGTATCAATGTCAGTATCAGTATCAATGTCAGTGTCAGTATCAATGTCAGTATCAATGTCAGTATCAGTATCAATGTCAGTGTCAGTATCAATGTCAGTGTCAGTATCAGTATCAATGTCAGTATCAGAATCAATGTCAGTGTCAGTATCAATGTCAGTGTCAGTATCAATGTCAGTGTCAGTATCAATGTCAGTGTCAATATCAATGTCAGTATTAGTATCAATGTCAATGTCAATGTCAGTATCAGTATCAATGTCAGTGTCAGTATCAATGTCAGTATCAGTATCAGTATCAATGTCAGTATCAGTATCAGTATCAATGTCAGTGTCAGTATCAGTATCAATGTCAGTGTCAGTATCAATGTCAGTATCAGTATCAATGTCAGTATCAGTATCAATGTCAGTATCAATGTCAGTATCAGTATCAATGTCATGTCAGTATCAGTATCAATGTCAGCATCAGTATCAATGTCAGTGTCAGTATCAATGTCAGTATCAGTATCAATGTCAGTGTCAGTATCAATGTCAGTGTCAGTATCAATGTCAGTATCAGTATCAATGTCAGTATCAATGTCAGTGTCAGTATCAGTATCAATGTCAGTATCAGTATCAATGTCAGTGTCAGTATCAATGTCAGTATCAGTATCAATGTCAGTATCAGTATCAATGTCAGTGTCAGTATCAATGTCAGTGTCAGTATCAGTATCAATGTCAGTGTCAGTATCAGTATCAATGTCAGTATCAGTATCAATGTCAGTATCAGTATCAATGTCAGTGTCAGTATCAATGTCAGTGTCAGTATCAATGTCAGTGTCAGTATCAATGTCAGTGTCAGTATCAATGTCAGTATCAGTATCAATGTCAGTGTCAGTATCAGTGTCAGTATCAGTGTCAGTATCAGTGTCAGTATCAGTATCAATGTCAGTGTCAGTATCAATGTCAGTGTCAGTATCAATGTCAGTATCAGTATCAGTATCAATGTCAGTGTCAGTATCAGTATCAATGTCAGTGTCAGTATCAATGTCAGTATCAGTATCAATGTCAGTGTCAGTATCAATGTCAGTATCAGTATCAGTATCAATGTCAGTATCAGTATCAGTATCAATGTCAGTGTCAGTATCAATGTCAGTGTCAGTATCAGTATCAATGTCAGTGTCAGTGTCAGTATCAATGTCAGTATCAGTATCAATGTCAGTGTCAGTGTCAGTATCAATGTCAGTATCAGTATCAATGTCAGTGTCAGTATCAGTATCAATGTCAGTGTCAGTATCAATGTCAGTATCAATGTCAATGTCAGTGTCAGTATCAATGTCAGTGTCAGTATCAATGTCAGTATCAGTATCAATGTCAGTGTCAGTATCAGTATCAATGTCAGTGTCAGTATCAATGTCAGTGTCAGTATCAGTATCAATGTCAGTGTCAGTATCAATGTCAGTGTCAGTATCAGTATCAATGTCAGTGTCAGTATCAATGTCAGTGTCAGTATCAGTGTCAGTATCAATGTCAGTGTCAAAGTCAGTCTCTTTCTCTGTGTTGTCACTTCATTGTGCACTTTTTTGGTTAGTCTTTAGTTTCAGTTGTTGTCTCTTTCAGGGTGAAGATCACATGAAAAGAACGACTCAATAGATTTCAGCTGTTATCCTCGAAAATGAACAGTGTCTTATCCGTGTGTGTGTATCTGTGAGGAATTGTGTGCGCGCGCGCACGTGCGCGAGCGTGTGTATGTCTGTGTGTGTGTATGTGTGTGTGTATATGTGGGTGTGAGTGTATGTGTGTGGGTGTGAGTGTATGTCCGTGAGTGCGTGTATGTGTAAATATGTATGTATGCCTGTGTGTATGTGCTTGTGCATGTGTATGTGTTTGTGTTATGCGTGTATACGAATGAGTATATATATATATATATATATATATATATATATATATATATATATATATATATATATACACATACATATGTATATGTATGTATGTATGTATGTATGTTTGTGTGCGCGTGTGCGTGTATCTGTGAGTATTGTATGAGTGAGTGAGTAAGAGTGTGTGTGTGTGTGTGTGTGCGCGCGCGCGCGCGCGCGTGTGTGTGTGATATGGTGTGTTATGTGTGTGTGTGCACGCGCGCACGAACATGTGCGTTTTGAACAGAAGAAATGTGCGATTTCACAGACAGCAGACCTGCACACCTATCCGTGCGTGTGTCCAGTTATTTGCGAGGAAATCACTTCAGGATGACAACGAAAACAATCCAGGTACATCCTACACATGAAAGTGAAAGGGACCTACAAAACCTGGTGAATATACTACAAATAGAAAGCAAAGGTAAGGGGTTGGAACTAAACAGCAGGAACTGAAGTCATGGTGATCAGTAAAAAAACATGAAATCCCCTCATGCAAAATAACAGCAAATGGCACAACCTTGACACAGGTTAATAAGTTCAAATACCTGGGAACGGTCATTTCATTAGACGGCAGATGCACATCGGAAATAGCTGGCAGAATCGGCCAAGCCAAAACAGCATTCAAGAAGATGACAAGCATTCTTACCAACAAATGCCTATCAATTAACATCAGAAAGAGAGTCCTTGAATGTTATATAGAACCAATACTGTTGTACGGATGCGAAGCGTGGACAGTCAGCAAGCAAAGCCAGAGCAAGATTGAGGCAGCCGAGATGTGGTTTCTAAGAAGAATGTTGAGAGTTCCATGGACAGCAAAGAAAACAAACGAGACAGTCTTGATGGAGGCAGACACAAGTAGATCACTCATAAGGAAGATTAGGAAAAGACAAGCAACATTTATAGGCCATTTTATGAGGAAAGGGAATTTGGAGCACCTGGTCACAACGGGAAAGCTGGAGGGAAAGAGAGCACCAGGTAGACCCAGGGAGAGAATGCTAGACGGACTTGCAGAGTGGCTGGGGATGAGGAGGGTGGGGGAGATGCTAGGGGCAAGGAGAGATAGAGAAGGTTGGAAGTCCATGGTCGCCAAAGCCATGCGGCAGGGCGCCTGATGATGATGATGACATCCTACACGCGAGGCTCTTTGACCAATATGACACATTACTCATAAATACTTACAATACTTTGCTTGCATTAATCCTTTCCCGTCCTCAGAAATCAGGCGGGCAGATGAGGGAAAAAAGAGTTAAACCCTAACAGGCAGTGAAGAAGATCTACCGAGAAAGTAAAGGGTTAAAATCCAACAGGTAGGGGAGAAGATAAACAGATATAGTAAAGT
>CM060307.1:92001740-92019240 GCA_030674185.1 Monoplex corrugatus | reverse complement strand
CATGCGTTGATATTTGTTATGCCATTGATCTAAACCAACCAACCAACCAACCAACCAACCAACCAACCAACCAACCAACCAACCAACCAACCAACCAACCAACCAACCAACCAACCAATCAACCAACCAATCAACCAACCAACCAACCAACCAACCAACCAACCAACCAACCAACCAACCAATCAACCAACCAACCAACCAACCAACCAACCGACCGACCGACCGACCGACCGATCGACCGACCGACCAACCAACCAATCAACCAATCAACCAATCAACCAACCAACCAACCAACCAACCAACCAACCAACCAACCAACCAACCAACTAACCAACCAACCAATCAACCAACCAACCAACCAACCAACCAACAACCAACCAACCGACCGACCAACCAACCAACCAACCAACCAACCAACCAACCAACCAACCAACCAACTAACCAACCAACCAACCAACCAACCAACCAATCAACCAACCAATCAACCAACCAACCAACCAACTAACCAACCAACCAACCAACCGACCAACCAACCAACCAACCAACCAACCAACCAACCAACCAACCAACCAACCAACCAACCAACCATCCAACCAACCAACCAACCAACCAACCACCAACCAACAAACCAACCAACCTTCCAACCACATAAAACAGAAATGCACTGGCGTACAATATCATTTACAGGACCGATTCAAATCAACAGAGTGTTTGTGCTCATGATATGTGCTGTCACAATTGGCACAATTTTCTCTCACTGAGATAATAAAAAATCGTTTTTATCTTATTTTCTTACATGTTAATGCATTGATACCATGTATGATAAAACAGCATACAAAACATAAAAGTATTTAGAGACTGATATTCATGTTATGGAATAGAAAATTATAAAACCATTTAAATAAGAGAGACGAATCCATTCATTAATATTTATGCATTATTAGTCAAAAAATAGCATGCAAATACAAAAGGACACATATAGACATTGTTAATTGTGTCACTGATTAAATGACTGCAACAAAAAAATACGGGAACACTCGTAAATCCATCATAATATTATCGTAGGAAGTATACAACGTACAAATACATAATAATATTATCGTAGTAAGTATACAACATACCAATACATAATAATATTATCGTAGGAAGTATACAACATACCAATACATAATAATATTATCGTAGGAAGAATACAACATACAAATATATAATAATATTACCGTAGGAAGAATACAACATACAAATATATAATAATATTACCGTAGGAAGAATACAACATACCAATACATAATAATATTATCGTTGGAAGGATACAACATACCAATACATAATAATATTACCGTAGGAAGGATACAACATACCAATACATAATAATATTACCGTAGGAAGGATACAACATACCAATACATAATAATATTATCGTAGGAAGAATACAACACACCAATACATAATAATATTACCGTAGGAAGGATACAACATACCAACACATAATAATATTATCGTAGGAAGTATACAACATACATCAGTCGCCGTGGTGTAGTGGTTGACGCAACGGACTACCGACTGGAAGGTTGTGAGTTCGAATCCCCATCAAAAATCATTGTGCCATTTTTTGTCTCTAACCGGTTCCTACCCAGAGTTGGGAGTGCTATAGGCCATTAAGAAGACTGGGACCACAGTCAAGTCTCATCCACTTCGCGGATGCGTCATTGAGGGTGTTGCTCAAATCTTCTGACCAACATCGCAGGTGTCTGTATCTCTCGGGCCTGGTTGACGCCAGGATATATTATGATAGTGAGCATAGAGTACAACCCTGTCACGCAGTCTCAATCCTAGATGGAACTCCATAGCATCATGATTATCATCCACATCGACATCATCATAAATTGCATAATAAAAACTGTTTCAGCTTCAGTGGCCATTAAAGTGGCGTAGAAAATGGGACAAAAAACAAAACAAAACAAAACAAAGAAACAAAACAAACAAAGAAAGAAACAAAGAAAGAAAGAAACAAAGAAAGAAACAAACAAAGAAAGAAAGAAACAAAAAAACAGGTGAGCACAAAGGTAAACTCTCTGAGTGCAATGATCCTAAAAAAAAACAAAAAAAAAACAAAAAAAAGAAAAGAAAAAAAATTTTTACAACATAGATACACAGAAGTATCCAATGATTTGAAGAATACAGCATTCGCGTCTTTAATTCAGTTGGTGTAGACCTATCAACAATTTAATATGAAAGAATGCAACATTCAAATACAATAGCACATATACATAGTAGGCTCGTAGCATTCATTAGAGTAACACAATATTCAAATACAGCAGGGCATACACATAACATTTGTACCAATGTTACAAGAATATATTTACAAATACATATATGAATGAATAAAAGTCATACCTTTTGTTACAATAGACACTGTACACCTTTTGTTACAATAGACACGTCCACCTTTGTTACAATAGACACTGTCAGCTTTTGTTACAATAGACACTGTCCACTTTTGTTACAATAGACATGTCACTTTGTTACAATAGACATTGTAACCTTTTGTTACAGTAGACATGAACTTTTGTTACAATAGACACTGTACACCTTTTGTTACAATAGACATGTACACCTTTGTTACAATAGACACTGTACACCTTTGTTACATAGATAACACTGTACACCTTTTGTTACAATGACACTGTACACCTTTTGTTACAATAGACACTGTACACCTTTTGTTACAATGACACTGTACACCTTTTGTACAATAACACTGTACACCTTTTGTTACATAGACACTGTACACCTTTTGTTACAATAGACACTGTACACGAACATCAAGGGCTATATTGATACTGGTGTCATCGGCAGACATGTCTCAACAGTGATTTCATCTTATCATCAGCTTACCATTAATTTCCATATGATGCATGAAACGCAAACCTGGACACATTATTTCTGTGATGAAATACTCCTTTAACCCTTTGACTCCTGCACCTTATCCACCTACTGCAAAAACTTAACCTTTTGACTCCCGCACCCTATCCACCTACTGCAAAAACTTAACCCTTTGACTCCCGCACCCTATCCACCTACTGCAAAAACTTAACCCTTTGACTCCCGCACCCTATCCACCTACTGCAAAAACATAACCCTTTGACTCCCGCACCCTATCCACCTACTGCAAAAACTTAACCTTTGACTCCCGCACCCTATCCACCAACTGCAAAAACTTAACCCTTTGAGTCCCGCACCCTATCCACCTACTGCAAAAACTTACCTTTGACTCCCGCACCCTATCCACCTACTGCAAAAACTTAACCCTTGACTCCACGCACCCTATCCACTACTGCAAAATTAACCTTGACTCCCGCAGCCTATCACCAACTGCAAAAACTTAACCTTTGACTCCCGCACCCTATCCACCTACTGCAAAAACTTGACCCTTTGACTCCCGCACCCTATCCACCTTCTGCAAAAACTTGATCCTTTGACTCCCGCACCCTATCCACCTACTGCAAAAACTTGACCCTTTGACTCCCGCACCCTATCCACCTTCTGCAAAAACTTAACCCTTTTACTCCCGCACCCTATCCACCTACTGCAAAAACTTAACCCTTTGATTCCCTCTGCAGGCAGCTTGTGGATAGGGTGAGGGAATGAAAGGGTTTAGTTTTTGCTTTGTCAGCATGATTGACACTGCGGGATGCTGGAGGACAGGGTGCGGGAGTCAAACGATTAATACATGAATAGGAGCTCTAAACCCACTCTTTTAGGACATTTTTCTTTCAGATATGTGTAAGTTGAACATCCACATACAAAGTGATGCTCGTTTTATCAACCAGTGGCAGGCAAGATAGGCATGCTTGTCGGCGGACACCATCACTGTGACCATGTAGATTGTTTTTGAGTGGTAGTAGGCCTACATCAAATTATAATTGAGTAACGGCAACTCCGAAGCAATAGGCATCCATTTCATTTATCATTATTATTTCTGTTATTGCTATTATCGTTATTGTTATTATTACTAATCATTAGTATTATCATCATTATCACCATTGTTCTCTCGCTTTCCAGGCAGGCGCTTAATCCATTGTCCATCACTCTTCTGATGATAAACTTGACAATCAGAAAGTCTTGCCTGGGTAACGTAAACGGGGCAGATTTTTTTTTTGACCTCTGCCAGATCAGTATGTGTACAGACCCCAACCGTGTGTGTATGCACGTAGTACATGAAATACGCACGTTAAAGATCCTGCAAACCATGTCAGTGTCCACTGGCTCATGGAAATATGGACATATCCAGCATGCACACACACGCTGAAGACAGAGTATGCAGACTGTGCAGAGACAGAACGCCTGCATGATGTGGGCAAAAAACAACAACACGCATACATGCACTGAGAAAAAGAAAAGAACATCGCTCGGAAGGAAAAGCAAGCAAACAAACAAGCAAACAAGCAAGCAAGCAAGCAAGCAAGCAAGCAGCGAGCAAGCAAGCAAGCAAGCTACCAACCATGAAAACACAACACCCAAACAAACAAACAAACAAACAAACAAACAAACAAACAAACAAAACAAAAAACAAAAACAAAACGAACGAACGAACGAACGAACAAACAAACAAACAAACAAACAACAAACAAAAATCAAGAACAGAAAAGGAAGCAAGCAAACAAACCAACCCACACAAACCTCGACAAAGTCTTCAGATCTCCCTTTAAAACCAGATTTGCTCAGAAGAAAAGAGCAGACCATAAGATTCTTTCCCTCTCCTATTCCCCCTATGCCGCCCCCCCCCCCCGCCCCCGGCCCCCCGCCCCCTTCATACTTCTGAAAGGACAAGACCCGAGTCTGTCCCGCTATTCGCGTTCCATCATTGGTAATGGTGATTCTGACGTCACAATCAGTGACGCCACATGGGTCGGTGCCAATAGCAACATAGCCTTTTGTCGCGCTACTGTGTGGACGATACATGCCAAGCTCTATTTCTCCATTGATCCACGCCTGCATATAAGCACCCTGAATGAGGAGAACGAAGGTGGAAGGGGAAAGAGAGAGAGAGAGGGGAGAGACAGAGAGAGACACAGAGACAGACAGAGAGAAAGAGACTGAGAGACAGACAGAGAGACAGAGACGGGAGACAGAGACAGAGACACAGACGTGGGGACAGAGACAGAGAGACAGAGACAGAGAGACGGAGAGAGAGAGAGAGAGAGAGGAGAGAGGAGAGAGAGAGAGAGAGAGAGAGAGAGAGAGAAAATGGGGCAGTTGGGGTAGTGGTTGAGGTGTGTAACGGGTAGTATAAGAGGCCTGGTCGATGTTACAGCTTTACAGTCCCTAATCGTTTCACGCTGGGACGTTAATACCACTGAAGAAGAAGAAGTTACCAGCGACTTGTCTCCCCTGTCAGCTCATTTTGTTCTCAGAAAGAAAAAGTTTGATCACGTCAATCCTCTCCTTCGTTTTTGCTTTGGTTGCCTGTTTCAAATTGAACTGAATACAACTTGATATAGGCTGGACAAATACAGTCTGCTCCGTCCTACCTTTGTGACACCATCAATATCTATACCCACCTCGCTCCTTGCTTTCAGCTACAGATACTCTTTACCTTCAGGTTCCTAGATTTTAACTATGAACTGTTAATTCAGAGTTCTTTTACTGTTTCAGGACCATCTGCCTGGAATAGATTTCCACTCCCCCTTCACCTAACACCTCCCTTTTTGCTTTTAAATCAAATTAAAAAAAAAAATCACCTCTTTTCCCGACAATGAAGTCTTCAACTATTTCTTTCCTTCATTTTGTGCAGGTCTTTTTTGTATATTGTATGTAGCCTCCGTTGATCACTTGCATATGTCTGGTGCGTGAGTGAGCTTTGATTTAAATGATTTGGCGCGATATGAATACTGTAATCATCATCGTCGTCATCATCATCGTCGTCGTCGTCATCGTCATCATTCATCATCATCATCATCTCATCTCATCATCATCTTCATCTCTCATCATCATCATCATCATCATCATCATCATCATCATCATCATCATTCTTCTTCTTTTTCTTCTTCCCTTACATTGAAGTAAAACTCTCGCTTTCTGACCACCTGGGTTCAGGTCTCGCTTGAGGAAAAGTTGGTGCATGAAGCCTTCAGTCCGTCACCCAGCTGTGATGTGTATCTGGTCCTGTTCAGGGGTGATGAAGGTAAAGCAACAAAGGAAAGGAGATGGACACCGCCTTACAATGCTGGACCCGAAGAAAAGTTGAAGTGTCTATCAGCTCACTTCTCTCTCATCACAAGGCCTGGAAACACTCCTTGTGTAGTCTAGAGAGGCTGGTTTAGAGCAGACAGGAGTGGAGGATCTTCGTAGCTGTTCTAGTGCCAATTGCATAATGGGCAGAATGAAACTAAGTAAGCAATATCTGGACTTTTGAGCTTTAACCCTTTCACTCTCTCTCCCTATCCACCAGCTTCCTGCAGGAAGCAGTGGATAGGGTGAGGCAGTCAAAGGGTTAAGTTTTTTTCTCGCAGGAAGCTGTGGATAGGAAGAGGGAGTCAAACGGTTTAGTTTTTGCTTTGCTTTGGCAATGCAAGATGCTGGTGGGCAGGATGAAGGAGTCAAATGGTTAAAATGTGGGCTGGAAACCTTGGCTATTTATGAACCGATTGAATTCAAATTTGATTGGTGTATTATATGTTACTGGGAAGCTCTTCTCTGAAAACTTTACTGAGGTCCGTCGATTTCCTTGATGAATGTTGGACATGAATCGCTGGAGAGTCGCAAATAACACAAGTCTGCTACTATTCCGTAACCATTAAAAACGTTTATGACTGTGGACAAATGTATGTTCTTTGTGGAAACACAGTATCTGGCTTCCGTGAGTGAAGTGGGAAAATTGCATGTGTGGAAAGAGTAAATGGCACATGGTGGGGGGGGGGGGGGTATTTATGGAAGTGACAAATGGTAAAATAAGGAGCATGGGGGATCGCGGGGGAAAGGGAAAGAAGCAGGAAAATGACGATAAACAATTAAGCAAGCAAATTAACAAAAAGCAAGGAAGGAAGCAAGCAAGCAAGCAAGGAAGCAAGCAAGCAAGCAAGCAAGCAAACAAGCAAGCAAGCAAGCAAGCAAGCAAACAAACAAGCAAACACAACAAACAGACAAACAAACTAAAATGAGATAAATAATAGACCTACAAAAGCTTGCCATAGTTTTACAGACCTCGATTTTTTTTAAAGTGTACATGTATTTAGTAATTGTGATTCATGGGAAGCAACTCGATTCTGTTTGGCCAGGGTAATCAAATCCAGTAGTGTCACGAGGTTAGTTCCCTTGTACAAAGATTTTGTTCTGATTTTGTTGTCATGACTCTTCCTATCCCTTTCCATTTGATCTCCCATTGAAATCAAGATGTTACTTAATAGCAGCCTGTGGGGTATGTGTCTGTCTTTTCAAGGCATGTGGTATCAAAGTATGTTTGTCAAAATGTATCAGCAAGACCGAATCTGCGTTTTGATTTGATTTACATACCAAATAACATTGTTATTAAATAGACCACGTATAATACAGTCTTGTGCATAGTGGACGGTGAGCGAGGTTCACCAGCGAAGGGATTGTGTTGGCAATTGGCTCCGTCTAAAGTGTTCACGTGAAAATATACATCGCTAATCCTGGCAACACTGTGTGAATAATCGCTGACCCAGTGTGAATAATCGCTGCATTGTGTCGAGAGAAGTCCACAATAACCTGATATCAATGAATTATTTGTGATGATCTTTCACTTTAAAAAATAGAATATGAAGAAGAAGAAGAAGATGGGAAGACAGAAAACACGGACTGGCGACTGAGCTGTTCTGTGCAGTGGCATACATGGTACTGACAAAGTAAGTCAACACCATTGACTGTGTTGGTCCACACTTTCCTTTCCATACTGTTATTTATGCAAAGACAGTACACAGAAGTACATCTGAAACATGTTAGGCGAGAGGAAAGCGAGGATGTAGAGAGGAGGGTGGGCAAATATCGTGACCCTGTTTCACACGAGCTGATATCAAAAGTCTCAATTAGTAGCTATCTGCTGCAAGGTGCTCCATGGTATTCTCCTTTCTAGACTTCATCATACTTTTGGCATCTCTGACATTGCTCTCTGCTGGTTCACGTCATATCTATCAAACAGAAAACAAACTGTTCTCATCAATGGCACTTACTCTCAACCTGCATACCTGACCTGTGGTGTTCCACAAGGATCTGTCCTTGGCCCTGTTCTTTTCACTCTTTACACCTCCCCCTTGTCCACCATCATCAACTCCCACTCTATAAAACACCACTTCTATGCTGATGACCCCCAACTTCAAGACAGTGACTCACCTGATAATATACAGCGCCTGTTGACTTGCACCACTGAGTGTTACTCGGACATTAAGAACTGGATGACACACAATAGACTTCAGCTTAATGACGACAAGACAGAAGCTATCCTCATTGGCACCCATCAGAAACTTTCTCAGCTGCCTCCTCTTTCTCTCCCATTATGTAACACATCAGTCCCAATTTCTGATTCAGCTAAAAACCTTGGTGTCTGCATTGACTCTACCCTCTCCATGAACAACTTTGTTTCTCAAACTGCCAGATCTTGCTACTATCATCTCCATCGTATAAGCCTGATCAAGAAGTATCTCTCTGTGGAAACAACTGCAAAACTCGTTCTCTCCTTCATAATGTCTCGCATTGACTATTGCAATTCACTCCTGTCTGGTCTTCCTGCCTCCACCATTCACATCCTACAGCGCATTCAAAACAATGCTGTACGCCTTGTACTCAAAAAGAAAAAAGCTGACCACATATCTCCTCTCCTGGCACAACTTCACTGGTTCCCTGTATCAAAGCGCATACAGTACAAACTAGACACCATGTGCTACAAAAGCCTCAATAACGCAGCCCCCGATTACCTTTCAAGCCTACTTGAGATCTATGTTCCCTCACGTACCCTCCGCTCTGCCTCCGATCCTCTGACTTTTCGCTTTCCACGCACTAAGCTCAATACCTATGGTCCACGAGCCTTCTCTGTTTCTGGTCCACTCTCCTGGAACAAACTTCCTCTCTCAGTCCGTCAGCAACCTACTTTTGTCTCCTTCAAATCCGCTCTCAAAACTCACCTTTTCTCCTCTGCATAAAATCCTAACCTCACTCACCCCCCCCCCCCCTCTGCAGCCTGTCTCCGCTCGGAGGGGAATCACATTGTTATAATATATAATTGTATATGATATGCTCTCTATAATTTTTCATTGCTTTTATTTTTGCTTTTATTGCTTTTATTCTTTCTCCCCATTTATAGCCATGCGTGTGTGTGTGTGTGTGTGTGTGTGTGTGTGTGTGTGTGTGTGTGTGTGTGTGTGTGTGTGTGTGTATGTGTGTGTATGTGTGTGTGTGTGTGTGTGTGTGCGTGCGTGTGTGTGCGTGCGTACGTGCGTGCGTGCGTGCGTGTGTGTCTGTTTCAGCGCTTAGATTTGATTTTTTTTATCAAGATTTTGCGCTATATAAATATTGTAATTATTATTATTATAAGGTGACAGCCGACAAAGACGGGTATAAACAAGTGAACCAGAAGATAGAGAAAGTTCTGTGCGAGAACTTTGAGATTCTGAAAGAAAAAATAGAACTTTAAAGTAAATGATTAGAAGACACGTTTTGAAAAAATAAGGCCTAAAAGCAATGCACCATCTTTGCTGTAAAATCTGGAATACTCATCAGTGGCCAGCTGATTGGAAACTTCAAGAATTTATGATGCTTGATAAGAGTGGCAATGTCAAAGATTGTAACAACTACAGAACCATTGAACTAATCAGCCATGCCAGTAAGATTTTGCTCATAATTATTCTCAACAGACTGAAGCCTAAGATAGAAGAAGAACTATCTGACTGCCAGACAGGCTATAGATCCAACAGAGGCACAACAGACGTTATTTGTGACACAAATACTCATAGACAATAAAAAGCATTGATGAAGAAGCTTTTTTCACCTTCATAGACTATAGAAAAAAAATTTGATCGCGTCATTCATCTCCACCTATCCAATGCAATGGTCAAAATGGGGTTTTCCTAAACATCTCATTTCATTAACTGTTTTTGATACAAAGACCAAAAGGCTACAGTTAGATGGACTAGCGAATATTTCATAATCCACAGGGGAGTTAGACAAAGTTGTATCCTTTCACCATATCTCTTTAAGGTATATATGGAGCAAGTCATGAAAGATGCTGATATAGAAAGCATGGGCATAAAGATAGGAGGGAAAAAAAACCTTACAAACCTGCACTATGCCGATGATACTGCGCTATTAGCAGACTATATTACCAGCATAAAACGAATTCTATAAGGGTAGATGCAGCAGGCAAAAAGGCTGGTCTAAACTTGAACGCCAAGAGAACAAAAGTGCTACATATCAAAGGCAAAGACACTGAAAATAATCATGACATCTCAATTAACAAAGTTCCTTTAGAAAATGGTAAAGATTTTAAATATCTTGGTTCTGTAAAAACCGATGATGGAACCTGCTCTAAAGACATTAAAGTAAGAACTGGATTAGCAAAGCAAAAAATTATCCAACTCAACAATATCTGGAAAGACAGAGGCATACCACATGGCCTGAAAATCAGACTTTTAAAATGTTTGATCTGGTCAGTCATAATTTATGGCTGCCAAGCCTGGACTCTCAGAGAAAAAAAACCTGATCACAGAAGAATTGAGGCAGCAGAGATATGGTTTTGTCGGATCTACTACGTGTCAAATGGACAGATAAAAGAACTAATGAAAGTGTCTTGGAAGAACTTGATACCACCAGAAGACTACTAGCAGACAACAAGAGAAGACTAAAACACACTGGCCATGTGTCGCGTAGCAAGAACACAGATCCCATGGCAACCATTAAAAAACACAAACAAACAAAAAAAAACAAAACAAAAAAAGAGGCAGAAAGGAAGAAAGACAAACTTCCAATTTCTACATTGAGAAAATAATAACATTAGTGGCCTAAATATTCAAGAAGTTTCCACAAACGTCAAGACAGAGCCATTTGGAGGAGAGTGGAGGTGTCACAGAGTGCAGCGGCCAACACTGCACCGGTGACGCCGATAGGTGAGACAGATAACTTTATATATTAAATTCATGTGTCACCATAACGGTAAGTAGAGCATTGTTTAGTACACTTTTGGAGTGATTGGTCTTGTGAGATCAAGCACTGCACACGTGCAACTGTACTAAATTATGACCATCATGTCTTCTGTCTGTTTGGTGATTGTTTTTATGTCCAGTTAAGCACTAAAGATGGAATACGTGTTTACAGTAAATTACGTCTGCATGACACTGATTCAACTTTGAATTCGTGCTTGAAGATCCTAATACAATGACGAGAAGGCATCAGTGTACAGTTGTATGTTTCAACCAATTAACTTGGAACCGTAAATGGAAAAATAATAGAGGAAATTTGGTTGTGTGTGTGTGTGTGTGTTTGTGCTGATGTGTGTGTGTCGTGATGTGTGTGATGGTGTGTGTGTGTGTGTGTGTGTGCAATCCAAAAAGCTAAAACAGAGAAGAAGGATCTCGACGTGGTGTAGCTCGATCTGGCCACTGTGTATGGATCAGTCCTGCACAAGATGATTCAACTGGCCCTGGAGATGTATCATGTCCCGAACAACATCCGAAAAATGCTGAAGAACTATTTTCGTGGCTTCTCAATGCCGTTCTTCACAAAAAAGAATACTCTACACAATGGATCAGTTTGAAAGTAGGCATAGCAGTGGGCTGTGCAATTTCTCTAATACTGTTCGTGTTAGTAATGGAGTCATCTTGAAAGCGGCAGTGAGGATTTCAGGCCTGGCTGACCTCGGAAACGGATACCACATGTCATGCCTAAAAGCCTCAAGACAACACAGCAGTGATTTCCACAAAAGAAGAGACACGGGATCCTGAAACCGTTGACAAAGTTGTTGCCTCTAGGATGAATTTCAAACCAAAAAGTCACTCGCTGAGGAAAGGTAAAGTGGACGAAAAATTAACGTTTACTGTCGCCAATCAGTCCATTCCAACAGAAGTACCAGCAAAAAGCCTCGGACGGGGTATGATGACTCTTCGAATGATACACAATGGGGTAAGGAAACTCAGCAAATGGCAGAAGAAAGTTTGCAGGTAACATACACTGTGGCCTTCTTGGCAAATACATAGTATTGTGCCTGCAGTTTGTGCTGATTCTAAAGTCCCTCTGGCCTCTGTTGATATACGTATCTGCACTAGCACGGTGCATCAATGGAGGCCAAAATTAACAAATTCACAAGGAAATGGCTTGGTGTCCCACCCAGTCTCATTGACGTTGCGCCCAATCGTCGTTTTGGCAAAGCTGAAGCTACCCCTAAAATCCATTGTTGAGGAGTACAATGCAGGAAAAGTCAGGCTTCTTAGCATGCTTAAAGACTCGGAAGATCAGTTCAGCCAAAGCTGAGGACAAGTAAAATGGAAAGTCCAGGAGGCACTGGTCGCAGCGAAGAAAAGCATCATGGTCAGAGAAATAATAGGGCTCACACAGACTAATAAGCAAGGACTGGGATCAAACAAAAAAATGGAATGGTGGCAAAGGTCAACGGAAAGGCTGAGATATGATAATGCAAGAGATGGAGAAAGAAGAGGACGCCATAAAACTGGAGAAGGCAGTCCAGCAAGGCCAACAGTGGCAGTGGACGACTCGCGAAAATGCAGTCCACGAAAGTCTCAGCTGGAATGACCTGTGTTATGGCCCTTCTCAGAATTGCTTTCATCCTCCCAACCAACCAACCAACAACAAACCAGCAAACAACCAACCAAACAAACAAACAAAACAAACAACCCAGCAAACAAACAAACCAGCAATTAAGCGGGCAACATGTTTTAGTGGTAACAGATAAACACAGGAAACACACTGGCTACTCAGCAAACCCATGGGACCCGGTTAGTCTGGGTTGTTGGCCACAGTACAAGAATGTCGAAACAAGTTGTTATTTGGTAAAAAGCCTAATCTGGTATCTATACTGCAATAATTGGCTCCTGTCTTTGTGTTAACGACCAAAATGGCAACTTGTTCTCAAGTCTCCTAGGTTTTCTGTTTCCGTCAACAAGCTGCTGTTTGGGGCATTTATTTTGGTTGTAAACTTCTCCGCTCAAACTAATTTGTAATACGTATCATTTTTTTTTATATTTCAAACAAGAAGAATTTACCATAGATTAAACTGAAGTTAGCTGAATGATGCCGCGATGTTGTTGAATTTTTGAGAGCTCGCGAAAGCCGTGGGTGGCAGCGAGACGAAACTGGGATCTTGGTCTTCCTCTGGCTCTCCAGCCAGAGTATCTGGTGTTGTATGCCCGAAGAGCTGGATGTTTTAGGGGCATACGTGTGAGGTGTCCGAACCACTTGATCCTCATATGTTCGATGTGTTGTAGGATTGGTGTTGCTCCTACCATGTCTCGTATCACCTCATTTCTGATCTTGTCCCGCCTTGTCTTGTTTACTCTTTCCTCAGGCATTTCATTTCACAGGTAACCAGTTTTCTCTCGAGGACTTTAGTTAGGGACCATGTCTGGCACTGGTATGTCAGCGTTGGTAGGAAAATGGCGTTGATGAGTTTCGCCTTAGTGCTGGTGGGAATGCTGGGGTGTTTCAGGAGAGGGGCAAGTTGGTAGCTGACTGCATTGGCTTTCTGGCATCTGGTCTCGATTTCTCTGTCTAGTTTGCCATTTTCAGTGAAGATGCTGCCCAGGTATTTAAATTCACTGGCTTGCTTCAACTGGGTTCCGTTGATGTTGATATCCAGTTTGTTTGGTCTCTTTCTGACAGTCATGACCTCGGTCTTGCTGACGCTGATCTTCATGCCGTATGTCTCGCAGCTTTCATTGAGCTATCCATGTCTATGTTGGTAAAAGAAAATGTGGAACTGCGGTATTCCATATCACTGTTCCAGTGCCGCGATGATTATGCGTATTTGTGCGGCTGTTAGAAACTTTTCCTGTCAATTTACGAGTATTAACGATCAAACGAGCAGTCACGTCACCAGGGTATGGAATTTCCAAAGGACTCCATCACGAACTTCAAATAAAGATTTACAAAATCAAATCAAAAACAAGCGCGACTGCCCGCGTTCAAACAAACAGGAACCAGAAAAACAGGAAAATAGAACCAGAACGCGTATTTAATACAACAAGACAAGACAGGTGCACATTTTTGGCCAACTGGCTTTTAGTCAAGCATGAATGTAAGATCACAAACAAACACCAAATAGAAAATTAGGAGAAAAAGACTGAAACTTCCCTGCTGCTTCGTCCAGTGGGAGAAAATTTTTTTTTTAAACATGTTTTAGACGAATCAGCAGAGAAGTTTCATTCTTTTTCTCCTAATTTTGTGTTTGGTGTTTGTTTGTGATCTTACATTCACGCTTGACAAAGGACAGTTGGCCGCTGTCGTTGTCTTGTATAAAATACGCGTTCTGGTTCTATTTTCGAGTTTTTCTGGTTCCTTAATAATATAGACGTAGAGATTTCCATTGAGAGTGAAAGAGATGAGTACTGATTCGTGCGATCTGAACTATGAAGTATCTTGAAAGAGAGAGAGAGAGAGAGAGAGAGAGAGAGAGAGAGAGAGAGAGAGAGAGAGAGAGAGAGAGAGAGAGAGAGGAGAGAGAGAGAGAGAGAAGACAGAAGGTACACAGACAGACAGGTACACAGACAGACAGACAGGTCACACAGAGAGACAGGTACCAAGACAGAAGGTACACAGACAGACAGACAGAGACAGACAGGTCACAGACAACGCAACAACAGGTACACCACAGACAGACATGTACACACAGACAGACAGACAGGTACACAGACAGACAGACAGACAGATAGAGAGAGAGAGCAGAGAGACAGACAGACAGACAGACAGACAGAAGACAGAGAGAGAGAGAGAGAGCGAGAGGCACGATTTAATGAAGTTGGCCCTCCACTCATGTCAATGAAGCAGTTACTGAAGAATACACAAAGTTTAGCAAGAACAAGTTACAACAACAACAACAACAAGTCACAACAACAACAACAATACAACAAACAACAACAACACAACAACAACAACAACAGCAGCAGCAGCAGCAGCAGCAAGCAGCAGCAGAGCAGCCAACAACAACAACAACAACAACGACAACAACAACAACAGACAACGACAACGACAACGACAAGCACGACAACGACAACAAAACAACAAAACAACAACAAGCCATAACAACAAGCACAACAAAACAACAACAACCACAACAACAAACAACAACAACAACAACAACAACAACACAACAGCAACGACAGAAAACAACAATAACAACAACAAGCTACAACAACAAGTAACAACAAACAACAACAACAACAACAACAACAACAACAACAACAACAACAAACAACAAAACAACAAACAACAACAACAAACAACAACAACAACAACAACAACAACAACAACAACAACAACAACAACAACAACAAAACAACAACAACAACAACAACAACAACAACAACAACAACAACCACAACAACAACCAACAACAACCAACAAACAACAACAAAACACACACAACACACACAACAACAACACAACAACAACACAACAACAACAAGCACAACAACAACCCAAAAACACAACAACAACAACAACAACAACAACAACAAAACAACAACGACAACAAAACAACAATAACAACAACAAAACACTTTTATACATAACATCTCTCTATGAAACAATGAAGTACGTCGGGTGAGGGGGTTAGGTGAGGGGGGGGGAGCGAATGCTTTCAACTACATGTCTACTTTGCTCAGTGGAACCGAACTGATGAAAGCTTTATGCCTGCTAGTTTATCAAGCAAAGCCAGAGCAAGATTGAGGCAGCCGAGATGTGGTTTCTCAGAAGTATGTTGAGAGTTCCATGGACAGCAAAGAAAACAAACGAGACAGTCTTGATGGAGGCAGACACAAGTAGATCACTCATAAGGAAGATTAGGAAAAGACAAGCAACATTTATAGGCCATTTTATGAGGAAGGGGGATTTGGAGCACCTGGTCACAACGGGAAAACTGGAGGGAAAGAGAGCACCAGGTAGACCCAGGGAGAGATGCTGGACGGACTTGCAGAGTGGCTGGGGATGAGGAGGGTGGGGGGGGGATGCTGGGGGCAACGAGAGATAGAGATGGTTGGAAGTCCATGGTCGCCAACGCCATGCGGCAGGGCACCTGATGATGATGAGTTTATCAATCAACACAGAAACATATAACATAATGACACCCCCCCCCCCCCTTACTGAACGGGAGCATGTTACCTATTCATCAGATGAGATGTCATTGAATAACAACTTGAAATCCATTTCCATCGGCCCATGTTTAACTGAGTGTAGGATACCATGTTTATGCTGTTGACGGAACAATGTCTCCATTCAAATGCTATAGAAAGAGAATTTGCTGGTGCCATTCCTCAGTGTTAATGTTATTCTGATGTTGTGTTCTCTTTCTGGATACTATCCGTAACGTTTTCGGACATTCTTGACGTTTAGTTACAGAATGCACTGTTTCATCAATAATGAATTATCAACTGTTTTCTTTATTCTACATCGTGATTTATTTTTCACGTCCATCTGCCTTTATAATACACATTTCTCTCGTTACTATCAGCTTTTCCTTAAATTTTCTCATATCTCTCCTCACGTTCCGTCCAATATTTCTACAGTGATCTTCAAACCAGACATTTGACATTTTGGTCTTCTCATACAAACATGCTGTTTCAAGCATTCTGGAGCTTATTACATAATATTATCAACACTATGTAATGCGTGATTAGCATTCACATCAAACATTTCTTCAGAGATCAAAAGCCTTTGGTATACTCTATTTTCCAAACAAAAATTTCTGCAACTATCTCTCAGCCATGCTTAACAGTCTTACATACACTCATCCCTCACAGTCATGCTGAATTCCAAAACCATACGGTCAGATTCTGTTTAATGAAGTCAAATGAACCATTTGATGAAACAAAATAATCATTAAGACTCTTTTCTCTATCAGCGATGTATGTGAAATGACTATTATTGGCTCCTTCATCACACACAGCATTAAGTATAAACTATCCCAAGGCATTATCATCATCTTCATCAGGTGCCCTGCCGCATGGCGTTGGCGACCATGGACTTCCAACCATCTCTATCTCTCGTTGCCCCCAACATCTCCCCCACCCTCCTCATCCCCAGCCACTCTGCAAGTCCGTCTAGCATTCTCTCCCTGGGTCTACCTGGTGCTCTCTTTCCCTCCAGTTTTCCCGTTGTGACCAGGTGCTCCAAATCCCCCTTCCTCATAAAATGGCCTATAAATGTTGCTTATCTTTTCCTAATCTTCCTTATAAGTGATCTACTTGTGTCTGCCTCCATCAACACTGTCTCGTTTGTTTTCTTTGCTGTCCATGGAACTCAACATTCTTCTGAGAAACCACAT
>CM060307.1:91989240-91996740 GCA_030674185.1 Monoplex corrugatus | reverse complement strand
GTCCTCAGCACGATGATGAGAAGTATTGCAGCCTGAAATGTCCCAGTCAGTGCCGGTGTCAGGGTCTGGCCTTTGTCTGTACCCAGCGCGTAAACGCCAAAGAGTATCCTGACCTGCGCTACCTGGATGCCAGTAATACAAACATGACATTGGAGGCAGTGAAAGACAACCACTACCTTGTGTCTCTTAAGCTCTGTGGTTGTGGCATCAAGACACTGGAAACAATTGGACTTTTAAATCTTCAGGAACTAGATTTGAGCAATAATTCAATTACCAGTTTAAACATGAGCGTCTTCAAGGACATGCATAATCTTAAAACTCTTTCTTTATCATGGAACCCAATTGATAAAATCATAGCTGTCACTGCAGGAAACGAACGTCTAAGAACTATACATCTGTCAGGTCTAAAGCTGACTAGCTTTCGGTCATCAGGTATTTTGTCTCCATATGTCAGAGTTGAAAATGTGAACGTTTCCCATTCAAACATTAAAGAAATAGATTCTTTTAAGATGATAAAATCGCTTAGAGTCTTGGACTTAAGGGAATCTCCTATCACATTTTTTCCGAACGATGTTTTTCAGGGATTGACACGCTTGAGGGAAGTGTATACAATGAACTATAAACTGTGTTGTCCAGCTGTTGTACCATTGTCTCTTCCTCTTCGTAACTGTCATGCTCCTGTAGATAGACTTTCTTCGTGTAACAGCCTCCTTCGCCTTCCAGTATTCCGCGTGTTTCTCTGGAGCTTTGCTGTGCTGGCAGTAGTAGGTAATGGTGTAACTCTGTTCATCAGGCAGCTTGTCCACAAGGAAGCAGGCAACATAGGTTTTCCTGTTTTTGTAACCAATTTGTGTGTAGCTGACTTCCTGATGGGTGTGTACTTAATTATCATCGGTGTTGCTGACGCTGTCTTCCAAGGAAGCTACTTGTGGGAGGACAGACGTTGGAAAAACAGCTGGACCTGTACAGCAGCTGGCTTTTTGTCGCTGCTGTCTAGCGAAGTGTCGGCCTTCCTCATCTGTCTCATTACCCTAGATCGTTTCATTGTCGTGCGCTTTCCTTTCACTCGCACACGCTTTCGGCGCCACTCTGCTGCGATGGCTTCTGGAGTGGTTTGGCTCGTTGGTGTTGTCATTGCTGCAATCCCTCTGGTTCCAGTAACACAGTACTGGAACGTATATGGTCAGACAGGCATATGCATCCCTCTACCCTTTAACACCAACCCTTTCCCCGGACGTAAGTACTCTTTCATCCTTATGATTTACGTTAACTTTGCTCTGTTTCTGATGGTTGCTCTTGGGCAAACCGCCATCTTTTGTTCAATCCGTTCAATCAGGAAAGCTACCACTTGTTCCAGAGCAAAAGCCCATGACCTGGCCATTGCTTATCGGTTGGTCTTCATCGTGTTGTCAGATTTTGTCTGCTGGTTCCCCATCGGGCTGATGGGCATATTGGCTTTACAAGGCATTCCCATTCCTGACACGGTCAATGTGGGTACGGCCATCTTTGTTCTGCCGCTCAATTCAGCCCTGAACCCCTTTCTGTACACCTTTAACACTTTGATGGAAAAGAGGAGAAACGGACAAAGGAAAGAACTGATTGAGTATCTGGAGAAGAGAATCCGCTCTGAAGTCCAAAAGGAGGCAACGCAGATGCCGTCCCACATCACAGCGTCTGATCCTGTGGCTCTCATGTCCAAGTTCATGGACAAGGCACGAATGGGTTACGTATCTTACAACGACGTTAATGTCATCTGCAAAATGGCAAAAGATCTAGAGTGTGAAATGGGACTACAAAGCCCTTGACCAAACCTTGCAGTAAAATATCTGAAAACGAGGGATAGAAAAAACAAAACAAACAAAACAAAAACAAAACAAAACCAAAAACAAAAACAAAACAACAAACTACTAAAACCCAAAAACCAAACCAACACCCAAACCAAACCAACAACCAAAACGACCAAAACCAAAACACAAACAAAACCCCCTAAACCCAAACACCATAATCCAAACCAAAGAAACCAAAACTACAGTACCTTAAACTAAAAAAAAACCCAACAACTGCGCCCATGCCCAACCGCAACCACCCGACGCGCCACCAAACCAAACAACTAATAACAAAAGCATAAAAACTAAACAAACAAAACAAAAAAGCACACGTATTACTCTTTTGTCTAGTGGCATGGAAACGATTGACCTTTGATAAACAACAGGAAGTCATTGTAACACTAGTTTTATCATGGAGTGAAATGTTTGTAGTTTATTTAAAAAAAAAACTTTGTAACGAATGCTAGGGCCCCAGAGTGGCTTGCATTATCTGCAGGCAAGCCTTGACTGTCTGGCCAAAAGTGTTTAACTTGTTATCTATGGCATGAAAGTCTTTGAACTTGTTTATCTATGCAGGAAAGTCTTTGAACTTGTTTATCTATGCAGGAAAGTCTTTGAACTTGTTTATCTATGACAGGAAAGTCTTTGAACTTGTTTATCTATGGCAGGAAAGTCTTTGTACTTGTTTATCTATGACAGGAGTCTTTGTACTTGTTTATCTATGACAGGAGTCTTTGTACTTGTTTATCTATGACAGGAAAGTCTTTGAACTTGTTTATCTATGACAGGAAAGTCTCTGAACTTGTTTATCTATGCAGGAAAGTCTTTGAACTTGTTTATCTACGGCAGGAAAGTCTTTGAATTGTTTATCTATGAACAAGTCTTTGAACTTGTTTATCTATGACAGGAGTCTTTGAACTTGTTTATCTATGACAGGAAAGTCTTTGAACTTGTTTATCTAGCAGGAAAGTCTTTGAACTTGTTTATCTACGACAGGAAAGTCTTTGTACTTGTTTATCTATGACAGGAAAGTCTTTGAACTTGTTTATCTATGACAGGAAGTCTCTGAACTTGTTTATCTACGGCAGGAAAGTCTTTGTACTTGTTTATCTATGGCAGAAAGTCTTTGTACTTGTTTATCTATGACAGGAGTCTTTGAACTTGTTTATCTATGACAGGAGTCTTTGAACTTGTTTATCTATGACAGGAGTCTTTGAACTTGTTTATCTATGACAGGAGTCTTTGAACTTGTTTATCTATGACAGGAAGTCTTTGTTTTACTTGTTAATCTTTTGTACTTGTTTATCTATGACAGGAAGTCTTTGAACTTGTTTATCTATGACAGGAGTCTTTGAACTTGTTTATCTATGACAGGAAAGTCTTTGTACTTGTTTATCTATGACAGGAAAGTCTTTGTACTTGTTTATCTATGACAGGAAAGTGATCCTCTTGCCTCTGTGAAGTGATGCCGGATGTACATGATTAAATCTATGCCTTTGTGATTTCTCCATCCTAAGATGTGACTTTCGGTTGCCAGAAATTTGAATTTATCACCTCGCTGTAGAGTTCTTTTCTGTCAATTTACAAATCCAAACATCGAATAATTGCATGAATTCAACCGATAGTGCTGTCAAAAACCAGAAACTTTGAGAAATAGAACAAAAACGCGTAATAAGAAAAGGTATCTAATTCTCAAACCTAGACGGGCGTACATTTTTGACCAATTTTTTTTTTCATTTTTGGAAAAAAAACCCAAACAACAACAAAAAATCCCCCCCCCCCCTGACCTTCGCTGATGTTTCGCTGAGCATCAGAAAGTGGTACATGTATACAAATATTGACAAGAACAGTAATAAACATCAGCCAGATACTTACAGCGGCGTCAAAATCTCAAGATTATAAAGATCATTATGCAAAACATTATGCTTTCTGGCACTGATACTGGCTCAGTATATCGAGTGAACTATTTTGGTCCATAGAGAGTCACTCAAGCTTTGCTATCTCCTTGAAGGCACACACACACACACACACACACACACACACACACACACACACACACACACACACACACACACACACACACACACACACACACACACACACACACACACACACACACACACACCTATCTAAATTAACCTATGCACAAGAAATCTTCTTCAGTGCACCGAAACACTTATTAACAAAACTGCAGAGCTTAATTTGTAAAGGTTTCAAACTTGCGCTGGGTCTTCCAGTGCATGCCTCTTGTCTTCGCACATACAGTGGATCAAATTGTTGCCGCTTGATGAACAAAGGAAAGTCGCTTCCACTAAATTTCTGTTAAGAAACACCACCATAGAAAACAGCATCGAAACAGAGACAAAATTTAGATCAGACTCCGACTTTCCAAAAAGAGCTAAATCAATATCCTCACAGGTCACACTAGCAACATATACAACTGATGTTATGAAAGGCTCTGGAATTGATCTAGAAGCAGATCCTGTCACTTCAAGACCTTCCTTTTCACCTGTACCCAGTTGGGAACTTCAAAGAGCACGATTTGACATAAATCACACTGACTTAAAAAAAGAAGATAATATCAACTTACTGGCAAGTCAAGTTAAATGTCATATAGAAGATTTTTATTCCGATCACTTGAAAGTTTACACTGATGGATCAATAATTGAAAGACAAGCAGGCTCAGCGTTTTTAATACCTGCTCTCAAAATTGAGAAATTCTTCTATATAGGACTTAATAAATCTGTCTTTACCGCTGAACTCTTTGCAATCTTAATGGCTTTGAATTATATGAATAATTTTCCTAGGACACTTCCCAAGATACTTTTTTGCGTTGATTCAAAATCTGTACTTCAAGCTCTTGAATTATCAAAATTACAAACAAGATCTGAAATGATATTGGAAATTACTCACTTGATTAATAGTTTATCCTTAAGAGGCATTGATATTGCTTTCTGCTGGATACCATCTCATAGTTCTTTTCGTTATAACGATATGGTTGATCGGGATGCCAAACGGGGGGCAAAGAGCTCCCCAGATTCAAATAATGTAGCAACTTTCCCTCTCACTGCATGAGCGTTATACCTCAGTGGACTCCTATGTATGGAAGCAGTTTCAAGATACACAGAAAAAGTATGAAAACTGTTATATGAACTTTGAAATTAGCAAAACGCTTAAGCAGTTTCCTGCCAGCAGAAGTATACAATCCCTTATGTATAGGTGGAAACTTGATGCATTTAAAACAAAATACACCAGGAATATAGTATGTCTGTGTGGAAAAAAGATAACACATAGTCATATTCTTTCATGCGTTCGGGTGAAAAGACATATTCCTATATAAGACAGTTTCTGATATATTTGCCTCACCATCCTTAACATATGAATTTTTTGTTAGCCTGTCAAAAAGTCCTATAGCAAATTATCTTTAACACGCCGTTATTTCACACGTTCAATGTTATGGTTAGCCAATTTTACTGTTTCAATCGTTAATTATGATAACGTCTTGTGATTTTGTTCCTTCTCGTCTTCGGCACAGTTGTTTTCTGGTTCATTTCTTTTTCCTGAAGATTAACCATTTCCAAGTATACTCTTCACTCTTCATGATTTGTTTTGGTGTGTGTCTAAAATCACTTAAGTGAATAGACATTAAATGAAAGATCACACACACACACACACACACACACACACACACACACACACACACACACACACACACACACACACACACACACACACACACACACACACACACACACACACACACACACACACACACACACACACACACCACACGTGCGCTGTTCTGCGGACATATAATCCAAAACAAGTGTGACTGCCCGCGTTCAAGCAAACAGGAACCAGAAAAAAAAAAACGGGAAAAAAATAGAAGGCGTATTTAATACAACAGGACAAGACAGGCGCAAATTTTCGGCCAACTGGCCTTTGTCAAGCGTAAGACCACAAACAAACAAACAAACACCAGATACAAAAATTAGGAGAAAAAGACTGGATACAGCAGCAGGGAAGTTTCAGTCTTTTTCTCATAATTTTTGTATTTGATGTTTGTTTGTAATCTTACGCTTGACAAAAGCCAGTTGGCCGAAAAAAAAAAAAAAAAATCTGACTGCTCTGTAGGTAAATGTTTGGCTGCTTCATAGATACACATCTGGCTGCTCTGTGGATAAGTTTGTCTGCTGCGCACATATTTGACTTGCTGTATTGATACATATATCTGACTGATCTGTTGATAAAAGTTTGTCTGCTGTATACATATTTGACTTGCTGTATAGATACATATCTGACTGATCTGTTGATAAAAGTTTGTCTGCTGTACACATATTTGACTTGCTGTATTGATACAAATCTGACTGATCTGTTGATAAAGGTTTGTCTGCTGCACACATATTTGACTTGCTGTATTGATACATATCTGACTGATCTGTTGATAAAAGTTTGTCTGCTGTATACAATATTTGACTTGCTGTATAGATTACATATCTGACTGCTCTATGGATAAAGGTTTGTCTGCTGCATACATATTTGACTGCTGAAAAGATACATATCTGACAGCTCTGTGGATAAAAGTTTGTTTGCTGCATGCATATTTGACTTGCTGTTTAGATACATATCTGACTGCTCTGTTTGGATGCCTAGCAAAGATTTGAAATATTGGGATAGGCACTCACTGTCAGTTTGACAATGTCATTTTGCAGTCTGGCCTTTTCGTGTATGATTTGTCTCTACGGTATGCACCTTTTTAAATGACTTTGTATAGAACGTGGATGTGATGAATTAAAAGAAGAGGTTGGCACACCCTTAACTGGTTGTCTGCAGGGTTTAGTGGTTTGATCGTCCCCCTTTTTGATTGCTCAGTGATTGTGTAAAGTCTGTGACATGTTGTGCAACCAGGAATGTTTCAGGTTCCACCAAAATGACTTGAGGTGACCCAAAAGGCCATAATAATTGTGCATGTAAAAGTTAAATATCTCTGAGCATACAGTTACTGTAATATCACTAACATCTATCATGTTTTAAGCTGTGTGTAATGTCACAATAGTGTGTTACTTCGCTGTAAATATTGAACAATACAAGTAGCTTGTAGACCATGTCTTCAGACTTTTTTGATATCTATAATCTGTATCAGCTTGTTGTAAACGTTTCTTTTCTGTTTCATTGTCAGCTGTTACACGAAATCTAAGTCAGAGTGGCTCCAGTGTCCAAGCACCAGAAAAACACCAAGGTAGAATAAATGATCTAACAAAACACGAACAACCGCGAAATGCCACCAACCTCAAGCGTATACAAAAGACTTCGAGGAGTAAATGCACAAAACGTAATGCAAAAAACAGTAGACAACTTCCCTGAAGTTGCGTTGCGCAGGAGAAAATGGCAGATACGAATTCTGGTGATTAGGAAGCAGGGGAGACAAATGCAGTCTATGACGTAAAAGTGTCCATGCCACATATTATTGTTGTAGTATCCTTAGAAGAGCCAGGATGTTAGCGATGAAATATTGGAAATCATCAAACTGTAATAGTTCTGTGAGTATATTGTATTGAGGCAAAGGGTATATACACATATCTGTCTATCTACACTATCTATCTATCTATCTATCTATCTGTCTGTCTATCTATCTATCTATCTATCTATCTATCTATCTATCTATCTATCTATC
>CM060307.1:91979240-91984240 GCA_030674185.1 Monoplex corrugatus | reverse complement strand
AACACAACAAACAACAAACAAACAAACAAACAAACAAAACAAACAAACAACAAACAAACAAACAAACAAACAAACAAACAAACAACAAACAAACAAACAAACAAACAAACAACAAACAACAAACAAACAAACAAACAAACAAACAAACAAACAAACAACAACAACAAACAACAAACAACAAACAAACAAACAAACAACAAACAACAAACAACAAACAAAAACAAACAAACAAACAAACAAACAAACAAACAAACAAACAAACAAACAAACAAACAAACAAACAAACCCAGCAACTAGTGATGCTAAAAAAACGAGTGACACACAAGAATGTGGAAACTACACTGATAAGGAATACAAGAAAAAATGCAGCTACATATAAGTTTAAACAGACTTACGGTACAAGTTGAAGCCAAGCTAGCGGATGAACAAGCAGGACTTAGAACAAGAAGAGGAATCGGAGACATCCTTTGCACCCTACAGGTATTCATGGAAAAGATCATAGAGACTCAAGAGGATGAATACATCATTTTTATTGACTACAGCAAGGCTTTCGACAATGTCCACCATCAGAAGCTGTTTGCCATCCATCAGACTATGGGCTTTCCAACACACCTCATTGCTCTCATAAAATATTTACAAAGATCAGAGTGCCAGAATCAGATGGAACAACAAACATACTGAACTATTTAATATCATGAAAGGTGTGCACCAAGGATGTGTCCTGTCACCGTATTTGTTCAGTATATATATACAAAACAGATTATGAGGGACTCCAACATGGAAGAATACGGCATGAAAGTGGGAGACAGAAAACCTCAAACCTCAGGTACGCTGACGACACGGCACTCTGTGCAAACGATCGGCAGGAGGCATCATCTATGATAAATGTCCTGAATAAGGTCGGGGAAACGAATAACCTTACACTGAATGCCAAGAAAACCACATTTTTACACATTGGCCCAGGTCCCGCCACCTATACAGATCAAGATAAAGTGGAAGAAGTCAGTAAGTTCAAATATTTAGGATCGATCAGATCCTACAGTGCAGATTGTTCCACCGACATCAACGCTAGAATTGGTATGGCAAAGAAATTGATGATAGACCTCATAAACATCTGGTAAGACAAAACGATAGACACAAAATTAAAAATGAGAATAATGAGATGTCTGGTCTGGACTATCATGGCACACGGAACTGAAGGATGGACCCTTAAAAACAAAGACAAAAAGAAAATAAATCCAACTGAAATGTGGTTCTATAGACGACTCTTAAGGATGAGCTGGAAAGACAAGAGAAAAACAAGATCATACTCGACAAACTGACTTGTACAGGTCATCTTTATAAAGACATTGACCTTCTTTGGACATGTGTGCAGAAACAAAAAACACGCTTTTATGACAGATGTCATCCAAAGAAAAGTCGAGGGCAAAAGAGGAAAGGGAAGACCACGAATAGATTACAGAGGAAACACCACGGAGTGGACAGATCGTAACAGTCCAGAGATTTTAAAATTGGTTGAGGACAGACAGACGTGGAGGACGGAGACCTGGTGAGTGTTGCGGGAAGCCAACATTTCAAGGAGTAATGCAGTAGTGTTAGAAAAAGACAAGCATCATATATAAGACATTTTATGAGGAAAGAGAAATTAGAGCACCTAGTCTCAACAGGAAAGCTAGAGGGAAAGAGAACACCAGGTAGACCCAGGGAGAAAATACTGGAGGGACTGGCAGGGTGGATGAAGACAGAGAAGGTGGGAGATGTGCTTGCAGCGACAAGTGATAGATTCGTGTGGAGGGCCGTGATCGCCAACGCCATGCAGCAGGGCACATGATGAAGATGATGCAGTAGAGTGAGTGAATGATAGATGTATATGGTCCAAAACTTACCTGGATAACAAAGTTTTAAACTTCAAATTATAGATGGCAAAGTATTGCAACAGAAACGTATCCGTTTGTCAAAAACATAGAACACTATGGACCAGCGTTTGTTTCATATTTCATGAAGAATAATCTGTTTTGGACCCATACATATAAGGCCTGTATATCATTTTGTAATCATATAACATCAAAGAACTCAAGTGAATTGCTAACTGTTTTCTATATGGAAAAAATAAAGGTGGATAATCTGATAATCAAAGACAATGAATGACAGAGAAAGGAATATACTCTGTATAACACTTTCTTACAAGAAAGAAAATGGCTTTTTTTTTTACTTGAAAAGAATTTGAAACTAAGACTGACCGTTGTATTGATTTTGTCACTTTTAATAGATGGATATCTTCAATCAAATAACATCTAAGAACAATCCCAACTGCCAGTGCAAAAACAGCAACTAGCCATAATCACTAACAATGTTGGCTGCATGTAGACAGTCTCCATAAATCTTGCATATATTTCTGACACAACGACACCTTGCACTGTACGACTCTCTCTCTCTGAGAGCGAGTGGTCTGCCTGTGTGAATGTATGCGTGCATGCGCACGGTATAATGCGACCAGGATATATGAATGGAAAGCATGTATTGTCGAGTGAACTTTTTTCATGAACATATTTTTTATTCTTTAATTGTAAAAATGTCTAAAACAATGAAAACAAAATGACTGCAAGGGGCTGCACAAAGAAATCTGCCCAAAGACCTCAGGGAGCATTCTTCTCGCAGACGAAACTCATCCCCTTGTCACACGGGTAGTCATTGAGCATTGGATATGGCAAGTCGGTGGCCTCCAAGCAATTTTCCAACTCTGCTCCGTTCGGCTCCAGAAGAAGCCAGAACTGCTGGCTCACAGCCGTCCCGTCTTCCCACATGAAGTGACCTTCGGTATGGAAGTCGTTACCCCCTACCCAGTAGCTATGGACATTGTCACCTGAAAAGATAAATATCATAAGCTGTTTTGGAGAAATCCAAAACAAGTGTGACTGCCCGCGTTCAAGTAAACAGGAACCAGAAGAAGAAAAAAGGAAAAAAAAAGAAAAGAACAAAAAAAGAACGCGTATTTAATACAACCAGACAAGACAAGTAGGATCCTTTACATTCGAAACACTACTCTCAGCTAGTGCATCATAGTTTTAAACTTAACCCTGGACCCTCTTCAGGATAAAAACAATATCAATAAGGCATGACCACTTTTCAAATTGCAGAATTTATTTCACTTCCGCTCTGACATCATATTTACTCACAAACACATTATGATGCCATTTTAGTCAGTTTATTCCTTTTTCTCCTACTGGTCGGAGCAGCAGGAAAGTTTCAGCCTTTTTCTCTTAATTTTTTATATCTGGTGTGTGTTTCTGATCTTACGCTTGACAAAGGCCAGTTGGCCAAAAAATTGTGCCTGTCTTGTCTTGTTTATTAAATACACGTTCTGATTCTTTTTATGTGTTTTTTTTTCTTCTGGTACCTGTTTTGGAGAATCACAAGCTCTCCCACCTGACCAGGAGGAACTACATGAGTATCATCCAGTGATTTCAGTTTCAATTTAAGTTTCTCAAGACGACGTCTCCGCGCTCGGAACGAATTCCATATGCACTAATGTCACAGGTGCCATGTGTATGGTGATCATGGCACAAGCCTTAAGCCTGCACATAAGCCAAAGAGCTGGCCAGGTCCTGAGACCCTACCTAGACTGTTTTACCTAGTCTATATTTTATGCTGGCATTTTATCAGCCTACCATTGGAATAATCTTGGTTACATGTAAATGACATATGTATCTGTGTATCTTACCTTTAGAAAGGGAACACATATGTAAAGTAAATAAATAAATGATTAAAGTCTGAATCACAACACAACTAGCTGTATAAACTCGTCTCACATGACAGAACCCCCCCTCCCCAGTCAATGCACAAATGCTCATCTGTCTATCAACTAGACACCAACAACTACAACAGCAACAGCAACAACAACAACAACACCAGCAAAGACGAAACACTCATATATACATATCAGGACAAACTCACAGACATATCTGGATAACAACCAACAAACAGCCCACAAACACACACTTGCTTGTTCTGCTCAGTCCTGGGATACCAGGTAAAGAGAGGGTAAATAAGCTAGCAGAAAGAGGAATTCAGGACTGGCCAGAGAACAGCATCGGCTACAACAGAAGGAGGAGCATAATCGGATAATTCAGGCCACAGACACAAAGGAGCTGTCTAGCCAACAGCTAGTGGTTCTGGTGGGATTCCGGAATGGACACAAACGCCTATGAGAACAGTTAAATCAGACTGACTTCTTTACCAACCTGCCCCCTGCGGTTGGGAGGACTAGATGGTTGAACGTACATTTCAGCTGTGTGGCCAGTGTCAGTCAGAACGGCAGGGGTTTGGCAGACCAAAACTTCTCTGACCACCAGACCCTATGGTAGCGGGTAGAACCGGAAATAACAGTCACATTCATCGCTAGATGTCTGACCATGTGGACGGAATCCAAAACAAGTGTGACTGTCCGCGTTCAAGCAAACAGGAACCAGAAAAAAACAAAAACAAAAACAAACAAAAAAAAAACACGAAAAAAGAACAAGAACCGTATTTTAATCCAACCAGACAAGTCAGGCGAAAATGTTTGGCCAATTGGCTTTGTCAACCGTAAGATCACAAACAAGCAAACACCAGATACAAAAATTAGGAGAAAAACAAACAAACTGGACGAGCAGCAGGGAAGTTTCAGTCCTTTTTTTCTTCTAATTTTTGTATCTGATGTTTGTTTGTTTGTGATCTTACGCTTGACAACGGCCAATTGGCCGAAAATCTGTGCCTGTCTTGTCTTGTTTTATTAAATATGTGTTCTTATTCTTTTTTCGTGTTTTTTTCTGGTTCATGTCGACGGAGATCAAAAGAAGAAAAAAGACAATTTTTTTTCTCTCTTTTTCAGTCTGTTTTCTCCACAGATGTCCTCATTGGCTCTGTTGAATAGAGCACTACGTTGATAACACAGGAGTCAGTGGGTGCCACCATCAGGCAGGCTACAGTTATTAGATTGGCCCGTTAGCCTAATTGGTTAG
>CM060307.1:91964240-91974240 GCA_030674185.1 Monoplex corrugatus | reverse complement strand
GTCCACGCCTCGCATCCATACAACAGTACTGGTTCTATATAACATGGTGTGTGAGTAGATATCGCGCCAGCAGGCAGCAAAAGTGTGTGTGGTATTTTACAGTGATTTTATCGTGGTTCTATTTGATTTTGTGCATTGAATTTTATATCAGTTTATTCCTCTTGGGTCCCGACAAATGGTGATGTAAATTTTTTTTTAAAATTTTGAATATTTTACCGATAATCTGATTTTGGAGTTTCGTATGCCTACTTTTCGTCATTTTAATTCTGCCGCTCAGGTCGGACATTTAATCTGTGAACTGTGTTAACATTTTAGCCTACTGTGTTCGCCCAACGCTACAGCTCCCAAACCTTCGTTGTTCTCTGATTCAATTGTTGTGAACTGACCAACCCACACACCAACCTGCAAACATCATCCTCTCCTGACTGGCTCTCAATTATGGATCCGTCCTTTCTTAAACAAATTGGACTGACACTTTTTAAACACAGCAAATGCTACCTCGGTGGAGGCGTCTACCAGCGAATACGTACATTGGGGCTGTGTAGCAAGCCCCGCACTGCGCGATCCTGTCGTGGTGGACGTCTCCACCGTCTTTGGCACAACCTGCCTCCTGCTGTGCCAGCCCGACGCCACTTTTCTTCTTCTGCTTCTTCGTCTCCTCCACTGCCCCTGCCTTCGACCTCACTGCTGCAAACTTCGTCTCCTCCTCTGCCATCTTCACCTACGCCTTCTATCCTGATAGTACCGCCTTCACCCTCTGTCCCGCTGGTGCCGCCTTCACCTTCTGTCCCGCTGGTGCCGCCTTCACCTTCTGTCCCGCCGGTGCCGCCTTCACCTTCTGTCCCGCCGGTGCCGCCTTCGTCTTCTGTCCCGCCGGCGCTGCCCTCGTCTTCTGTCCCGCCGATGCTGCCTTTGTCTTCTTCTTCTGTTCCGTCGTTGCTGCCTTCGTCTTCTGCCCCGCTGGTGTCGCCTTCGTCTTTTGTCCCGTCGGTGCCGCCTTCGTCGCCACCTCGGCCACCGCCATATGACTGTGATAAACTAAAACTATGCCTTTTTAACGCTCAGTCAACATGCAAGGATGGCAAAGCCGAAGTCATTGCTGACTTTATCGCAGATGAGCATGTTGACATTGCTTTTATCACAGAGACATGGCTTAACCCCTTGGTCATGAACCTATACATGCTAGCCTCACTCCGAGTGGTTACAGGCTTACTTCTTTCCATCGCTCATCTCGAGGTGGCGGTATCGCCATCCTCTACAACGACTCACTCCATTCCCGCCTATCTTTCTCGCAGTCTGTGCCTTTCTCCCATCCTTCTTTCGAGCACGTTGAAGTATCCTTCCAATCCACCCCTCACCCCATCACCTTCTCCTGTGTCTATCGACCTCCACCTAGCTCTGCCAACAAACTCACCACATCCACGTTTCTCTCTGACTTTGACCAACTGCTTGACCACTACTGCCTCTTACCTGGAAATCTCATCATTCTAGGTGACATCAATGTCCACTATGACAACACTCACCGTTATGACACAAGACATATCATCAACTCTCTGTCCAATCACAATATGACTCAACACATTTCTGAACCAACCCATCAAAAAGGTCACATTCTTGACTGGATCATTTCTCATGATCACCACAATTCAGCTGCTGACAACTGCTTAGTTCTTTCTACCCGTCTAACTTCAGCCCTTCCATCTGACCACTCTGCAATTCTCTGTTCTCTTGACATTTCTCCTCCTTCCCGTACCACGCGCACAGTGACTCGACGCAATCTCAAATCTATCGACCTCTCCACATTTTCATCTGATGCCTCCCGTCTCCTTTCTGAAAAGTCACATAACCTTGCCGATGAATTCTATACTACTCTCCACCATTTTCTGGACACTCATGCTCCAGCCACAACCCGTCTTTTACCTGACCGCCCCCCTACCCCCTGGCTCACTCATGAGATTGCCTGTGCAAAACGTGCCCGCCACAGAGCAGAGCTCCACTGGCGCAAATCCAAACTCACTGTACACAGGCAACTTTTCCAAGCCTCTAAAACAAAAGTATCCACCCTCATTGCATCTGCAAAAACAAGCTATTTCCAAACCAAAATCCTGAATGCCTCTTCTTCAAAAGAACTCTTTACAACCATGAATCATCTCCTTGGCACACGAAAAGATTTACCTCTCCCAACAAAACATACAAATGAAGAACTCCCATCTGTATTCTCCAAGTATTTCACCACCAAAATACAAACTCTTCGTGACAGGCTTGACAGGACACCCTGTCAACCATGCCCACCTGACCCTTCCTTCTCTGGCACACCCTCTTACTACTTTTACCCCAGTCTCACAAGAAGAAATTTTCAACACAATCAGATCCATGTCGTTCAAAACCTGCGAACTGGATCCTCTTCCAGGTTCTCTCTACTCCGACTGTCTCCCTACTCTCCTCCCATTCATCACTGACATCATCAACACTTCTTTTCAAATTGGAACTGTCCCAGATTCTTTCAAGTCTGCTATTGTTCACCCTCTCCTCAAGAAACACAATTTAGACCCAAATGAACTGAAAAATTACCGGCCTATCTCTAATCTCTCTTTCTTGTCAAAACTCCTTGAAAAAGTCGTCCTCAACCAGCTGAACTCTCACCTGTCTGCCAACAATCTCCTCAATCCTTTCCAGTCAGCCTACCACCAGTGCCATAGCACTGAAACTGTCCTACTAAACATTCTCAACAATCTCCTCCTTGCAACAGATACTGGCAAAGTCTCTCTCCTCACACTCCTTGATCTGTCTGCAGCCTTCGATACCACTGACCATGGTATTCTCCTTTCTAGACTTTTGGCATCTCTGACATTGCTCTCTCCTGGTTCACTTCATATTTATCAAACAGAAAACAAACTGTTCTCATCAATGGCACTTACTCTCAACCTGCATACCTGACCTGTGGTGTTCCACAAGTATCTATCCTTGGCCCTGTTCTTTTCACTCTTTATACCTCCCCCCTGTCCACCATCATCAACTCCCACTCTATAAAACACCACTTCTATGCTGATGACACCCAACTTCAAGACAGTGACTCAACAGCGCCTGTTGACTCGCACCACTGAGTGTTACTCGGACATTAAGAACTGGATGACACACAATAGACTTCAGCTTAATGACGACAAGACAGAAGCTATCCTCATTGGCACCCGTCAGAAACTTTCTCAGCTGCCTCCTCTTTCTCTCCCATTATGTAACACATCAGTCCCAATTTCTGATTCAGCTAAAAACCTTGGTGTCTGCATTGACTCTACCCTCTCCATGAACAACTTTGTTTCCCAAACTGCCAGATCTTGCTACTATCATCTCCATCGTATAAGCCTGATCAAGAAGTATCTCTCTGTGGAAACAACTGCAAAACTCGTTCTCTCCTTCATAATGTCTCGCATTGACTATTGCAATTCACTCCTGTCTGGTCTTCCTGCCTCCACCATTCACATCCTACAGCGCATTCAAAACAATGCTGTACGCCTTGTACTCAAAAAGAAAAAAGCTGACCACATATCTCCTCTCCTGGCACAACTTCACTGGCTCCCTGTATCAAAGCGCATACAGTACAAACTAGACACCATGTGCTACAAAAGCCTCAATAACGCAGCCCCCGATTACCTGTCAAGCCTACTTGAGATCTATGTTCCCTCACGTACCCTCCGCTCTGCCTCCGATCCTCTGAACTTTCGCTTTCCACGCACTAAGCTCAATACCTATGGTCCACGAGCCTTCTCTGTTTCTGGTCCACTCTCCTGGAACAAACTTCCTCTCTCAGTCCGTCAGCAACCTACTTTTGTCTCCTTCAAGTCCGCTCTCAAAACTCACCTTTTCTCCTCTGCATAAAATCCTAACCTCACTCAACCCCCCTCTGCAGCCTGTCTCCGCTCGGAGGGGAATCACTTTGTTATAATATATAATTGTATATGATATGCTCTCTATAATTTTCCATTGCTTTTATTCTTGCTTTTATTGCTTTTAAGTTTTATTCTTCTCCCCATTTATAGCCATGCTGTGTGTGTGTGTGTGTGTGTGTGTGTGTGTGTGTGTGTGGTGTTGTGTGTGTGGTGTGTTGGTGTGTGCGTGTGTGCGTGCGTGCATGCGTGCGTGTGTGTCTGTTTCAGCGCTTAGATTTGATTTTGTCGAGATTTTGCGCTATATAAATATTGTAATTATTATTATAATTATAACATTCAAGAACTCTCTTCCTGATGTTAATTCATAGGCATTTGTAGGTAAGAATGCTTGTCATCTTCTTGAATGCTGTTTTGGCTTGGCCGATTCTGCCGGCTATTTCTGATGTGCATCTGCCGTCTGATGAAATGATCGTTCCCAGGTATTTGAATTTCTCAACCTGTGTCAAGGTTGTGCCATTTGCTGTTATTTTGCATGAGGGGATTTCATATTTTTTACTGATCACCATGACTTCAGTCTTCCTGCTGTTTAGTTCCAGCCCCTTACCTTTGCTTTCTAATTCTAGTATATTCACAAGGTTTTGTAGGTCTCTTTCACTTTCTGCAATTAGCACGGTGTCATCTGCATATCGAATGTTTTTTCATTTCCCTCCAACCTTTAATTCAGGGTCTTCTTCAGGTTTTTTCATGATGTTTTCGCTGTAAAGTGAAAACAGATCTGGTGACAAAACACAACCCTGTCTGACTCCTCTTTTGATATTTTGGAAAGAGCTTACACTGTTTTCTATTCTCATTGCAGCTGTTTTTTACCAGTACATATTTCTGATTATTCGTGGGATCTTTTCCATCAACATTGAGTCTCTCCAGTTGGTGATCAATTCATCATGTCTTACCCGATCGAAAGCCTTGGTGTGGTCAACAAAGTATAAATATAAATCCTTATTCATCTCATTTGACCTCTCTATGATAGTTCTTAGGATGTATATGGCATTAATAGTTCCTTTCACTTCCACAAATCCACACTGTTCTTCTGCTATTTCTCTTTTGATTCTATTCCTTGTCCTCATCATGACTATTCTTAACAGGATTTTTGTTACATGGCTCATCAGACTGATTGTGCGATGGAGTTCGCATTCTATAGCCCCTGTCTTCTTTGGAAGTGTAATGAAAATTGATTTTGACATATCTTTGGGGATTTTCCAGTGTCGTAAATTTCATTTAGGAGGACTGTCATTTTTTCTATGTCAAATTCCTCCAGGGCTTCAATCATCTCTGTAGTAATGTTGTCTGGTCCTGGGCTTTTCCCGGTTTCATCTTTTTCAGTGCCGCTCTAACTTCATCTTTCATTATGGGTGGTCCTTCAAAGTTCTTTTTTATAATGTGTTCTTCGTTTCTGTCATCCTCAAAAAGGTTTTTAATGTACTCTCCCGATCTGTCTAATATTTTGTCTTTTTCCATGATAAGCGTGCCATCTTTCGATTTCAAGCAACCAGTTGATGTGCATGTATTTTTTCTGTGGACAATTTCTTCAATTCGTCTGTACATACCCTGAGGATCCGTTTTGTTCGGTCTTCCATTTCTTTGCACTTTGATTTCAGCCAAGCTTCCTTAGCTTTATTGCATCTATTCCTGATCTCCTTGTTTATCTTCCTGTAGATCTCCTCATTTCTCTTTGCCTTCCTCCTTTCCTCCATCAAGCCCAAAATTTCATTAGTCATCCAGTTCTTTTTTGCTTTTCTATCTGCTTTAGGGATTTCTTCACAAGCTTCATTTATCGAATTCCTCAACTTTGTCCATTGTTCCTGCATTACAATTTCTTACTTAAGCCTGAATTCTGTCTTTAAGAGTCCAATGTTTCATTAGATGTTGTTTTGTCTTAAGATCAATATTTAATTAATATTATTTATGTATATATATATATGTGTGGTGTTGTGTGTGTGTTGTGTGTGTGTGTGTGTGGCTTACCATGTCGTACGTGGAGGTCCATGAGGGCGTGCCGATCCCCTTCAGACTTGATGTAGGTCAGGTGGGCGTTGTCATCCCGGCACCACTGGGATGCCTGCGTGTAAGTGTAATTCTCCTTTAGCAGCTTCAGGCACCGACCGTTGTATATATCGTAGTCGTATTCTGTCGAGCACCACACTGAAAAGAGGTGGGGATGCCAGAGGCTCTTTCAATATACATAGTATTCCTATCTTCTGGAAATTCTGTGCTAGAAATTTCTTCTTGTCTGTCACACTGTTTCGGCCTTGTTCCTTTTGCTTTCTGTCATCCCTTCCTGTCCTGCCTTACCAGTCCATTTATTTGTATGTGGTCTGTAAAGCCTTACGTACTTTCTCTTCGGATGATGATTGGTGCATGTGTATGTGGTCTGTAAAGCCTTACGTACTTTCTCTTCGGATTGATGATTAGGTGCATGTGTATGTGGTCTGTAAAGCCTTACGTACTTTCTCTTCGGATTGATGATTGGTGCATGTGTAGTGGTCTGTAAAGCCTTACGTACTTTCTCTTCGGATTGATGATTGGTGCATGTGTAAGTGGTCTGTAAAGCCTTACGTACTTTCTCTTCGGATTGATGAATAGGTTTTCATGTGTAGTGGTCTGTAAAGCCTTACGTACTTTCTCTTCGGATTGATGATAGGTGCATGTGTAAGTTGGTCTGTAAAGCATTACGTACATTTCTCTTCGGATTGATATAGGTGCATGTGTAAGTGTCTGTAAAGCCTTACGTACTTTCTTTCGGATATGATGATAGGTGCATGTGTATGTCCGGATTGATGATTGGTGCATGTGTATGTGGTCTGTAAAGCCTTACGTACTTTCTCTTCGGATTGATGATAGGTGCATGTGTATGTCCGGATTGATGATTGGTGCATGTGTATGTCCGGATTGATGATTGGTGCATGTGTATGTGTTCTATAAAGCCTTACGTACTTTCTCTTCGGATTGATGATAGGTGCATGTATTAAATGCATTTTGGCTTTAAGGAAATATGATTTGCAGAAGCAATTTTAGGTGGGTTAGGCCAGTTTTATATACACAGGGAAGTGCAAAAGTAGATATACAGTTATGAAAAAAGAAAACACGTACAATACTCATTGCATTTATTATACAAACAAATGAATATTGCATATACATGTAATAACAAGCACAGCCTTAATCCCTCAGATACTCAAAGTGCTTGCCGTCGGTATTCACACACTCCTCTAATCGAGAGCGGAATTAAGTATTATAATAATGATGTGATACTTACTGTATACCTACTTTTGCACCCCCCTGTATTTTAGTGGCCTTACTTGTGCTTACATTTGTATTCGGTTTGTTTTATAATCCCCCCCCCCCCCTACGGGTGATAAATTAGACGGAATGGTCAAAGCAAGGGGCATGTCCTTAGATGATGTGCGCTAATGCATTGATATGAGTATTTAATTTTCTTTTCCATGTATTTATTTTTCCCATGAGGTATTGTGTATATTTGAAAATGGTTATAGGTCCTGACATGGCTCTGCGCAGTCAGCTGGGCTTTAAAGGACAAAACATTGAAAACAGTGCACATTTTATATCATTTTCTATTCATTTCTTTTGTCACTGTGGATTTACCATGTGAAACTTGGGCTGCTCTCCCCTTTCAGAGCGCGTCGCCACAATGCAGCGCCACCCAAGTATTGCTTTTTTTTTTTTTAACTAAAATTTCAGAAAGGCAAGAAGGCTATCTGCCTTCAAGAGTAGGGACCTGGGAAATCAACCTATCTTTCCAGAGTTTTATACCAGGGTTGCCGGACAAATACCCTGCTTTTCACGATTTTCAACTGCCGTGGGATCTTAAGCGTGTTCAAGCCTGAGATACACGGGTCCGATTCGTTTTTCACCCCTTTCCAAAGAACTAGACGATCAATTCGATTTTCCGATCAAACTGAGGGAAAAAAAAGTCGAGGCCTCAACGGGGGAGCAAACCCTGGAACTTGGAGTTTAGTTACAGGCAGGCGAATGTCTGAACTATTCTGCCACTCTTCTTGTTTGAAAAAATTCTCCTTTACTACATGACACTAGTTCACATTGATTTGTTCTCTATAAATGGAATTTTTATGTTGATGAAACTGTTTTAATGGTATTTGTGAGGTTTGCTATTGAGACTGTAATTTGTAATGCAGCCTTACACCCAACGACAAGATATTCGTGTAAACATGATATCCGTGTAAATATGATATTCGTGTAAATGTGAACCGAACGTGTATTGATTGCTGTTCATGTTAACATGTATATAAGTGTCAGTTGAGAATCGGTCAGTCTCTTCCATTAAAGACTAGAAGCATTGCTCTGTCTTCGGAGTCGTCAACTGCAAGAATGTAATAGCATTCATAGTGTATTTAGTTTTGACAATTTCTAAGTTGCGGTACGTTTTCTTCTTTTCCTTGAAATGTTAGTGCAACGAATTGTTACGCGACGGTAAATAGTTCGTAATAGTGTGTGTGTGTGTTGTGTGTGTGTGTGTGTGTGTGTGTGTGTGTGTGTGTGTGTGTGTGTGTGTGCGCGCGCGCGCGTGTGTGTGTGTGTGTGTGTGCATGTCTGTGCATATACGTGAGTATGTGTGTGTGTGTGTGTGTGTGTGTGTGTGTGAGAAAGAGAGAGAGAGAGAGAGAGAGAGAGAGAGAGAGAGAGAGAGAGAGAGAGAGAGAGAGAGAGAGAGAGCCACATGAACCTACCGTCATAATAAAAGCACACCATTTCATCAGCAGGCCAGGAAGGCACAGGTGACGACGTAGCCAATTCGCCCGTCCAGCTGATGATGTAACAGGCAGAGGTGACGTCGTGAAAACAGAACATCAGACACAGTACTTCTTCAGCACATCGGATCCCGCAAGACATGGCCGAGGGAATGCGTTCCACGACCATCACATCATCACTGGTACCAACAGGCCATACTAGATCAGAGTCCACCTTCGTCAGAAGGGAGCGTGTGAAGGTAGTGTGAGACCAGGCTGTGTTACGCTGGTCGGCATGCAGCCAGTAAATGTAGACAGCGGTGATGATCCACTTAGCAGTCCCCTTCAGCAGTTGTACCATCAACATGATGAGTGGCCTCTGGTCGATGTTCTGCTGAAAAAGGGGGAAAACGTAAACACAGGTGAGATATGGCGATGAGACTCTGTGTCTGGTTTTCTTTGCTTCAATGTCGTTGGTGCCGTCATTTCAATTTAAAACCCTTTGACTGCCTCACCCTATCCACCAGGGTGAGGGAGTCAAAGGGTTAAGGTTTTGCTTTGCTAGCATGGTTAACAATGCAGGATGCCGTTGATCAGGTGAGGGAGTCAAAGGGTTAAGGTTTTGCTTTGCTAGCATGGTTGACAATGCAGGATGCCGTTGGTCAGGGTGAGGGAGTCAAAGGTTAATAACTTCACTTTCTGTTTCAGTTCCTCAAATTGGCGTCTTTGCGTTTGGAACAAATTCCACATGCACTGACGTCATACGTAATGATGATGATACTGATGATAATAGAAAAAATAATGACAATGATAGTGAAGAAGATGATGATGATGTTAACAATGGTTGTTACTACTCGTAATAATAGGAGCATCAACAAAAACAGCAATAATAATAATGATGATGATGACGACGACGACGATGATGACGATAATAATAATAATATCGATAATAATAATGATGAAGACGATGACGACGACGATGATGACAATAGTAATAATAATAATGATCATGATGATGATAATAATAATAATAATAATAGTAATAATGATAATAATAATAGTGATAACAACAACAACAACAACGACGACGACGACAACGATAATAAAAATATTAACAACGATAATAAAAGTATTAACAACAAATATATAAATAAACTAATAATAAATATTAACAACAATATGATAATAATAATATTAACAACAATATGATAATAATAATATTAACAACAATATGATAATAATAATATTAACAACAATATGATAATAATAATATTAACAACAATATGATAATAATAATATTAACAACAATATGATAATAATAATATTAACAACAATATGATAATAATAATATTAACA
>CM060307.1:91894240-91959240 GCA_030674185.1 Monoplex corrugatus | reverse complement strand
TGCTTCTGGTGTCCCGTGAAGAACTGGTCAGGGTGGTGTTATCCTGCTTCTGGTGTCCCGTGAAGAACTGGTCAGGGTGGTGTTATCCTGCTTCTGGTGTCCCGTGAAGAACTGGTCAGGGTGGTGTTATCCTGCTTCTGGTGTCCCGTGAAGAACAGATCAGGGTGGTGTTATCCTGCTTCTGGTGTCCCGTGAAGAACTGGTCAGGGTGGTGTTATCTTGCTTCTGGTGTCCCGTGAAGAACTGGTCAGGGTGGTGTTATTCCTGCTGCCTTATGATGATGTGCCCAGTCCATCTTCATCGTCTGTTCGTGATGATAATGCCCGTAGTCCCTTGATTGCATTGGACAAGTAGTTGTTGGTAGGAGATTGTACTGGGCCACAGGATTCGTATGATTCTTTAAAGGTTCTTTGTGTGGAAGGTTCATAGCTTGGTAAGGTCGTTTTCAGTTATACTCCATCATTCTTAGCAGTATTAGGACGGAAAGGACACAGTTCTAGTACGGTCTCAGCTTGGTGTTGATAATACACTGGTGTACCACCACATGTTGTTTAGCATTCTGAAGGTGTTTCTGGCTTTCCTGATACCGTTCTTGACGTCACTGTCTGTTCCTCTGTCGTGGCCGACACTGCTGTCCAGGTAGGTGAACTCTTCAGTTGTGGGTAGGTGTGTTCCATCTGTTTGGACTGGTGATGGCTGTGGGTTGTTACGTGTCATCGTCTCTGTTTTATTCTGGCTGATCTTTAGGCCTGCTTCTTGTGCAAAGATGTTGAGATGGGATGTTTACTCCATTGAGCGATTCCTCCCCCCCCCCCCCCCCCCCTTATTATTTAGCGGGCTGTCTGGTTCTGCTGATATAGCTGTGGACTCGCAATATGATGTCTGGACTTCAGTCTGCAACATAAAACCTAGCCTGTACCCTGCCCATCTTAATGCTCCAGTCATTCTGGTTGTGTCAGCTTAGTGTTTCAAAGGTCCCAGTCTCTTCCATTCTCCACTTCAAGACCTTGCCGGTGCATAGTGTTTTGTACAGGCTCAAAGAGTCTGACAGAGAATCACTGGCGAATTTGGAGATAGCGCATATGAAAATGTCCGAGTGTGACGAATCCCTCATGAATAAATTCCAAACTCTAATCTCCTTACATACATGCTTTTGACGAGTGATGAACCACGCAGTCAACACACAGTATATGGAATTTGATTAGTAAACTCATGATTGAAAATGAATTATGTTCAAAACACGCAGATAAGTAAAGATTTTCCCAGAAACTGAGCTGTTGTTGGGTAGTGAGGTGTTTGAGATTCGAGTTTAAGAAATGGGAAAAGAAAAAAAGAATACGAGAAGGTTTGAACTCATTCAGCCTTGAAGTCGCCCCCTTCAGCACAACGTTTCCACTGACAACTCTCATGTTTCCTTGAGGAAAAGGATGACACGTGATTCTGTTCGCATCTGTATTAATACGGTCATAAATTGGGAAACTGTATACAAAGAAAATAACCAGGGTACGCATCTTTTCTGCTCCTTTTCTCGCAGTTGAACTCCATTCTTACACAGTTTGGGTGAGCTGTCTGCATATGCAAGGCAGCAAAGTTAGAAAAAGGGTACAAATAAGAAACCAAACAAGAAAATAAGGACACAAAAGCGTGCAATTACAAAGGTATTATATCAGATATACAAGATCATTTTAAAGATAAAGCAAACTAGAAAAACTGAAACAAGAATAGTTTAATTTGTTATCGTCCAGAACTGAAAGTAACAAACTAACTCGGAGAAATCAAGTTTGAAGTATCTTATAATTATTCATGTTTCATTCATACAACAATGAAGGTTTATTCCAGTACATTATCTGTCATTACTGAAGTTACCAAATTGACTCGGAGAAATCAGCTGAAATATTTCGATAATTATTCCACATCAGTGTTCAAATAGCAAAGATGTATTTCATTATACTACTTTTGATTACTTAAATCATTAAACATTTATTCATCGCAGGTTTATTTTACAATGTTTATTTTACAAGGTTTATTTTACAAAGGTTTATTTCACTGTTTATTCATCCAAGGTTTATTTTTGCCATTTCATCTTTCATTGATGAAATTAACAAACGTTCATACAAGAAAGGTTTATTTTATTCTGCCATCTTTCATTACTTAAGTTATCAAGCTAAAAGAAATCGTTCAAATTCATTCATGCTCATAACTTCACTCTACAGTATCACACTCCTTGGACTGTTGGCTACCCGCACTGCCCTCCGCGTCTATGTCCTCCGTATCTGTCTTTTCTCAGCCAATTTGAAAATCTCTGGACGGTTACGACCTGTCCACTCCATGTTGTTTCCAAGGTAATCTGTTCCTCTTTCGCCACGACTTTTCCTTGGACGACAGCTCCCATGAGAGGGCATTTTTATTTGATTCCGCACACAGGTCCAAAGAAGTTCAATTTCATTTCAAGGATAACATGTACAAGTTTTCTCTTCAGCTCTCCCAGTACGCTCCTGTCATTTCTCTTGTCTTTCCAGTTCCTTAAAGACTCAATAATCAAACTGATAGAGAAATCAGTAAAAAGTATTTTGATACTTATCCCACAGTTACACACACTCGTCAGCACCGTTCATTTGCATCGTCATCAACATCATTGTCGTGATAAACTATTTTCTTTTATTTTTTTTTGCTTACTGATGTTTTAACTTAGGACTTCGTTTATTTGCATATCTATTTGTTCATTTCATCTTCTCCTCCTCCTTTCTTGTCTTCTTTCCCGTTCTTATTTGTCCTGTTCATTTCCTTCTTTACATCTCCTTTTTCCTTACTCAAATCAATCTAATATGAAACAAAATTAATGATCAGTCAACCAACTGATCGATGAAATTAATGAATTTTCAGAACTGACACAACTATTCAATAAATTCAATTCAGCAACCATTTATTTCACATTAAACTACGCTGTATAGACAATTCACTAAATACAGTAAATAAACAGAACAGATAAATAAATGAAATAAGCAAACAGATAAAACTAACAAACTACGGTAAGAAAAGAAATGACTGCACAAATAAATGAACAGACAAACAGACAGACAGACAGATGGATAGATATATAGACAGATAGATGGGTAGGTAGATGGATAGGTAGACAGACAGATAGATTGATAGCAACTATGTCGGGTAGCTGAGAAGAAATGGCAGAGCCACAGATCTACCTACCAGAAAGACCCAAACTTCAGTTCAGCACAGACCCTCAGCCTCACGCTACTGTACCGTGCACGAGTAAGTTTGAGCAGTTTAACTGAATATGACACTAAGCAACTGCCAACCTTCAAACAAACAGAAACGTGTTTCTGTGTCTCTCATATAACTGAACCACGCTTATACTTACTTTTCGGCGTTAGGTCGCTAGGTGAGAGGCTCTTTCCCATTCTCTTTCAGGTTTGCTATCCTCATGAAACTTTGAGGTAAAGTTAATTAACGTCAATAGAAAACAGTGACAAAACTGAATGCTTCAATGCACGCATGCGCTCATTCATACGGGTGCATACGCACACGCGCGTGGTCTTAATCTCCCCTCTAGTCCAACATACATACATTCATAAATACATACATACATACAGAGAGAGAGCCAGACAGAGAGCCAGAGAGAGACAGACACAGATACAGACAGACAGACACACACACACACACTGTCGTCCCCTTATCAAAAAGAGTAGATTTTAACTGTGCCATTGTTTTCACAACAATGAAACAATGTAAAACTAGCTATGCATGCTGACGATAATCATATATATTGTCACAGTACATAAAGAGAGAGAGAGAGAGAGAGTGAGAGTGAGAGAGAGAGAGAGAAAGTGAGAGAGAAAAGAGAGAGAGAGAGAGAGAGAGAGAGAGAGAGAGAGAGAGAGACAGAGATACAGAGACAGACAGACACACTGTCGTTCCCTTAATTAAAAGAGTAAATTTTAAATGTGCCATTGTTTTCACAACAATGAAATAATGTAAAACTAGCTATGCGTGCTGATGATAATCATAGCCTACATTTGTCACGGTAGAGAGAGAGAGAGAGAGAGAGAGAGAGAGAGAGAGAGAGAGAGAGAGAGAGAGAGAGAGAGACAGAGAGAGAGAGAGAGAGAGCAGAGAGAGACAGAGAGGATGTCAATGATACTTGTTTGCAGTGGTAAAAGTTGTTGACTTATATCCAATTTTGCAAGGAAATAGAAGACCGACACAAAACGGATCCTCAGGGTATGTACAGAGGAATTGAAGAAATTGTCCACAGGAAAAATACATGCACATCAACTGGTTGCTTAAAATCGAAAGATGGCACGCTTATCATGGAAAAAGACAAAATATGAGACAGATGGGGAGAGTACATTGAAGACCTTTTTGAGGATGTCAGAAACGGAGAACACATTATAAAAAAGTTTGAAGGACCATCCATAATAAAAGATAAAGTTAGAGCAGCACTGAAAAAGATGAAACCAGGAAAAGCCCCAGGACCAGACAAACGTTACTATAGAGATGATTGAAGCCCTGGAGGAATTTGGCATAGAAAAAATGACAGTCCTCCTAAATGAAATTTACGACACTGGAAAAATTTCCATAAGATATGTCAAAATCAATTTTCATTTCACTTCCAAAGAAGACAGGGGTTATAGAATGCAAACTCCATTGCACAATCAGTTTGATATCATGAGTCATGTAACAAAAATCCTGTTAAGAATAATCATGATGAGGACAAGGAATAAAATCAAAAGAGAAATAGCAGAAGAACAGTGTGGATTTGTGGAAGTGAAAGGAACTATTAATGCCATATACATCCTAAGAACTATCATAGAGAGGCCAATCGCGATGAATAAAGATTTGTATTTGTGCTTTGTCGATTATACCAAGGCTTTTGATCAGGAAAGACATGAAGAATTGATCAACCAACTGTAGAGACTCAATGTTGATGGAAAAGATCTACGAATAATCAGAAATATGTACTGGGAACAAAAAGCTGCAATGAGAATTGAAAACAATATAAGCTCTTTCCAAAACAGGTTGGAGGAAAAATGTTAAACAACATTCGATGCACAGATGACACCGTGCTGATTGCAGAAAATGAAAGGGACCTACAAAACCTTGTGAATATACTTGAAATAGAAAGCAAAGGTAAGGGGTTGGAACTAAACAGCAAGAAGACTGAAGCATAGTGATCAGTAAAAAACATGAAATCCCGTCACGCAAAATAACAGCAAACGGCAGAACCTTGAGACAGGTTGATAAGTTTAAATACCTGGGAACAATCATTTCACCAGACGGTAGATGCACATCAGAAATAGCCAGCAGAATCGGCCAAGCCAAAACAGCATTCAAGAAGATGAAAAGCATTCTTACCAACAAATGCCTATCAATTAACATCAGGAAGACAGTTCTTGATTGTTATATAGAACCAATACTGTTATGGTTGTGAGGCGTGGACAGTCATCAAGCAAAGCCAGAGCAAGATTGAGGCAGCCGAGATGTGGTTTCTAAGAAGAATGTTGAAAGTTCCATGGACAGCAAAGAAAACAAACGAGACAGTCTTGATGGAGGCAGACACAAGTAGATCATTCGTAAGGAAGATTAGGAAAAGACAGGTAACATTTATAACCCTTTTATGAGGAAAGGGGAACTGGAGCACCTGGTCACAACAGGAAAGGAGGGAAAGAGAGCACCAGGTTGACCCGGGAGAAGATATTGGACGGACTTGCAGAGTCGCTGAAGACAAGGAGGGTGGAAGAGGTGCTTGAGGCAACAAAGGATAGAAACAGATGGAAGGCCATGATCACCAACGCCAGTGTGGAAAGGCACTTGATGATGATGATGATAACTGCCAACAGACTGTACATGTAGGCCTACTACAGTATGTGCTAGTATATGTTGGACTGTGAGACTGATATTATTTATATTATATATATAATATATATATATATATATATATATATATATATATATATATATAATATATATATATAATATATAAAAAATATTAATTGGACATTTTTCTCTCTGTTCCATCTAGTTCATGGTGCTCTATTCCTTCTTCCATCCTCCTTGTTTTCTTTCCTTGATTTTTTTTATTTCATGTTATATATATATATACAGATGACAGTTTCTTTATAGTATTTATAATTGTAAGCAAATACGTGTACGTAGATTAGCAACAGCAAGTTTGGAAAACGGCTTGAATGGCTCTCGGTCATTAACTTTTACTGATGGAAAATAAAGCATCATTGTCACTGTCATTACCCTAACTGATTACATGCGTGACCATATTTCTCCACAAGTGCTTTTCTTGTTGTCCTCCCTGCATACATCTCAACACCTGATCCGAATTGGTGTTCTCTGTATGCACATCAGAAAACAGTATGTGTCAACCAGCCTTATGTGTTTGTGTCCGTTTTAGGATATTACAGAAGAGTGTAGCATGGAACAGAATGTTCTGAGCTTTAATAGGTGAACAATGTGTATTTACATTATTTCATTCCAGAATTTTACAAAAGATGACACCTCGTACTGAACATAGTTTACACATGAACAACAAAAATCATTCACATGAATCCCTTTATTCTAAAAATTTACAGAGAGAGTCAAGTCAACTTTAATTATCTCCAACACAGAAATTTCATCGTGGTCTTCCACAAAGAGGCAACATAAATATGTGAAACACCCCACATTACAATATCATAACATGCAACATAAACTCAATTTAAGACAAATTAATGTCAAAGCAAATATTCACATCCCTACACACACACACCACACACAGGTATGTAAGACTTTAATGAACACATACAGGTGAATGGACCAGCAAGGCAGAAAATGATAGCAAGAAATGACAGAAAGCAAAAGAACAAGGCAAAAACAAAGACAGTGACAGAAAAGAGGACATTTCTGGCATAGAATTTCCAGAAGGTGAGGATACTATTTATACTAAAAGAGCCCCTGGCATCCCCACATGGTGGAAGATAAGTACGTAATGATGTGAATTCCCACCCCCCTCTTTTTTTTTTTTTTTTTAAAATAACCGATTTATTTTTTTGACTTTTTCTACGCATCCAACTGGATCACAATATGCAAGAAATTATATGGTTATTTCATCATCATCAGTCCCGTAGTCTGGTTGACCGTTGGGGCACCACTGAAGATTTTGCAACCAACTTCCTCCACTCCTCACGGTCCTCAGCTTTCTGCAGATGATGTTCCATTCACGGCCAGTCCACTCTCTGATATTGTCTTCCAATCTTTTTCTCTGTCTGCCTCTTCGTCTCCCTCCCTGTACTGTTCCCTGCTAGACGGTCTTGGCCAGTCCAGATGATATGGTTAGTTATATAGGCCTAAATATGGTTATTTATATATAGGCCTACATACATACATACATATGTACAAACATACAATACATAAATCCTTACATATAAAGATGCATACACACATACATACATGTATACAAACATAGGTGAATCTTTACATATATATATAAACATACTTGCATGCATCATTATGCAGATATACACTATGCCACCTGTCACCTATTGGCATCACTGGGTTCACTGTTAGGCACCGCACTCCATGACACTGCCATGCACCTCCAAATGGCTCTGTCCGACTTCTGTGGACAAGTTCTTGAATATTTAGGCCACTGATGTTGGTTATGTTCTCGATGTATGAGATTGGAGGTATGCCTTTCCTCCTTTTTGCCTCTGTTTTTCCTTGAAAAATGGCTGTCATGAGATCTGTGTTCTTGCTACGTGACACATGGCCAATGTATTTTGGTCTTGTTGATGTCTGCTAGTAATTCTCTGGTAGCATCAAGTTCTTGCAGGTCACTTTCATTGGTTCTGCTATCTGTCCATTTGATACATAGTAGTCTCTGATTGCTTCCACATATCTCACCTACCTAGAGCCAAAAATGCACTTAACACATGTAGGCCTACCCATTTATCAGTCCCAAGAAAAAGTAGGCCTACATAAGACTTTATCGAACACATACAGGTGAATGGACCAGCAAGGCAGAAAATGATAGGAAGAAATGATAGAAAGCAAAGGAACAAGGCAGAAACAAAGACAGTGACAGAAAAGAGGAAATTTCTAGCACAGAATTTCCAGAAGGTGGGGATACTATTTATACTGAAAGAATCCCCGGCATTCCCATGAGGGGTAATAGCCTATCTAGACTTCAAACCAGACATAGATCTTTTCTCATAAATAAACAATTTGACCAGTATGTATCTGACCCACTAGCTGTAGCTGTGAATGCTTTTGACATTCCATGGAGATTGGTGTATAGTTTTCACCCTGTCTGTGTGATTCTGAAGATGATACAGAAGGTAATCAAGGTCAAGACATAAGGTGTAGTGGTGGTCCCGGACCGGCCAAATCAATCCTGGCACTCCTTGTTAGGCCAACTACTAACACACTATCCCGTCCTGGTATCAGCCCAAGCAAGCTTGTTACTGATGCCACAAAAAACCAGAGCTGAAGCATCAAATGTGGAAAAAACTAAGACATCATTTGCAAAGTCTCAGGAAACGACTTAGACAGGGTGTTTTTGAACTAAGGCCATCTCCTCAAATATATTCTATTAAATGGGATGTAGACATAATGTGAGTATCTGGAAACTTTTATTGAAGGAGTTGACACTAAACTGGCAATGTAAATTGCACTGCTATCTGGCCAGAGACCTCAGACAATTATGAAAATGTCTGTGGCTTCTATGAAGCTTGATAACAAGAAGAGTGTGTTTGATAGCAATGATACTGATTTTCTGGTCAAACAGTCATGTAAAGGTAAACATTTGTCACCTATTGAGTTAATGGGATTTCCAGACAACAGAAAAGTGTGTGTTGTGACCATACTGAAAGAGTACCTTAAACATACACATGACATTTGTGGGAATGTCTAGTCCTTGTTAATTACAAACCAAAATCCCCACAAACAGGTCAGTCATCACACTTTAGTCCGATGGCTTAAAGATGTGTTAGACAGAGCAGGTACTGACACATTCCGGCTTGGAGCACATTCTATTCATTTTGCATCTGCACTGGCAGCAGTGGTCCAAGGTACACCTGTTGATGTAGTTATGAAGGCAGCAGGATGGTCTGCTGAATCCACATTTATCAAATTTTACAAAAAGGCACCTTCAAGTAACATGGGTAATATATTACTGGACAATTATGGAAAGAATCACTAATTGATGAGTAACACAATGTGCATTACGTTTGTCAAGTTTTTCGTCATGCACACTAATAGATCTGAAGCCATCATCTGGCACAACTGTCCTGCGCAGTTTGAGAATGAATTATGGGGAACATGGAATTACTTACTGTGTAAGTACGAACCCATGTTCTCAATTTAAATGAGAACGTAAGCGGGAACAGTCGTGTCAAATCTCACCTTTAAGGTGTCTAAAAAACCTCCCCTCCCTTTCAATGATATATGCTTAAAAGTTCTTGTCAAGTATTTAACCATGTCAGATCAGCATGATTAGTGTGCATGATCTCAAAACTGTGAGTTGTGTGCATGCATGACTATTCTTCGTTTTGCACAACTGTTCCTGCTTCCATTCTTGTTTAAATAAAGAACATGGCTTCATACTTACATGGTAAGTAAACACATGTTCCCGATAATTTGACTTATAAGAAGCGAAATAACATCCATATCCCCATTCAGCTGTAATACAATACTCTAATTCTGAATCAAAGTGGGAGTCTTGTAATAAGTATACTGAGTAAGCTTTGCTTCTAAGACAGTGGAATGCATCTCATCTTTTATGCTTTTCACCTATGCTTTGACAATTCATTGCAATCCTTTAGTAACACAATCTTATTCATATTTAGATATGTGATGTTATGTATAGAACACATAAAATAACATGAGAATACATATTTTTCTTGTAATATGACATATCCATTTTTAAGAAAATCAAAAGAGAAAAACATTTCTGGTTTGACTGAAACAAAGATTACAAGCTTCAAGGTAAACCGCCAGACACAACATGACATTGAAGGTATTTTGTACTAGTAACATAACAATCAGTCATAGACCAGATCATAGCATTCACGATACAAAGAAATATTTCATCACAGTAAGACAGATTTTTATATACATATACACACACATGCATTCTGAAACAAAACAGAACAAAAAACAAATTACTGCCAACTGATGAAACTATCTGAAGTTTTATCAAACAGTTGACAAAATGAAATTTGGCTGCAGCGACTCAGTGACTATCTCTTGCATGCATGGTGTTATGTTATTTTTGTTTCAAGCTCAGCCAACTGTGTAGAGCCATATCAGGTCTATAACTGTTTCAAAACGTACACAATACTTCAACAGGACAAAAAAAAAGGAAAAGCGTTCATGCACATAATCTAAGGAGATGCCCCTGGCGTTGACCACTCCATCCAATTTATCACACATGGGTTTTAAAAGACATACCTGAATACAAACTTAAACATAACTAAGAACATGAAAAACAGGTCTAAATTACCTAAAATTGCTTCCGCATATCTCACTTCAATAGAGCCAAAAATAATAATAATAATAATAATTACAATATTTATATAGCGCAAAATCTTGATAAAATCAAATCTAAGCGCTGAAACACACACACACACACGCACGCACGCACACACACGCACGCACGCACACACACGGCTATAAATGGGGAGAAAGAATAAAAATGGAAAATTATAGAGAGCATATTATATACAATTATATATTGCAATGTGATTCCCCTCCGAGTGGAGACAGGCTGCAGAGGGGATTGAGTGAGGTCAGGATTTTATGCAGAGGAGAAAAGGTGAGTTTTGAGAGCGGACTTGAAGGAGACAAAAGTAGGTTGCTGACGGACTGAGAGAGGAAGTTTGTTCCAGGAGAGTGGACCAGAAACAGAGAAGGCTCGTGGACCATAGGTATTGAGCTTAGTGCGTGGAAAGCGAAAAGTCAGAGGATCGGAGGCAGAGCGGAGGGTACGTGAGGGAACATAGATCTCAAGTAGGCTTGACAGGTAATCGGGGGCTGCATTATTGAGGCTTTTGTAGCACATGGTGTCTAGTTTGTACTGTATGCGCTTTGATACAGGGAGCCAGTGAAGTTGTGCCAGGAGAGGAGATATGTGGTCAGCTTTTTTCTTTTTGAGTACAAGGCGTGCAGCATTGTTTTGAATACGCTGTAGGATGTGAGTGGTGGAGGCAGGAAGACTGGACAGGAGTGAATTGCAATAGTCAATGCGAGACATTATGAAGGAGAGAACGAATTTTGCAGTTGTTTCCACAGAGAGATACTTCCTGAGATGCATTTAATACATGTACCAAATTATCAATCCTAAGAGAAAGTATGTAAGACTTTATTGAACACATACAGGTGAGTGGACCAGCAAGGCAGAAAATGATAGGAAGAGATGACAGAAAGCAAAGGAGGAAGGAAGAAACAAAACAGAATGACAGAAAAGAGGAAATCTCTTGCACAGAATTTCCAGAAGATGGGGATACTATGTATACTTAAAGAGCCCCTGGCATCCCCACGGGCGTAGCATGCATGCTGAAGATGCTTATGACATCTTTCCTAAATGAAAAATGACACACACAGCAGAAAACTTTTTAATTCCAACTTAATAACATACAGAAATCATGCACCAAAGTAGCCTGCATATGACAGAACTCTTTCCTAAATGAAAAATAACACACACAGCAGAAAACTTTTTAATTCCAACTTAATAACATACAGAAATCATGCACCAAAGTAGCCTGCATATGACAGAACTCTTTCCTAAATGAAAAATAACACACACAGCAGAAGACTTTTTAATTCCAACTTAATAACATACAGAAATCATGCTTTCAGACATGACACAAAAGTAGTCCACATACTGATGAGAAAAAAATTTATCATCATCCACACAAATGTTCGTAATGATGTGAATTTAGAATCTACTGTAAGTCTAGACAGAAGACAAATCACAAAATCTTCCATTTCTGCAAATGAAGACAATTCAGAACATCTATGACAATTTTTTGGAGTGATTTTTATTATAAGTCAGACATACTTCAGTTTCATCCTGAACAATAAAAACACAAAACTTTTAATACTATTGAGCCATACTCTAGCAGTAACATAATCATTACTAAGAAATACCCTGAACAACAACATCTGTGCAATCATTGGTTTCATTTCCATATGGCATTAGGAGGAGGATAACAGAAGTGAAGAGCACATGCAGTTCTGCAAGCAACAGATCACAACATAACCAAAATTCTGCTTGACTGGGCTAACCAGCACTGCAGCGCTGCCTAGATCAGAGTTCTGTGAAGGCATACTTCATCAGTAAAAATCTTTAGATTCACATACTAGATCAGTACATGCCTTTAGATTAATATACTAGATCAGTACATGTCTTTAAATTCACATGTAAGACTGGTTAATGTCTTTAGATGCACATATTAGATAAGCAGTAATTGCATATTCCTGTGACTGAAACAGTTTGGCTAACACTAAACAAAGCTACGTACATGTTGAAAAAAACACTGCTGTAATTGTGTGGGCCACTAAAAACAAAAGATCGATCAATCAATCAAACAACCTCTCTGCTTGCACAGAACTGACACAGTCAGGTAGACTGCAGCTTGAAATAGAAGAGGAGGTCAGTAACATCCTCATCTGTTTCCAGTCCAGGTAGTTCCCTGACATTCTTTGTTTTTTCACTATCAGGGGAACTCCATCTGGTGTGCACATCCCTAGACACCCTTTTCTTGGACAAAGGCTTTAAGTCTCCACTGGGGTTGCCATCCCCAGTGTCCAGGCAAGCCAGCTTTGGACAGTTGGCATGACTGTCCACCTTCTCATTGACTTTGAGCAGACAGCCATCGTCGAGCAGGTGACAGACGATGCGAGCAATGTTTTTTGAGTCATCCAGGCCACAGTGGGGTCGGCCCTCAAACTCCAGACCCAAGTTGAGCAGCATGTTGTTCAGACTGAGACGTCTGGTGTCGTAGAAGTTGCCATAAGATTTACGGATGTTGATCCAGCGACGACCCCACTTGGGGAAGGGAAGTTGACTGATCTCACACTGCTTGCTGAGGAAGCGATGGATGTCCCATGGTCTGTTGACAGAAAACACACAATTATCAGAAACACCCATACCAAACAGAAAGAAGAACTGCAATCACTGTCAAATACTTGAATTACTACTTTCACTGATTCATCCTCATCATCATGTGCCCTGCTGCATGGCGTTGGTGATCATGGCCCTCCATACAAATCTATCCCTTGTTGCTGCAAGCACATCTCCCACCCTTTCTGTCCTCAGCCACCCTGCAAGTCTGTCCAATACTTTCTCCCTGGGTCTACCTGGTGCACGGCTGTTTAAACCGGCCGCTGGGCGATCACTTAGTTTTCGGACATGGTGCCAGCGATTCGCACGCGTGAGGCGTGTTTTCCTGCTTACCCGCTGCGCTACACGGCCCGTCGGCGGTTTTGAGCTGTGAGTCATCGGTAGGCAAGCGGGACTGTGTGGCTGCCTTTGTGTGACGTGATTACTACTGTTTCTACATTTCCCGCAATACTGCTTTGGTCATTTAGCCATATATGTAATTATCAATCTTACCGAAAAGTAGACTCTCTCCCCTACACATAGATATCAAACACGAACTGGTTTGTTGCCATAACGCGTAACGGGATTACACAGAAAAGGAGGAGAACGATTCTGAAAATATCGCGCCTTCACTGTTTCATGAGAAAAATAAGCCAACTTCCAACAACGAAAACAAGAGTTCACCAGTTATTACAGCAGAAAGAAACACATACAGAGGAAGAGTAAAGTATGCTTTAACAGGCTGACTTATCAAATGGATCTTTTTTGGCTTCTTGTGGAGGTAGCGGTGGGTAAATCGAGATCACTGATAACGGCATAGACTCCATTATCCTTCACACTAGCACCAACATTTCACTGATAGTCTTGTATACGGCAATCTCCTTACTGCCATAGTAGGAACGTATGCACACATGTCCGTGCAAGAGTCAAGATTGGGATCACGATACTGAGACGACCATTCATTAAAAAAAATGGAAAGACACAGAGAGTGATAGAGAGAGAGAGAGAGAGAGAGAGGGGGGGGGAGGGAGAGAAAACTTAATACATTTACGAGAACTTTAGGTTCACTGGTATTAAAAAGAAATAAAAACTCCTGAATATCATACCCACTTAACTACACTGAAATCTTCCTGTCTGCCTGTCTGTCGCTCTCTCTCTCTCTCCACACACACACACACACACACACACACAAACAAACAAACAAACAAACAAACAAAAACAAACACACGCACAAGAATACTATGTATTTTGCTTAACAATAATAATAATACTCAAAAGTCTTTAATTACTTATTTCATTCATGAAATGCATACACATAAACATCCAAGCAGACAGACAGACAGGCAGGCAGGCAGGCAGGCAGACAGACAGACAGACAGAGAGAGAGAGAGAGAGAGAAGAGAGAGAGAGAGAGAGAGAGAGAGAGAGAGAGAGAGAGGAGAGAGAGAGAGAGAGAGAGAGAGAGAGAGAGAGGAATACTTTGCACTTCGCTTAATGTCTTTGGGCCCTTATTAATTGTCTCATGAAATGTGCATGCGCACACACACACACACACACACACACACACACACACACACACACACACACACAACAAAACAAAAGAAAATAAACAGAGATAATCAACGACTACAACATGCAAAACCTGACTCTGGTCATCTCAGTACACTGATATTTCAAACAAAAATGTCCAAGGCAACACTATACACAATTATCAAGCAGAAAGGAATTCTGCCACAGTGTGTACGTGGTAAGCGTTATCCAGAGGACTGAAATGATACCAACATTCACTGAAGACTCTAAAAGACTAATGAGCTGCCAGAACCAGTAACCACCAACCGCCTCGCCGGCATCCCTGTTTACCTTAGCTGTCACATGTGTTATTACGATACGCTATACGTGGCCCCTAAGTTGCGAAACATGAAAAATGAAAAACAGCCGTCCTCTACAGACAACATTCTTCTAATGTGTGCCTTTACTTTTATTCGAGAACTGGCATTTGGATTTTACCGGCGTTGGAACATTGATCATTTCACGGTCGAAGATTGAAAATCATGTCAACACCGTCTTTCATTCTCTTTCTTCTCTGTGCGTTTAGTTCAGTGGTGCAGATCCTTCTAAAAGTCAAGGGTTTTCATACCCCCACTAAAAAAACTTGAGGGTTTTCATACCCCCAATAATTTTTTTAGGGGGTTTTCATACCCTTTGCCAAAATTTCTGGGGGTATGAGCCACCGATGCAAAGACTCGGTATTTTGTTTTCCCAAGTGATTTTTTGGCCTAATGGTTTAAATAAATTAAATTATAAAAAAGCAAGCAGCATGGCCTTCTACTAAATTAGAATAAAGATCAACTCTTTACAGTGACACATGCCAGTTTCCACACTGACACAGACAACACAGGAGGAATGTTTCCATATTACAAAATTTAATGTGAACCGATTCTGATTCAAGTAACTGTAACTAAGCAATCACATTACTAATGTGTTTAGAAATAAGAATATCTGACTGAGACAGAAAAGTACTTCTCGTTCTCTTAACTAAATTAAAATTCAAGAAAGCAGACAAATAATGCATGTATAAACTGCTTTCAGTTTCCGCTGCATTTTCATTGGCCCAGGCAAAGAGTTGTAGAAAAGTGTGACGTAGCCTAGTTACTATTTTTACCGCTAATGTTATGCCCGACCCCAATGCTGCATGTGCCGCGGCGGGCAAGCTAAGCGATGTCGGTCGCGTCGTTAGCTTGCCCGCCGCGGCTAGGCGAGCGAACGGAGCGATAGGTCTATACCCCCACGGCTCAAAACCTTTACGTGATGAGACCGGCAGAGGAAAAATGCTTACGTGACCATACCCTCAAGACGACAAAGTCGTACGTGTTCATACCCTTTTGACATAATTTTTGTACGTGATTTCCATCTTCCTTACGTGATTTACCCCCATCTCTACGTGATCTGCACCCCTGTTAGTTGGACACTTGCATGCACGTAACGTGTTGAGTTACATATCATTTTATTGAGAAAAATCTCAGCTTTTTAATGATGCACATTACAGACCAATACAAACAAAGCTCTTGAGAAAATTAGTGGAAAACTGAAGTTACTTGTTTGTAATAGTTACTACTGCGCTTATACGGCGTAGCGAGATCGCCGGTAACAAGGTGGAGCTACGAGCTCGTATTTCTAGGTCAGGGCAGCACTCAGTGGGCTTCGCGCTTCTACAGCTGCCGCTGCGGGACGAAACTAAGTGATCACCCTTAAACATCCGTGGGTGTTCTCTTTCCCTCCAGCTTTAATGTTGTGATCAGCTGTTCTAATTCCCCTTTCCTCATTACTGATTACAGCAGAAAAATTTGCTTAACAAACATTTGTTTTCTTGGTGTGCACACACATTTCAGGAAAGCACAGTAATTACCTTTATGTAAATGTGAATTTTGACATTTCAAAATCTGACAGAGAAAATTCAGTTTGGAACACACACTGATCTATGCATATACACAACAACAACAAAAATCATTCTTCTGAAGATTGGTGCTGTGATGCAAGACTACATTACGGTGTTGCATAATTTGGTTGTACATTTGCAACACAATGTCTGCTTAGACCTCATCTACTGTATGATAACATGTCAAGATCAATGTGTGAAGATGCCAGTCCCTCTTCATACCATATGTGTAAAAGTTAACCGATTAATCAACCCTCTTGTTCCCAGGTGAAATATAAACCATCAACTAAACTCTTTCAATTGCAGTCTTGAGCGAGCCAATGGGGCTCATTCCAAGTTTTATAATATTCAATCATGTAGTCTGGATGGACTAGACAGATGCTTAGTCACATTATAAGGAAACCAGGATCCAAATACACTGCTATCAGTATCACATACCGTGTAGGGTATTTAGGACAAGCCTGCTGGTGGGCTCAAGAAAAAGAAAAAAGCCTGTCTGCTGCTCATTTTCACATGCCAATTTTTCTGGTGATGTCACATTGTCAGCTTAGAATCTTTTTGAAGAGTAGTATTTTCCTCTCCCATTTCAAACCATGCCAATGCATAAGGTTCGGTCAGAGGTTCAAGAAGTCTGCCTGACTGCTGGCATATCTGTGATGAGTATATGTAGGCCTATAATAAATCCATCTTGACAAATTCCGAAAATTGTAAATTCAAACAAACTTCGACTTTGACAATTTTTACAGGCACAGTGGGATTAAGAGCATCTGGCATCATCTGAGCATGTTAATATTCATGACATCACAGAGAGAGAGAGAGAGAGAGAGAGAGAGAGAGGAGAGAGAGAGAGAGAGAGAGAGAGAGAGAGAGAGAGAGAGAGAGAGAGAGAGAGAGAGAGAAACACAGTGTTCATATCAGGGGTCACTCACCCATCAGTGATAACACAAAATGAATGGCTAGATCCCAGTTCCCTGCTATCCAACCACTGCTCAAAATGTTCCAGCACCACAGGGAACTCCGATGCACTATCCACCTCTGACTAAAAAAACACATGAATGAGGGGATATCGTCAATCATCTCTGTACAAAACAAAACACACAAACCAACATGAAACAGAACACTGTGGCGGAAAAACATAAAATTCTTGTCTCATTTCTATGTTGTTTGCTTTAACCGGCAATATCATTATGCACATTAAAAAAAGTCTTAAAAAGGGGAAAAAGGCCAAGGAAAGATGGCTGCTGTAAAAAAGGAAGATAGTATTAATGCATGTACAAGTGCTTCCTGGCACTATTTTTCTATGGTGCAGGAATAGCAAACAGCCATTTGCATTTCTATGTTTTAGCAAAGTATGTGCAATTAAACCTGTAACCAAAAACTGGTTCTGTTTATTTTCAATAGTTTTAACTTACAGTATTTTTGTCGTAATGTACAAATGCGAAAAAAGAAGAAACTGTACAGGTAGGAAGATAAAACCAGAAAAGCGGAAACTAAACTGGACAGCCATGGTTTAATTAGTAGTTTTGTATGACAGGGGAAATAAGGAAACAAATTCCTCTCCCGCCTCCTCAACTAGCATTCCCCTCAGTGCTGTTCTCTGTCAAATGCAGAGTAGTATTACCGGCTACATAATCAGTTATACAAAGGTTGCATCTTCCAGAATTTTCAAATTGAAATAGTGTCCAGCAGTTTTGTTAGTTATGAGTACTTATGTTATGTATGCTTACCCATTTATGTTCATCTATCTTCCCTGAATTCAGTGATCTGGAGGATGCTGGTGACACTGAGGAATAATGGACAAATTTGAGAAACTTGATAAAAGAAGCTTGTGATGAAATCCTAAGTTGAAAGCCTTAGAGTTGAAAGAAAAGCAAACAAGAACTGGATGACAGAAGAAATGTTAGTCTTGATGGAAGAACGAAGGAGGGTAAAAGGAAAAGAGGAACAATACCAACGGGCAAAAAGGAAATCAGGTAGGTGCAATGAAGCTAAGGAAGCTTGGCTGGAAACAAAGTGCAAAGAAATAGAAGACCGACACAAAACAGATCCAAAGTTTATGCACAGAAACTGAAAAAACTGCCCACAGGAAAAAGACATACATATCAACTGGTCGCTTAAAATCTACAAATAGTAGGCCTAGCTACAATTATTATGTAAAAAGACAAAATATTAGATAGACGGGGAGAGTACAATTAAGACCTTTTTGATGATGACAGAAAGAAAGAACACATCATAAGAAAGAATGCTGAAAGACCACAAATAATGAAAGATGAAGTTAGAGCAGCGTTGAAAACGATGAAACCGGGAAAAGCCCCAGGACCAGACAATGTTACTACAGAAAAGACTGAGGCTCTAGATGAATTTGGTATTGAAAAAATAACAGTCCTCCTAAATGAAATTTTGACACCAGCAAAATCCCTAAAGATATGTCAAAATCAATTTTCATTGCACTTCCAAAGAAAGCGGGGCTATAAAATGTGAACTCCATCGTACAATCAGCTTGATGAGTCATGCATGTGACAAAGAATATCTTAAGAATATTCATGATAAGGTCAATGAACAGAATGAAAACAGAAACAATGGAAGGAGAACAATGCGAATTTGTCAAAGGGAAAGGAACTGTTAATGCCATATACATCCTACGAACTCTTAAAGACAGATCAATGGAGTTGAATGAGGATTTATATTTATACTTTGTTGATTATATCAAGACTTTTGATTGGGTTACTTCGGTAAGACATGTAGAATTGATCAACCAACTTGAAAGGCTCAGTGTTAATGGAAAGGACCTAACAATAACAAGGAATATGTAATGGGAACAAACAGCAGGAATGAGAGTAGAAAATGATATAAGCTCTTTCCAAAATATCTAAAGAGGGGTTAGGCAGGGATGTGTTCTGTCACCAGATTTTTTTTTCACTTTACAGTGAAACCATCATGAGAAACCTAGAATGCCCTGGGATAAAGGTTGGAAGAAAAATGTTAAACAATCTTTGTTACCTAGATAACATCGTTCTAATTGCAGAAAATGAAAAACCTTGTGAATATAATAGAAACAGAAAGCAGAAATAAAGGGCTGGAGCTAAATATCAAGAAGACTCATGTCATAGTAATCAGTAAAAAACAAGAAATCCCCTCATGCAAAATAACAGCAAATGGCACAACACAGAGACAAGTTGATAAGTTTAAATATCTGGGAACAAGTCATCTCACGAGACGGCACATACACATTAGAAATAGCCAGCAGAATCGGCCAAGCTAAAATAGCATTCAAGAAAATGAAAAGGTTTGTCACCAACAAATGCCTATCACTTAACATCAGGAAGAGATTTCTTCAGTGTTTATTAAACCAATACTGACAGTCAAGCAAAATCAGAACAAGATCGAGACAGCTATCGTTTTTGTTACTGTTATTTTTGTTTCAACCTAGCCGACTGCGTAGAGTCATAATCAGGGCTACAACTCTTTCAAAACATACACAAGGAAAGGAAAAGAAAATTAAGTACACATACAAATGCATTCATGCTCACAATCTAAAGAGATGCCCCTGGAGCTGACTACTCTGTCCAATTTATCACACAGGGGATTGTAAAAACATACCTGAATACAAATTAAAAAAAAAACACCTATGGACTCCAAAACATATAAAAACAGACTGAAAGTATCTAAAATTGCTTCCGCATCTCATTTCCCCCGAGAGCCAAAAATGCACTTAATACTTGTACCCAATTATCAATCCTAAGAGAAAGTATGTAAGACTTTATCCAATGCATACAGATGAATGGACCAGCAAGGCAGAAAATGACAGGAAGAAATGACAGAAAGCAAAGGAACAAGGCAGAAAGAAAGAGAATGACAGAAAAGAGGAAATTTCTACCACAGAATTAGCAAAATGTGGGGATACTATTTTATACTGAAAGGCCCCCCCGCATCCCCACTGGGGGTTGAGACAGCTGAAATGTGGTTTTCTACAAAGAATGTTAAGAATTCCATGGACAGCAAAGAAAACAAGTGAGTCTTGAAAGAGGCAAACACAAAAAGGACATTAATGAAGAGGATTAGGAAAAGACAAGCTAACTTTATTATAGTTTATAGGACATTTTATGAGCAAGAGAAATTTGAGCACCTAGTCACAACAGGAAAGCTGGAGGGATAAAGAGCACCAGGTAGATCAAGGGAGAAAATATTGGACAGACCTGAAGACAGAGCAGGTAGGAGATGTACTTGCAGCGACAAAAGACAGATTTGTATGGAGGACCATGATCACCAATGCCATGCGGTACAGCATACGATGTTTATGATGATGTCTTCCCTGGTTAACCTCAGTAAACTCCACACGGGTCTAATGTCAGTATTCATTTCTATTAACATGAGAAAAATCTGTTTGTCATTAATGTTTTTCTCACCTGATTGACTCCAGTTAGCTGCTTGCAAAACTCTGTCAGCACAGGATTCAGTACTGGTTTACAGAACTCTCTAAACATTCCAACCTGGAAAGAAATGGAAAAGAATTCAAAACTTGTGGCTTCACTTGGACTCTGTTCATACCTCACAACCAGAAATGGATATGGCCTGTATAACTTGCATATGCTGCTCATGAAAATGAAACAGCTTTACATTATCAGTTAATTTCATACCGTAAAGTACCTTGTAAGTGCTCAGTAATCAGTACATATCCACCCCACATTTTGGATAAAAAACCCTACATATGGCATCACTTAGTATTATATTAAACACCACCTCACTCTTTGGAAAATCCCAGTACAATTTCAGAAATCAATGATGTTGTATTTCAAACTAATGACTTCTTAAACTATGATTGCCATTTCCCATCAAGTTTAGATATAAATGTAGTTCCAAGGCTGAGAAATTTCAACATGCCAGAAAAATAAGTCCTACAGCACTGAATTCAAGCTATAAGTCTTGGAACATCTGGAGAACAATGCAGGAGGCAGTGTTTCTCAAGTAGCATACATGTTCGGAATGGAAAAAAATGAATTGAAGAATGGAGAGAACAAAGGGATCTCCTGGTACAACATGACATCAGCAGCAGCAAGAAGAAAAGAAATCTGCATCATGGCCAGGAGATTTGATCTCAAGAAGTAGACCTTCGAGTTCTGGATTTCCTCAACGATGAAAAGGCCAAGAAACGAGTTGTGAGCATCAAGAACTTATTGAGAAGAGCCTTGGAACTAGCATGATGTCTTGAACTGGAATCCTTTGTTGCTTCACCAATGTGGCTTAAGTGATGGAACAAGCAGCATGATATTCCATTTGGCACAGCATGTCTACAAACAAGGTGGTGCCTGCTGATCATTGTTTGAGTTTTGATGAAACATTCTGAGAATGAGGCACTGCCACATATGCCTTTTGGGATTTATCCTGAGCATGGATCAGATTGTTAAGATTTAAAACAGTGGCTGGCTGACAGGAGAGGTGCAAAGCATGTTAAAGACTACAAAGGTTGAAAAATGCCGATTCACTGTTGCTCTGCTTGTTAATGCTGATGGTACGAACTTTCTGGCTTTCATCATATTCCAAAAACCTGCTTGTTAGTGTTGATGGTACAAAGTTTCCGGCTTTTGTCATATTCCAAAAATGAAATGGACAACTCCAACAGCATGCTTGTCTACAGATTCAGGTGCCAGACAATGTGTGAGTGACAGCAACATAAAATAGCTGGATGATAGGAAAAGCCTTTCTCAGTTGGACCCAGCCAGTCCTCGGCCACTCAGATCAGTGTCGGTTGCTGGCCCTTGACAACAACAATAGCTCCAGTGAAGATGTTTTGAATGTGCAGAATGTCGACCTGGATTTTATGCCTGATGGCTGTACTTCTTTCGCTCAACCACTTGACATCGGCGTTGCAAAACCATTCAAAAACAATGCCTGTGACTGTTGAATGGAATGGATGGCATAGCTCTGTACTCTCCTTACAGGTCACCAATCTTGGCTACGGTACTCTATTACAGGTCACCAATCTTGGCTATGGTACTCTGCTTACAGGTCACCAATCCTGGCTACAGTACTCTGCTTACAGGTCACCAATCTTGGCTACGGTACTCTGCTTACAGGTCACCAATCTTGGCTACGGTACTCTGCTTACAGGTCACCAATCCTGGCTACAGTACTCTGCTTACAGGTCACCAATCTTGGCTACAGTACGCTGCTTACAGGTCACCAATCTTGGCTACAGTACGCTGCTTACAGGTCACCAACCTTGGCTACAATACTTTGCTTACAGGTCACCAATCTTGGCTACAGTATTTTCCTTACAAGTCATCAATCTTGTTTACAGTGCTCTGCTTACAGGTCACCAATCTTGGCTACTGTACTCTGCTTACAGGTCACCATGACCAATCTTGGCTACAGTACTCTGCTTACAGGTCACCAATCTGGCTACAGTACTTTGCTTACAGGTCACCAATCCTGGCTACAGTACTCTGCTTACAGGTCACCAATCTTGGCTACAGTACTCTGCTTACAGGTCACCAATCTTGGCTACAGTACTCTGCTTACAGGTCACCAATCTTGGCTATAGTATTTTCCCTACAGGTCATCAATCTTGGCAACAGTCTCTCCTCAAGAGTCATCAGTCCTGGCAACAGTCTTTCTTTACAGGTCATCAGTCTTGGCAACAGTCTCTCCTTACATGTCATCAATCTTGGCAACAGTCTCTCCTTACAGGTCATCAATCTTGGCTCTGTACTCTGCCAATCTCAGCTATAGTACTATGTTTACTGGTTGCCTTACTCTGCTTACAGGCTGCCAATCTGTTATAGTACTATGTTGACAAGTCGCCATATTCTGCTTACAGGTTGCCAATTTTGGCTACAGTACTCAGCTTACAGGTTGACAATCTTGGCTACAGTACTATGCTTACAGGTTGCGGATTAGCAGCTGGAGAAGTGAAAGGGTTTCAAAGCGAAACACAGTGCTTCCTCTAAATGGGGAAGGGGTGTGTGCGTGCGTGCGTGCGTGTGTGTGTGTGTGTGTGTGTGGCGTGTGTGTGCGTGCGTGCATGCGTGTGTGTGTGTGTGTGTTGCACGCGCACGTGCGCATGCGTACACATATCTACTTTCAGACTGAACAGTTTCAAAGGAGTGACAGAAAATTGTAAATGAGAACAAACAGAAATGTACCAACAGCCCTGAAAGTGGTGAGTAGAAAAAATATTTGGCAAGTTGAAATAAATCTTCACTCACCAATGGCAAATATGCACTAATGATTTGAATCTGTCCAAAACTACAAATAAGCTTATCCTGTTTTGCGTGTTTTAGGCTCCAGTCACCCAGCTGTACTGATTACTGGTAAAAGCAACCCTGTATTTCCTATCGTAAAATTACAAGTGTCTCTGCTATGAAGCACTCAAAAACTACAGCCCCTGGGTCAGAAACTTCTACTGCAAAGACATACAGGTCATCATGGAGTCCAAGTTTCCTTCCAAAACAGAAGGACTTTATGTGACTGGCTTGCAATGAACAGTCAAATTTGATGACATGCACGATCTGAGCAAGAAATCTGTCAGTGCTGAGACAGCTGCCATCAACTTGATGAAGTGGCCAAGGAAACTCCAATGCTCTGAGTGACCAGTCAGTTTGGACCACACTCATGAAGCTGAAAACTTATGAAATGAACAGACTGTGCCAGAATCTGAACCTGCAAGACTCTTGTTTTATTTTGTTTTGTTGTTCGTTATTTTCATTACAGTTCCTTTCGATTTTCTATTACACTGTACTTCTATATTCACTGGAATATAAGATTTGAAGAAATCCAGAGGTGTCCTAGTCCCACCCCCTCTCCCCACCTGTATCACTCAAACAATCTATGCAAATAAAATCTTATAGCAGCACTTTGCTATTGTGTGGTTGGGGTTGTATTTTAGTTGGTAAATTTTTTATCTGGCTGGTAAAAATATTGAAACACCAGCCAACGGCTAGTATGCAAAAATACCTACTTTCAGGGCTGACTGGTCAAATCCAGTAGATTATCACTGCTACAGTTGGTATGAAGAATAAAACTAAAAGCCTGTTGATATATTTGACAGTCAATGGAATATGAATAACAGATATTAAGGAACTGATAGAAAAAGGGCAGTCACTCACAATCTGTCTCTTCTGGACGTTCACAAGGACAGCTGGGAATTCAATGATTTCATGAACAAAGGAATCGTTGCCGTCCTGACAGGTGGCTTCATAGTCAATGATGACTAGGAAATCAAATCCCATGTTCTCTGCTCCTCTGCTTATGTTTGCTGCAGTCAGTTTCTTACGACGGTAGTAATTTTTCAGGCGTTTCTTCAACACCTCCTTGACACCCCTGAAAACAGATTGACAGTATTAATGGAGGATCTTTAAGGAAAAAAATGAATGTGCACATCATTCCCTAAGGTTTAAGACACACCTCTTGCCAACTGCAACCAGTCCTCACCGTAAAAGCAAACAAAAACACAACAAAACAAAACAAACAAACAAAAACAAAAAACCAAGATGGTCATATAATCTCCCTTTTCATACAAAAATCAATTAAAAAAAATCAACAAAAACAAAAATTTTCTATGGCTGTTTTGAATTTTATTTTTTAGGTAACATAATATTCCACACCATTGCAACTGGCGGTGCATGTGTTATATGTTACAAAAATACTTTGTAACATAATAAGGCAAAGCAACAGTTACTGTTTACCATTAAAAGAACAGGTAGTATATAACCTCTTTCTGTCTATTCTGATGTTAATTATCTGTGTCTCTTTAATTTAAGGAATACCTGTCAAAGTTTTGCTACACATAATGTCCAATACTGAGCATTTTTTAAAAATGTATAAAGTGTATTAATCTCCTAAGGTTCTCAGTAACCTTATCTTTTGATCATGCATAATGACATCTATTGAAAGAGCCTCAATTCTTCAAAGTGAGATCATCTTCTCTCTCATCGGATAAAACAAAAAAGTACCGTTGCCTAAATGTAAAATTTTCAAAAACGTTTGAGATCTGACACCACTTCAAACTGTGCAACGAATCCTCTAAAACAAAATCAATGTGCGATTCGATTTCTCATTTCAAAATAAACCCAGGACAGCCACCATGTTTTTATGCACAAACTGATCATTCTTTCCATCACACAGGGAAGGGTTCCATACTCAGGAATGGAGATCCAAAGCAAAGAAAAAGAAGTCTTTTTTCTGAACATAGTTTCATTACAAAGATGAGGAAACCCTTTTCGCAATATATGTCTCTCTCTCTCCACACACACACACATACGTATATACACACACACACACACACACATATATATATATATATGTATACACACACACACATATACACACACACACACACATATATATATATATATATATATATATATATATATATATATATATATATATATATATATATATATATATATATATACACACACACATACATACATACATAAAAATACACATTATAAGCCCATGCCAAAAGTTTGGCACTAAAAATGAGCCCAGAGGCTGAGAAACAAAAGTCATTTATCATCCTAATTTTTTATTTTTTGAAAGTGCAGGAAGTGTTTGATAATAATAATAATAATTACAATATTTATATAGCGCAAAATCTTGATAAAATCAAATCTAAGCGCTGAAGCAGACACACACGTAAGCACGCACGCACGCACACACACGCACGCACACGCACCACACACACACACACACACACACACACACACACACACACACACACACACGCATGGCTATAAATGGGGAGAAAGAATAAAAGCAATAAAAGCAAGAATAAAAGCAATGGAAAATTATAGAGAGCATAGCATATACAATTATATAATATATTATAACCATGTGATTCCCTCCGAGCGGAGACAGGCTGCAGAGGGGGGGGGGGGGGGGGGGGTTGAGTGAGGTTAGGATTTTATGCAGAGGAGAAAAGGTGAGTTTTGAGAGCGGACTTGAAGGAGACAAAAGTAGGTTGTTGACGGACTGAGAGAGGAAGTTTGTTCCAGGAGAGTGGACCAGAAACAGAGAAGGCTCGTGGACCATAGGTATTGAGCTTAGTGCGTGGAAAGCGAAAAGTCAGAGGATCGGAGGCAGAGCGGAGGGTACGTGAGGGAACATAGATCTCAAGTAGGCTCGACAGGTAATCGGGGGCTGCGTTATTGAGGCTTTTGTAGCACATGGTGTCTAGTTTGTACTGTATGCGCTTTGATACAGGGAGCCAGTGAAGTTGTGCCAGGAGAGGAGATATGTGGTCAGCTTTTTTCTTTTTGAGTACAAGGCGTACAGCATTGTTTTGAATGCGCTGTAGGATGTGAATGGTGGAGGCAGGAAGACCAGACAGGAGTGAATTGCAATAGTCAATGCGAGACATTATGAAGGAGAGAACGAGTTTTGCAGTTGTTTCGACAGAGAGATACTTCCTGATCAGCCTTATACGATGGAGATGATAGTAGCAGGATCTGGCAGTTTGAGAAACAAAGTTGTTCATGGAGAGGGTAGAGTCAATGCAGACACCAAGGTTTTTAGCTGAATCAGAAATTGGGACTGATGTGTTACATAATGGGAGAGAAAGAGGAGGCAGCTGAGAAAGTTTCTGACGGGTGCCAATGAGGATAGCTTCTGTTTTGTCGTCATTAAGCTGAAGTCTATTGTGTGTCATCCAGTTCTTAATGTCCGAGTAACACTCAGTGGTGCGAGTCAACAGGCGCTGTATATTATCAGGTGAGTCACTGTCTTGAAGTTGGGTGTCATCAGCATAGAAGTGGTGTTTTATAGAATGGGAGTTGATGATGGTGGACAGGGGGAGGTGTAAAGAGTGAACAGAACAGGGCCAAGGACAGATCCTTGTGGAACACCACAGGTCAGGTATGCAGGTTGAGAGTAAGTGCCATTGATGAGAACGGTTTGTTTTCTGTTGGATAGGTATGAAGTGAACCAAGACAGAGCAATGTCAGAGATGCCAAAAGTATGATGAAGTCTAGAAAGAAGAATACCATGATCAATGGTATCAAAGGCTGCAGACAGATCAAGGAGTGTGAGGAGAGAGACTTTGCCAGTATCAGTTGCAAGGAGGAGATTGTTGAGAATGTGTAGTAGGGCAGTTTCAGTGCTATGGCACTGGCGGTAGGCTGACTGGAAAGGATTGAGGAGATTGTTGGCAGACAGGTGAGAGTTCAGCTGGTTGAGGACGACTTTTTCAAGGAGTTTTGACAAGAAAGAGAGATTAGAGATAGGCCGGTAATTTTTCAGTTCATTTGGATCTAAATTGTGTTTCTTGAGGAGAGGGTGAACAATAGCAGACTTGAAAGAATCAGGGACAGTTCCAGTTTGAAGAGAAGTGTTGATGATGTCAGTGATGAATGGGAGGAGAGTAGGGAGACAGTCGGCGTAGAGAGAACCTGGAAGAGGATCCAGTTCGCAGGTTTTGAACGACATGGATCTGATTGTGTTGAGAATTTCTTCTTGTGAGACTGGGTTAAAAGTAGTAAGAGGTGTGCCAGAGAAGGAAGGGTCAGGTGGGCATGGTTGACAGGGTGTCCTGTCAAGCCTGTCACGAAGAGTTTGTATTTTGGTGGTGAAATAGTTGGAGAATACAGATGGGAGTTCTTCATTTGTATGTTTTGTTGGGAGAGGTAAATCTTTTCGTGTGCCAAGGAGATGATTCATGGTTGTAAAGAGTTCTTTTGAAGAAGAGGCATTCAGGATTTTGGTTTGGAAATAGCTTGTTTTTGCTGATGCAATGAGGGTGGATACTTTTGTTTTAGAGGCTTGGAAAAGTTGCCTGTGTACAGTGAGTTTGGATTTGCGCCAGCGGCGCTCTGCTCTGCGGCGGGCACGTTTTGCACAGGCGATCTCATGAGTGAGCCAGGGGGTAGGGGGGCGGTCAGGTAAAGGACAGTTGATGCTGACAGTTGAAATTTATATATATATATGCAAAAAGATAACTGCTCTTTTCATTTTTTTTTTTGAAGTACACTTTGACTGATAGCTTACTTGACCATAGCTTTGATAATCATAGATCAGGTTGAACAAATTACAAATCAAACTCTCAGCCAACTTGCACAATGACTCAAAAAGTGTACCCAGTATGAAGATGGAGCTCTGCCAACTTTTTGCGTAGCTGCTCCTTGTGCATCCTGTTGATTTCCCCATTAATACGTGACAGCTTCTGGAATACTGGGTCTGAAAACTTTGACTGTTGTCCACTACTGCTGGTGGCTACTGATGCTCCTTCTGCAGAATCCTCTTGTGACATGGATCTGTCCATGCATGGACCTGCTGCATCATGTGCCTGTGCTTGATATACACCATCCCCAATGGCACCCTAAAATAACACAAATATGTTTTAATGTTTAAAAAATTCATCATCAATATACAGCTGTCTGTAGATGATACATTTAAAATTAGCACAGGCTAACAATGGTGACACTAATCATGACTAATGTAATGAATTCTGCAAAGCTGTAATTTGGAGTACATATTACTTGGTACTTTTCTAGAATATTATATTGATCGCATTCATAGTATACTGTGTCAGTCATTCACAATAGAGAGGAGGTTGGAGCAGGGGGTGGTACACAGTGTACTGTATACCAATCTGATGCTCCAACCTCTTTTCTATTATTTCCATTATTGACTGTTCTGCTGGTTTTATTACTACCAGCACAGGCTTTCAACTTTGTATTTTAATTAATTAAGCCCAATATATATAATATATGCATGTGTGTGTGTGACGTGCGTGTGTTATAGAACCGATACTGTTATACAATTGTGAGGCGCGGACAGTCAACACGCAAAGCCAGAACAAAATTGTAGCAGCTGAAATGTGGTTTCTAAGAACAATGTTAAGAATTCCACAGACAGCAAAGAAAACAAGACGAAGCAGTCTTGATGGAGGCAGACACAAGAAGATCATTGATTCATTGACAAGATTAGGAAAAGCCAAGCAACATGTAGGCCTATAGGTCATTTTATGAGGAACTAGGAGAATTAGAGCATCTGGCCACAAACAAGAAAGCTGGAGGGAAAGCAAACACCAAGTAGACCCAGAGAGAAAATATTGGACAGACTTGAATTTGGCTGAGGACACAGAGGATGGAAGATGTAGTTTCATGTCCTCATCTTGGGAAAAGACAGACTTTTCTATTGATATTTGATTTTTTCAATTGGTTCAGCTGTTCAAAGGTTGTGGTAAGTGATCACAGTTTTTGCTATGTAATCCAATGAAGAAAAAATACAAAAATTTAACTCTTTGACTCCCGCACCCTATCCATCAACTGCAAAAAGTTAACCCTTTGAGTTTGACTCCCTTACCATGCTCACCAGCTTCCTGCAGGAAACTGGTGGACAGGGTGAGAGAATCAAAGGGTTAAGATTTTGCTTTGCTCGCGTGGTTGGCAATGCAGGATGCTGATGGACAGGATGCGGTAGTCAAAGGGTTAATCATTAAAAAAAAAATCGTAACAATCGTCACTGACATTAGTGACAACCAATCTAAGAACTTCTGACACCATTTTTTGTTGTTGTTCCTGCTCTTTTCAATGATGGCAATTATGCATTTAATAGAAATACTTGCATTTTTTGTAACATAGTTACATACCTATAACATAATGATGATATGATATATTATACTATAGCCAATATAGGGGCCTGCTTTGGGCCTAATATACACCATACCGGCATACGCCATAACCATTTATAACGGTACATCGTAGTTTGAAGTTTCAACAATCTACTGGGTTCAATTTTTAACAGCGATTATAAAACTTAAACATACCTTTTCTGCAACAGATGGACAATGGGCATGAGTAACTTGGTGATGCTTAGGTTGTCTGGGAGAGGCAATGCTATGTTCTGACATGGAGTCTCCTGTTGGTTGAACAGTTAAACTTCCCGATTTTGAAGTTCCCAACGTCAATTCAGATTCTGAATTCGAAGCAGCGCTCGCACTCCGACTTCTCGGCTTTCTTGTTATTGTTCTGTCGTTCATATTTGAATAGAAATAAATGGTCTGTTCATGACTGGATAAAGAGATTGCTGGTATTGCGCTCCATTGTATAATTTAACGTCCCGTCCCACTTTCTCTTTCGGCTAACAGACGACCGGGGACTTTTCATGAAACGAGTCTGTTTACAACGCTCCTAACACTGAAAAAAAAAAAGCAATCGGATTGGATTATTGCTTTAGAGTATTTAAAAAACAACAAAAATAAAACACTTCATATTTTCATTTCTATATATAGCTATTTGAGTTGCAAAACTTTTTTGCATGAATATCTATCCATTTAAAATTTTACTCGAGTTTTCAGTTGCACAAAATCCATTCCGAGTCATCATTTTTATTCTATTTTGTTTTACACGCTGAAGCGACTCAGTATGGAGAGAAATCTGCGAACAGTGAGCAACACAATTAACAAGATGAGCCTGGGACTTTTTATTATCGCAGTTGTGTGAGTATGCAATGACTGTCAACCGGATCAGATTGTTATTTCATACATGAAGCATACTTTTTTCCACCTTGTTCTGTTCAGCACAAGTCTATACACCAGCTAGACTGTAGACAAGGACTATCACTATGCCACACTGACACTGACACTGAGTCTGATACTCATCATACTGTGATAGTGATACTAAGCCTAACTCAATCACTGTATCAATACATGTAGAGTTCATAATCAGATCATTATCATCATAAGATATGGAGTGGATGTGTTTTACTAACTCTCAAACGGTCTTTGGTAGAATCAAGACTGGGTGCCAAAGCGTTTGCTAACAGAATTAAAAAGAAAAGACTTTTCCTGCTGGCTGTCATGAATCTGTTCTGTCACCACCATTTTTCATCATCTATGTGGAAAATTACTCAAGATGCAGACCCTGATCCCAAAGCTTTCAATGAGCTATCATTTAGTACTGACCAAATGATCACAAAAACATAGATTTATACAAGATAGTGTTTTTGTAGGTTCAGCTCTAGCAGTTTTGTTGTGTGTTCATTTCATGTACATGATATGATATAAACAGTGCCTTTGCTGTAATCAGCTGCGACAGGTTTGTTGTGTGCTGATTTCACATGTACACACAAAACACTGAACACAAACTTGGCAGCTGCATACCTCCAAGTCCAACCTTATAAAAACCTCATGGGTCTGTACAATGGAGAATGTTGAAGTGGGTAAATTATGTCTGTACCAGTGTATGGGAATACTGGACCAGTTCATGAGAATGAATTTTTTTAATTCATTTATTTGTTTATATAATAAATGCCTTTATTTTTTTTTGAGACAGCAATGTGCCAGCAGCTGCAGTGGTGAGCTATTGTCATTACAAGAACCATGATGTCAACATGATGCACAACCAGTCCTGTATCACTGGCAGACTTCATTTGAATGAGAACTTTATCAGCACTGATTACAATAGCTCAGATCAAGCTTCTGCCCAGATGGGCAGAAAAGGTAATTTATTAGCATACATTACTGTATTAGTATTAAATTTGTTATGTTATTTCTGTAATTAGAAAACTTTAAAAGTTGTGTGTGTGTGTGTGCGTTATTTCTGTAATTAGAAAACTTTAAAAGTTGTGTGTGTGTGTGCGTGCACACACGCACACGCACGCGCGCATGTGTGTGTTAATATCCATATATTGTACTACATTTGTAGTGTAAGATATATGCAGGTGGCATTGATGATTAAGAGAATCAAATTAACCCTTAGCTTGCTATGGAATTTGGCAAATAACAAAAATCTAATTGCCATGGAATTTTTACAGAAAGTGGGTGTTGGAAAAAGTATTGTGGATTACATTATTATTTAAAATCATAGATAAAAGTAATTGTCCACTCACATTCCGTGTGGAAACTTCATATTAAATACCTATGTTAGTTGAGAATTCAATCCAGAATATTTAATGATAACATCAAACTCAGTTCAGCTCTTAGGTCAAGAGCACAAACATGGAGGCTGATACTCCACATTTTTTCTTCCAAAGAATCATCAGACTGCAGTTTACCTTTATCTTCATCAAGCATCCACTTTAATTCCCACTGAACAGCAGCTAAATTCATGAGTACTGCTTACATTCACACATTCAAGAGTTAGGTGTTGCCATTTCACTTGCTTTTCTTAGTTGTTCACACTCCTGAGAGCCAGTGAAATTGCTTGATAGATACGCTTCCCGGTGGTGTATAAATGAGTTTCTTGGTTATTATTAGATTCAAGGGAACCTGGACATGTCTAAAGCTAATCATTGTATGATTCCCAAACGAAGAAAATCTTTCACGAGATGGAGATATGTGATGGCCATTCTCAAACGGCGATCACGGCAGTGACAGAGGCATGATTTATCGGCTGTTCTGGAATGGCTGATGTGGCAGTCTAAAGGTTTATTCAGTGTTTGACTTAAGAAAATTTTTTTCAGTTGTTGCAATAAAGTTATATTATAGCGGACTTTACTTGGATGCATCTGATTTCAGATTTCTTCTAGTCAGTCCCAGAGGAGCATTTACATTTACTTCTTTGTCATTTACATGATTTCATTAATGGTGATAATATTTTGTGTTCACCTTATGTTGTGAGTAGTCATCCGATAATATTTTGTGTTCACCTTATGTGTGAGTAGTCATCCGATCTTAGGTTTCTGAGGGTTGAGAGATGTGAGTTGATGAGATTTTGATTTGAGATAGTATTTGTGTACAGTATATAGAGAGAAATAATAATTGTTTTCAGTGTATAGTGATAATGGAGACATGGATAGAGAAACAAGCAGCTACAAGGTTTCGCGGGGATCCTGTCTTGATTGGCACAAGTAGTCATTACATTTCAAAATGTTATAAAGGTACTAAAATCTTCAGTTTATGTCAGTAGGTCCATAGGTCTTCGTTTCAAAATGTCTCAAAGCTACTAAAATCTGTGTTATGTGGTTATGTGATTGGGTCCATTAGGTCTGCAGGCTGCTGTCGTAGACATGTATTGTATACTAAAATAGCATACTGCAGAGCAGGCTGCCTTTCAGTCTGTGTTAAGCTTTAGTATTTTTTGTTGTTGCTGGTTTGTCCCTACTCTGATTCAGTAGATAATGTGTACATTATATTCTGTTCTGTGTATTCTCTATCTGTAGGATTTGAATCTGAAGCTTCATTCACACTTTGTTACACAGAACTGTAGAGAAAGCATCAGATATTCAGTGTATACGGTTTTGTTTCAGAGGGACGAAGAAGTCATGTTGAGATGTGTGTTGTGTTCCGCTACATTGTCCAGCAGAATCTCTCTTCAGTGGTATCATCACGATCCAGCAGGACAATTTTTCTTGTGACTTCAAACACTGGTGCAGTGAAAAAACAGCCGGCGTTTACCCGAATGTAAGCAAAATAGGATGGAGCAAGACTGGTCATGTGTAGGGAAGATCAGAAAAGAGATAAGGAGATTGGGTTTGTTTTCATGTGTATACATGTGTGGGTATGAATGTGGAGTTCTGTGTGTAGTTGAACCTATGTTTGTTTTTGTATATGTTCTGTTTTCAGTGTACTCAACCCCCTGAGGGGATGCCAGGGACTTTTTCAGTATAAACAGCATCCCCACCTTCTGGAAATGCTGTGCCAGAAATTTCCTTTTTTCTGTCACTCTTACTAGTCTTAGTGTTTCTGCCTTGTTCCTTTGCTTTCTGTCATTTCTTCTATCATTTTCTGCCTTGGTGGTCCATTCACCTGTATGTGTTCGATAAAGTTTTATGTACTTTTTCCTAGGATTGATAATTGTGTGCATGTTTTAAATGCATTTTTGTCTCTAGGGAGGTGAGATATGCGGAAGCAATTTTAGGTAATTTATGCCCATTTTTGTATATGTTCTGGTGTTCTTAGGTATGCTTAAGTTTGTATTCAGGTGTGTTTTGTAAATCCTCTGTACGATAAATTGGACTGAATGGTCAACGCCGGGGGGCATGTCCATAGATTATGTGCGCGAGTGCATTGATGTGTGTAGGCCTACTTAATTTTCTTTTCCTTTCTTTTTTCCTGTTGGAAGTTTTGTATGTTTTGAAGCAGTTGTTGATCTGATATGGATTTACACAGTTGGCTGGGCTATAAACAGTAACAATAACAATAACAGTAACAATAGCAGTGTAGTCAACTGTTGAAGGACGTTAAATTGATTACTATAAATAAACTACAAAGTATCTCATTGGTCCGGTTAGTGAATGCAAATATGAAAGTGATGATACAGTATTAATTTGATTTGTACTCTGCTGAAAAGGGTTTAAATGTGGATCTGATGAAACATTGTCTCAGGATTTTATTTAAGTCCTTGTCTTATGGATTGATCTGAACTGTTGACCCCATCCTCCCTTCCTTGTGCCTCCTCTCTCTTCGCTATAGCTTGTTTGAAAAATGGTTTGTAGCTGTAAATTTCATCCAATTTAATAAGAAAAAATAATACTATTATCATTATGTCTTTCTGTTTTGTTTTGAGAAAGGATGATTGTTTCCCATACATTTATTGTTTAAGAATGTGAAGATGACTCGGGTGGGATGAATAAGTCTCGAGGTTACTTGTCATTATTCTTCAGGTGACCATAAATGGACACAGAGGTGACATGTATTGCTGTGACACCAACAACTGCAATGTGGGCTCTAAAGTGCCAGAGCTGCCTCCACCACAGGTCTGCTACAAGAACCTGCACCGCTGGGATCACCATTTTTTCACCCCAGGCAGTGGTCCATATGGTGTGTTTCGTCCCCCATCTTCGTTTGGTTAACTTGACAAAATCAGACTTGAACATTGACCAGAGTTTGTGTGTATCCCAATCTCCATTTTCCTAACATGACTGTAATAGACTTGTTGATCAGGGTTTGTGCATTTGGTTAATTAACATGACAATATCAGGTTTGTTGATCAGAGTTTGTCCATTTGGTTACTCCTATCCTTGTTTGGCAAACATGACTAGATAGTCTTTTGCGTTGATCCTAGATAGTCTTTTGCATTGATCATAGTTTGTGCTTATCCTTGTCTTTGTTTGGTTAAAAGACAAGATAGTCTTGTGCACTGATCAAAATTTGTATTTACCCGTATCTTTGTTTGACTGATGTGACAAGATAAGACTTGCGCATCGATCAGAATTTGTGTGTACCCCTGTTCTTCATTTGGCTAATGTTACAAGATCAGGCTCAGAGTTATTTGTGTCAGGTGAAGCTTTTAGGCATTACAAAATTGCTTTATCTTGAAAATGCAGGATGCAGGCTTTATGTTTTGATTTTGCACATGTCAGAAGTGAAAGAATGATTTTGGGTTTTAGCAAGGTCTTAGGAGGAGACTGAATGAGCAAGAATGATTCTGGGTTTTAGCAAGGTCTTAGAAGGAGACTGAATGAACATTTATCAGAACAGAACTGAGGCAGGTCCTTTATTTTGAAGTGTTTTTTAACCTGTTAGGTAGAATAATCATAATCACAGAAATAAATCGTTGGCTTAGCTAGACCCAGTTTATTTTTGGCCTGTGAGTTTTTTTTGCCTGAAAACAGCCAGTATTATTGGTTTTGTCATTCTGTGTGAGTTAATGGAAGACATGGGGGAAAACATATCATTAATACCCATTGATGTGTTACTGTGATGTGTATGTGTTCTTTACAGGCACATTTACAATGTGTAAGGACCCAGATTCATGGTGCATTCGCTCTCGTCCTCTCAACACTACCCGATGGATGACCGTATACGACTGTGATGATTTACATCTTTGTCAGCATTTCAATATGACGTCAGGATCTTCTCTGGTCTGCAGAAATGTACGTATGGAAACGTTTCATGTTTTTGTTTTTCTGAACACACACACACACACACACACACACGCACATGCACATGCACATGCACACACACATGCACACATACACACACACATGCACACATACACACACACACACACACACACACATACATATCACTCAGACATGCATATGCGCGCGCACACACACACGCGCACGCACGCACACGTACACGCACACCCACACCACACACACACACACACACACACACACACACACACACACACACACACACACACATTTAAAGCATTTTCATTCAAACCAATAGCTGCCTAGTATTGGAATGAGCTTTTTAGTGTTCAAACGATCCAAAACAGTCTGTATATTATGAAACATTACTGTTGTTAAATGTTACCTTGATATATTTTACATACTTAAACAGAACATTCTTTTGTAAACATTTTTTTTTTTTCTAAAGACAAGCAGGAAAATAACAGATAACTTATGTATGAAAATAAGCAAGAAAATAAATTTATATCTAAAAAGCAAGAAAATAATCAACAAGTCAAATAGCGAATAAAACAACTGTCCCTACAAAAATAAACACAACAAAATAAAACAGAAATCAGATTAAAAGCTTGAAGTAAATCAAATGTTATGATTGATGATCATGATCAAGACAATTTTCATGCATTATTGTGAGAACATTGTAAAAACTAGAGAAGCTTCTTGGCATGGAATTCAGATGGGGTTAAAAAAGAAAAGGTTTAACGCTTGCTCCAGAATTTCCCTGATATTGTACCATGTATACCTGATATTCACACAGGTGTCACAGGTAGATGGCAAGGAAGAGCTGTGCTGCTGCTCGGGTTACAGTTGTTTCCCGACTCCCTCACGCTCCACAGCTAGCGCCTTTGGCACCCCCATTGCTGAGGAACAGCGAATCAGGGGCAAGGAAGGGCTGAGTGGAGCAACGATTGGCTGCATTGTAGCCTTTACCATGTTGGGTCTTGTTGGTGGTGCCGTCATGATAGGATTGATGTATCAGCGACAGAGTCTACCCAAAGCCAGTAACCTTACCCTTACATACAGCCGTATTGAAGATGATGATATTTCTGATAGCATTCAGATGCTGTGAGAGTGTTCCTTATTTTAGCATGCTCACGCTCTCGCTCTGGCCACTAACTTCCTGCTGGAAATTGATGGATGGGGTGGGGGAGTGAAACGGTTATTTTTTTTAAGAGGTGAAAATTGAAAAGATGGAATTCAAGAAAGACAGCTGAAAAAAGAAGCTATCTTTCATATGATGTGTATGTGTATATTATACAACTGTGTGTGTATGCATCTGTATGATTTCACCCTACCAGTTTATCCCCCTGAAGAAAGAGAAATTCAAAACTATGTATAGTTAGCGGTTGACAGTATGCTTACAAATGTGACTGTTTTGCTCATTGCTTGCTAGATGTGTGATATTTTATATGATAATTTCATGTGTTTTCATATTGTCTTTGTGTGTTTTTCCCCCATTTTCTTTGTTTGTGAATCTGTTTATTATATAATTACTGGTATTAATGATGTTTATAAAGAAAAGAATTTTTTGTAAGCTCAGTTTTGTCTTGTACCCACCAAGAAAATGAATTTATTGTAATAATGAAAAAAGGTGTTGGTTTTAATGAATACATGGTTTTGAAATCAAACAGTAACAGATGTTTATGCGTGTCTGAGATTTGGTAGTATCCATTAATTGCTGTTACTGTAGTAATTTAATTCAAAGTTAAGTTTGGGGATAATATATTTCATGCTCAGTCATTTTTCATGTAAATTGTCCATCTGTGATATCTTTTTATTATTTATATTGGAGCAGATGTAATTGATTTCTGATTGATCTTCTTGAGGACATATCATTCATACAACATGTGATACCGATATTTAAGCATGGATGCTGAAATTTATAGTATCTTTGATATCCCATGTGTAAAAGATAGGACATATCAGTATCTGGAATTGTTAAAAGCTAGAAATATTGTAAAACATACCAGTGCTTTGGGATGAAAAAGTTGAGTTTGGTTGAAAAAAATTACTCTATATAAACTGTTTTCATCTGGAAAATCCATCCTTCTGCGTTGTTGGTTAAAAAAAAAGACTTTCTATGAAATGTTTGGAAAACCCATTCTTCTTCATTTGTTATTTGCTGTTTCAAAATCTTTATGCCTAAAGTACTAAATAAACTACATATGAGATTCTGTATGACTTATTAACACCCAACTTTTTCACACTGTACATTTTCAGGGGAAACTTCCACTTGCAAACATTTCCGTATATATTTTTACCAGTCATAGAAAGATTATATAATTTTTATTGAACTGAGATAGAACAGCTGCCTCATAAAAAGAGTATTCTTTTAAATGCAAAAAATTTCAACCTGTGCTTTTGGAAAGAGAAGATGGATTTGTACCTCTGTGTTCCCAAATTTGGGGTATACATCATTCTATGAAAGTAGAATGAGAGGGAAACTTTGTGTTTTGCAGAATCTGCCCTAGTGCTTTGCAGAAGATATTGGTATGATAGATTGTAAGCATATATATTCTTTTGTGCACGTGTATTAATGTATTTATTCTGATGTGTGTGTATATGTATGATACATGTTAGTGCTTCTGTATGTATTACATTGAGTATTACAATGTGTCATGTGCAGTGAGTCCGGATGAGTTTGGAGAATAACACTCGACAAGAACAATTTATTACTGTAATGATTAATTAGAAGTAGACTGGTTTGGTTTTTATTACTGTGAAAAGTTCATAATGTATAGTTGCATTTAGAGTATTACTTATTTATGTCTACAAGTGTGTACAGTAAGTTGATATGCTCCAAGTAAAAATGCATATTACCATTTATGTGTAATGCATGCTACCATTGACATGTTCATACAGGAATAGGAATGAATAGGTATTGATAATCCTGGAATTGCTGTTAGATAATTCAAAGCACTACTGAGTGACTTCTACTGGAACAGTTAACAGTCATTCAGTAATAGCTCTTTATGACCATGTCTACAGTGTTCATGGGATTGGATTCATGGAATGTGTGCTTACTAGTTGAATGAATGGATGTGTTGATTTTTGCACTACTGTATGCAGTTAGAATTGCACTTTTGAGATATCAAGAGCTGGAGTCTTACAGGGTATATGCTATCATCATATGAGTCTCATTGTTTTTGTTGGTGGTTAAAATTTGAGTTTAGTTATTTCATTTTGGTTTTATTTAAAGAGCAAGTTTTGACAAGCATTTGAAGTGTTCAGAATATTTGTGGAACTTTTCTGGTTATACATTTTGTCGTCTTGTTTTTGCCTATTTATTTTGATTTTTTCATGACACAGTGAAGATGATGACAAAATGATTTGGCGTAATTATTATGATGAAAGTTTTTTGTCTTGTGGCATTGATTTTTTCATGCTATATTGCAAAATGGAGAATTGAAACTCATTCCATTTGGATCATATGTGCAATATTTAAACAAACTGCTTGTGTTCAGCCTTGTGTTTTTATGTACTCATGGCCATTTACTTATTTCATCTGTTTTTTTCTTGTATACCTGCAGACTAATGTTCACTGGGTTGGCAAGTTTTGCAGCATCCATGGATTGATAAATGATGCGTGGCTGGGTCAGTTGCAGAAAGAAAAAGGATACTGTTGAATGGTAGAGAAGATTTGTTGTATTTTTTAAATAAGCATTTTCACATGAACTTTGGGCACAGAGACTGGAAATGTGCTGTGCTGTGACAGGTAGTGGCTTGGTTGAGAAGAATGGAGAAACAGCAACAGTTTGTATGAAGTAATTCTGTGGTTCCACTTTGTTATGCAGATTACATAAAATGTTTAAGGACCCAGTCGCCTGTATCAGAATGTATGGGTTCTGGTGCATTTGTTGTAATTTGTTTTATCAGACAGAGAGGAAGAGAGGAAGGATGTGATGTGATATAAAGAGACAGTCAGTGTATGCTGTCTGAGTTTGCTTTCTTTGGTGTGATAAAAGGTCCACACTGTCCAGTAGTCATCTTCAAAACAAGGCAAGTCATGGCTGCAGTCTAGAAATGGATTTTTATCTCAGTATGTTAGATGCATTGGGCATATTTTCATCTAATTTTTTTATTTCAATATATCAACTTGGTTTTTTTTTATGGAAAAAGTTTCTGCTGTGCTGTTAAGTCAAACAAAACATGAAATGGGCAAATTCAAGATTCAGTCATTGAAAATAGCTAAGCCGATTGTGTGTGTGTGTGTGTGTGTGTGTGTGTGTGTGTGTGTGTGTGTGTGTGTGTGTGTGTGTGTGTGTGTGTGTGTGTGTGTGTGTGTGTGTGTGTGTGTGTGTGTGTGTGTGTGTGTGTGTGTGTGTGCACAACAGATTTTGGCATCTTCAGCAAATCATACCAACCAAGAGATAAGATCACCTCTTGAATACTCTTTATTTAAAACAGATTTTCTTTTTTACTGGCACATCTTCCATGCTGCTTCATTGAGATTGATCACACACTATCAAACCTAGTTCATGTAATCCATCTCAGTTTTAAGAAATTCTGAGGAATTAGTGATATAAAGCTGCTGCAGGGCCACCCACCATAACTGACTCTGCCCTGCTGGCAAATCAGTTTTGTGGAGTTTAGCGTTTCGTGTTCTGATCAATGTATGCAGAACTTTGTCTACTAAATGTCCATGAGACTGAGTAAGTGTCATGTGCTCACTGATTTTTTCAGGTACTGGTGATACCTGCCAGACAGAGCATCACTTCATCAGCCCGCTTGTTGGGCTTTGTTGGTTGGTGGAGTTATTTTACTTATTCAGAAAATTGTATCCCTTCCCTCCCCACCTTCATCTGGATTTTTTTTATCTTATTTCTTTTGTGGCAATGTGTTATTACTTATTTAAAGAGGACAGATAGCCACTGTATTGTGTTTGTCTTTTTAAGAAATGTGAGTCATGAAATTTGTGAAATGTTCAGTTGTATGTGTTGATTGTTTTATTTGTTTATGTACTTATTTATCATTGCAGTATTTTTTGCTGTGACATTGAAGAAATCTGTTTATTTGTAAGACAATGCTATGTACTTTTCATGTGTCATTGTGCAATATGTTCATGTTTATGTTTTATCATTCTATAACCAGTTTTACACTATCTGAAGACTGTTCAGAGATCAGCATTATAGTCTTACATGTTTGTCTTCAAGTCACTTTGTTGGGACGTTTCTTCTCCTTTCAAGAAATATGGAGGAAAGAGCAAAATAATTAGATCAGTATGAGGTAAAACCGGGTGTGTGTGTGTGTATATATGTGTGTGTGATTGCAAACTGAGTTGTAAGATTTTGTGCCAAATTTTGGATATTAACTCACTCAGGAGGGAGAGTCCCCTTGCGTTTCCCCAGGGACGGCCCATTTTGAAGAGTTGGAAAAAAAATCACAAAAAATACAAAACATAAAGGAACAAAATGAAACTTTCAGATCTGAATATTTACATGCTGGATTAATTCATGCCAAAATATTTGAAGTTCTTCCTTGAATATTTCTTCTAAATGTGCCATGTTGAAAATATCCCAAATTTTGTGGTCAGGATCACCGTACAGTCACACACTCTGATCAGCTCCATGAACACACAGTCAAAGGTGAGAAGGTCAGGAGAAGTGCTCATTCTGCTTGCAAATCTGTTCTCTTATGCCTTCTTTATGACAATGGAATTTAGAAAGTCTTCTGTCACAAACTGATTCAAGAAATCAAAGGGGGTGTGGCATTGAACTGGGACATGCAGGCCACAAGAGCCAGAGAACAGAGGCAAAGTGGGAGAAAAACTAAAATCTTCGTGCCACTCATGCATGGGAAAGTGAATGAAAACTCCATCAGACATGTGACTCACTGTCTTGGCCCGCTGACCACTCGCCTCTCGTGACGTATATGCCCACCTCCCTCTCCCATTTTACTGTCGTCTGAAACTAGGTCACTGTCAGTACCTTGTTGCTGGCAGCTTCCATCACTTGATACACTTTCACCATTATCTTCATCATACACCTCGATGTCCAGTCCTTTAGTCTGAAGCACTTCAATCACTTCAGCAGCAGTAAAATGCCGCCGTTGCGATCTACTTTGTTCGAAAACTTGTACTCGCCTGCGATGCCATTTTCGACACGAATGCAGATTAGTCAGTCGTATGGGGTGCCAAAGTCAATCGTTTCCTGACGAGTGTATGGCTACGGAATCTCACGAAGTAACTTTCCCCTTGACCCTTGACACGTTTGCAGTGACCAGTGTGGCTATGGTAGGCATGCAAGATCACAAGGGGAGCGTCGAAAAAATTTTTAATTATTGAAACCGCTATCGCGTTCCGTCGTACGGAACCGTGCCTTTCATCACGACCGCTATACCGAGTGAGATAATTCAAACTTTTAGTTGTAACATTTTGTAGGGTCTTCACCAGCTTTGGATTATAACTGTTGACCATTGTGAATTTGTGATTAAGTTTGTGTGGAATGACATATTTCTCGGAGTTTGTAGTTTTTTCAAGATGCATTCATCACTCTTGGACAATTCCATATGTGCTCCACCCAAGTCTGCCAGCAGTTACCTGATCGAATCCTCGAGTCTATGCAAAACCCAATGTGCTGGCCAGGTCTTGAAATGGGGTTGTGGGGGTGTAGTGAAGGGTGTTTGAAGCACTATACCACCAGATTGATTATAAGTATAAAAGTGGGCAGCAAACAGGCTAGCTTTTAAACCTGTGCGCAGGCAAAGTATTGCAATGGGTGTGTGGCAAAGGGCATATGAAACACATACCACCAGATTATTGAGTACAAAGGCGTGCAGCAAACAGGTCAGCTTTTATGATGCAGGCAGGGATAGAACTGTAGTCAGCTGAACTGTAGACATTACCTTGACTCCTGGGAGGTCACAGTGGCTGGGTTCTTTGTAAATGATTCAGCACAAATTTCTTGATTCTTTTTTCTTTCTGCCAGACTGAGTGAGTGTCCTGTAGGCCTACCCATTTTTTTCTCAAGCCCTGGAGTACCTATCAGATAGAGCTTCACTACATCATCCCACCCATTGGTCTTCATTGGTTGATCATTGTTCTTTTAATGTGTTGTTTTTTTTATAAATCCCAACCCCCTATGAGGTAAAACGGTAAATTGGCATCAAATTCACACACACAAGGAAGGAAAAAACATGCGTTGGGTCTTAATCAGTTTACGTTTTTCTTTTTTTTTTCATGTAAGAAAAATGTTGATTTGGAAACGTCAATATTTTGTCACAGTTGTATTCATACATTCGATGAAATGTCATGTCATGTTTAAGAATTCAACTATTTACAAAGGGAAGAATGTTAAATTTCTTTAGGAAGAGAAATTGGTAAAATTGCTTGACCATTGTTTCTTGACCTACAGTTTAGACATGTCTCTTCATAACCTGGTCACCAGTTAGACCTAGTCATCTATTTCAGCTGTGTGACATTGAACAGCATACATTAAATGTTTTATTCATTGTAACATTTTTACTGGTAGTCTGGTCACGTGTGTGTGTGTGTGCGTGCGTGCGTGCGTGCGTGTGTGTGCGCACTCATTTGAGTTAACTCAGTTTTTTTACCGTGCATTTTGGTAACAGAATCTTTTACTGTTGGTTATTAGATATGTACCTTTCATGTAATGTTTTATGTCATTGTGTTTATGGTTTGCTTTATACATTCTTCACTGTGTTTTAAAACCATCTTATCACAAGAAATCGGTAACATTCTTTTTGTTTTTCAACCATCTGTTACCAGGAAATTGACATAAACTATAATAGTGTAACTGATGCTCAGATAGAGAAACATGCACAGAATTGAAGTGGTGAGAAATTGTGTGTGTTTTAGGGGACAGTACAAGCTGGAGAAGAGTGTTGAATGCCTGGAGGCTTAAGTAGTTAAAACTGGCCTTCCTCCTTTGCTTTCTGTCATCTCTTCCTCCTATCATTTTCAGCCTTGCTGGTCCATTCACCTGTATGTGTTCTATAAAGCCTTACACACTCCCCCCTAGGATTGATAGTTGGGTGCATGTATTGACTGAATGTTTGGCTGTAAGGAAATGTTCTCTGCAGGAACAGTTTTTGATAATTTAGGCCTTTTCTTGGTGTGTGTATGCTTTAGTGTCTGCACTTAGGTTCACATCTGTATTCAGTTTGTTTTTTGAAATCCTCTCGTGATAAATTGGACAGAATGGTCAGTGCCAGAGCTGTCCTTAGATTATGTGCACACGTGCATTGATGTGCTTACTTAATTTTCTTTTTCAGCTTGTTTCCCCCAACCAGTTGTGTATATTTTGAAATGGTTATAGCCCTTATAGTCATGGCTGTGTGCAGTTGGCTGGGCTGTAACCCTTAGCTGTTCACAAAGCCGGTAACCGCCCTGCGGAAGAATGTGCCGATCCGTTCGTAGCGGTTGAGATTGCCCGACCTTTTCCGGCACATGTGTGGGGAATTTCCATCACTACTGGCCTTGCTGTCTTATCGCGCTTGTGGTTAGAATCTTGGTCAGTCTCGCGTTGAATGTTCTAAAAATAGTACAAGCATTCTGGGATGCAAGGAACTTCCCATTCACTACTGAAAGACTTTGTACTGATGCTGTGCTACATTCGAATACGAATACTAGGAGCTAGCATAACATCTAGCAGTGGAAATGCGAAAGGGTTAAACAGTAAGAATAAGAATAAATCTTCATGTGTATGTGTGTGTGTGTGTGTATGCACGTGCCTGCGTGCATGTGTGCCTATATGCTCACATTTGCTTGTGCACACATTAAATAATTAATGTAAATGTGCATGCTTTCCCCTTTTTTTTTATCCCCACAGAAATAGATATACATTAAATCACACACTCATTTCATAGGGTACCCAATCCAGACAATGTTTACTAGTACATAATCATGAAAATATGCTTAATCATCCAAAACCAAAACCAAACCAAAAACAACCACCAAAACCAAACACAAAACCAAAACCAAAACAAACAAACAAAAAAACTTCTACAATTGCAGAGACTTTCAGATGCTTTCACATACAAAGGGACATAACTCAGTGGCTTAACAGAGCACATACAGGCATTTTCTGAAATTTTTGATGAAGTAGGCCTACTTGCAAATTGTCCTCATGCTTTATAAAAATTTTGAGTCTTCAGATTTGCAAGAATTTATTTCATGCTTTCATTATTGCAACATTTCAGTGTAAAAACAGACATTATTTTCATCTAAGAACTCTGAGTGGTATGATCCACAGTACGTCACAGCGACTGATTCGGTGCCTGAAATGGGCAACAGTGATGTTTTCCACACATATCTACCTATTCCCTGTGATTTTCCTTTTTTTTTGAATATTGTTATTAGTATTTTTTTCATGGGTCTAAGTATAACAAAGTGTACCTGCCTGAATGACATTATAATACTGTTTTTTTTTCAATAGCTGCACCGTGTCAGTTTCTCAGTTGCATGGAGATTTGCAGTGACAAATGCATGTAGCCTACTAAAATCAGATGTGTATTTTTTTTTTTTTCATTAATTTTTTTATAATAAGGGAGATTATAGAATGGTGTGACCATCTTGTTATTTCTTGTTTTGTTGATAATAGAATGGTGTGACCATCTTGTTATTTCTTGTTTTGTTGATTGTCTCAGTTCTTTACAAACCAAAATGCCAACAATTTCATGACTCAGAAGAGGACCAAGTGATCCTTTGTTGAAGCAATAACAACTGAAACCTACAGTGTGATTGCTTTCCTTTCTTTTTTTTTTAAATGAAAACAAGGTGGTCAAGCCTTACAAACAATCTCTTTTCATACAAAAAAATATCACAGGAGATCTGGATTTTGTACTTTTCAAGGTCATTAAGATCTCGGAGAAGCTACAGTTGAAGTAAAACTTAGTATGCATGGAGGACAATGGTGGACTGTCGCAGCTATTAATCATATTTTAAGTATTGTCATAAGTTCTGGAAAAAATGCAGTTCACATGTCTTCTTTCAAAAGTGCTGATTTAGGTATGTTTGTTTTTTTTATCAGTGTGACTGTGACCTTGATATCTTCAAACTGCTTTTGTAACTCCTCTATGATCATATCTAAATTTTCATTCAAAAATGCTGAAGAAAATCTTGCTAATGCTTTTTAATATTTTTGTAACAACACGTATCTACTTGTGTTTGATATGAAACAGATATTTTTTCAGAAAAGGGAGATTGAAAATGGGAGATTGATTCATTTGCAACCATTTGTGATATAGAATGAGACATGTGTATCTCTGTGTGTGTATGTGTGTGTGTCTTTGGTCATATCAGCAAACATTTGATTACTGAAAGCTGCATCTTCACCAGATAAGGATCACATATCTTGCCCAGTAGAAAAAGGCAATGTATAAGCTTGGGCATTGCCATTGCCTTTGTGCAGATGACAAAGCCATTGGAAGTGGGAAAATGCGGTATGTATTAATCAGCTCACACTGAATTACTTAAGTTATTAAAACAGGAACACACCCAGCATGCATGCCCACTGAAGATGCAGGCTGTGTGGAACAACATGGTGAAGTGTGGTCACCTCGTCTAACAGCTTGAGTTCTCTGTGCGCCGCTAAAAACTGTGGTTGTGTAGTGAGCACAAAATGAGTTTAGAGAATAGCACTATACAAGAAAGATGAAGTATGATAAAATAATAATTAGTAATCAGCTGTGTGGCTGACATGTTGTGACTATGTGGTTGACAGAGGCAGGTGCATTTTGAAGAACAGATCTAAACAAAAGTGTTTCAATGTGCTGAAACAGGGAGATTGGTAGTATGGCTTGACTATCTTGTTTTGTCATAATAGTCTTTGGAGATGATGATACTGTGACCATTTTGTTTTCATGTTGTTTTTTTTCCCTGTGGATATGAAGGTGGATTTTGTTCCCTATTGCGTTTTTGCCACAATAATATGGATATTGGTTTTATGTGCAATAATGGACTTTGAATCAGTGTTGTGATAGTTTTTCATTTTGTTGGAGCGTGGTATTGTGTATATATAGAACATACAGAATCAGTCTTTTTGCAGATGTTGTGATTATACCGTCACCAGCTTATTGTGTATGAATTGCCATATTACTTGTAATGTATTAGTTTGCATATTTATTTCATTTTTACTACCGAAAACTTTATTATGGTATCACCAATTAATCAGTATAAGTTAACTCTCTCTGTCATCAGTAACAGTTATTTCTGTTTCTTTCATCTCTTCCCATCCTACACTCTGTCTGTTCCCCTTCTCCCTAGTTAGGTAAAAATAATGCCTTGAGAAGTCACATCTTTTTTTGCAGCATACACTTGTGCAAGCACACAATGAACACATGTGTATATGTGCACACCCACACACAGACATACAATCAGATTTTCTTTTTCTGAATCTCATATGTTTAACAGAGTTACTTTATGTGTCCTATGTATATGCATTTGTGTGTGTGTGTGTGTGTGTGTGTGTGTGTGTGTGTGTGTGAGAGAGAGAGAGAGAGAGAGAGAGAGAGAGAGAGAGAGAGAGAGAGAGAGAGAGAGAGAGAGAGAGAGAGAGAGAGAGAGAGCGTGTGTGTACATTATAAGCTGAAGAATATGCACAGAATATTCATCTGGTTAATGAAAGAAAAAAGAGATATGAAGACATGGTTGCTGCGTAGCATTTTTGAAACGTTAGTGATATGTATAGTGCTGTCAGTCTACTGTGTGTGACTTTTTTCTGTTTGGATACCGTGAATTTTATGCAATTGACAGAAACAATAGTTCTTCCACTGCCAGAAAGCAGTTTTTCTCTGTTGCTTTTCTGTTTCTTTTATCCACTGGATAAAACGGTGTATAATCTCTGTCTGTGTGTAAGATTTGCAGCCAGCAAAAACCCTGTCCGTGTGCATATATCTGAATGATTTTATCCTTTATTTATTAATGGCAGGATTTCAGTTGAACTGAAGTTGTAATATGAAGTTTTAGCTGCATGTTGTACTTTGGCCATGACAATTTCTTTTCATCCCTGCCTTCACTAATATATGGAATGAATTTCACCACGTATTTGGCTTCTGTTATTGAGAAAGGCATGAGGCATTGTAAGGATAGAGGAGATTGATTTTTTGAGCTTTCTCTTCAAATTGACGCCATTGTTTAAGTTATATGTTTGAGGAAAGGACTGCCACAGTGGCTGCAGTTTGGAGTATGAAGTTGAAAGACCTGTTTGTCTTCAGAATGTTTTATTGGAGCTGTTTTGGTTTCCTTTTCACTTATTTCTTCCATTTTCACATGTATATCCTCTGACATCTGTCTTCCTGATGATTGGCCTGCTGTTGTGTTCCTTTTATTTCAAAGATGACCTTTGCACAGGACACTTAACCTCATCGACTTGCAAAGTCACCACACACTTTCAGTACTTTTTCATTGGAACCCTTCATTATAAAGGTGAATATGTGTAGATGGTTTTCTGTTTACCCTGAGCTGAAGCAGTTAAATGCCATCACTTTTTTGTTCGTCTGGGTGAATAGGCTGGCCACCTTGCATGTCACTTTGTTTCTCACTTTGATGTGTCTTTAACATCATTTAAAAGGCTCTTTAACATCATTTAAAAGGCCCAATAAGGAATTTGATTGATCTTTCCCTGCCATATAGTCTGTATTTGTGTGTGTGTGTGTGTGTAAGCGTTGGGGTGGGAGTCTACTGTTAACATTCATTCACAGAAGAAGCATTGGCTGTGTAGGGTAAAATACTGTAGTTTGTTGTGCTTACTAGGTTGGCTCCTTCCTGTTGGGATACTGTTTACATGGGTCTGTGTCTCATCTTTGATTGCAGAAATGAAGATGGTTGACATACCTTGGTCATACTTGTTTTTCTGATTTCTTTTAATACAGGGAATGATTTTTCCTGAAGGAAAGTTGTAAGCGTATATTCCAGCTTACTGTTTTTCTCAGTATATGTGTAACTGAAAAAATGTGTATGATTAATATTCCCTGCTTCTTGCTGAAAGTCTTGCCAAAATATGTTCAGTGATTTCTATGCTTTTGCTTTGCCTGTGATGCTCGGTTGTGAAATATGTTTGGTATTGTATATGCCTGTTTTATGTTGGCTTTGCTTATATTGTGGTTTGTATTGTGCTGCATTAGTTGTGCTGGAATATAATTGTGTAATATGTAACTTGGCTTAGGTGTTGTTCTGAAATATACTGGGTCATTTGTCGGTACAAAGACAAATAGTAAATGAAATCTCAGTATAGCCCAGTATATCAGTTACATGTGTTGTGAGCCATTTTACTTTCTAGTCAAGCAACTTTGGTTGTGGAACTAAATGCTGAGTCATGTATGATGACTATTGTCATTGATTTTATCCAATAAGAGTGGCAGAAAGACCTTTGGTTTTGTTCTCGTCTTCATCACAATCCTGGCGTTTTCAAGACAGTTATGAAAATCTCAGCACTAAATTTGACATTGGTAGTTATTTTCTCCGTCATTCTGTCTCACTTTTTCTGTCTGCCTGTCTGTCTTCTCTCCTGTCTCTCTCTACCTGTTTTTTTTTAATCCAAGAAAAATGATTCCATCACAAACCCCCCCCCCCCCCCCCCCCCCAAAAAAAAAAAAACCCAAAAAACAAACACTTGTTTAGTCTAATGTAGATGACAAAATAATGTTTGATAATTTCTATGTAAATTTTTTTTTCATTTATTGGGGGGAAAAGTGTAAATGTCAAACTTTGAGTGCCGTATTTTTGTATTACCACATCTGTTGTTGTGATAGTAAATGACTATACTGTTTCTAGAGGGAAAAAGAACCAAGATGGTCAAGCCACTCTGGCAATCTCCTTTTCTTTGATAAAAACTTGAGTTCTGCACTTCACAAGGTAACTGATACTTTGAAGAAGCATGAGATGAAATAAAACTTGACCTGTAGTAGTAATTGATAGACTGCCACAACAGTGAAGCCAGAATGTGCATAAGTATTGTCAGAAGTTCCTTATTCACACACTTTCTTTGAAAAGTGCAAAGCTTTGGCAGAGTTTTTCTGATGACCTTGACCTTGGCGACTTAACAACTTGTGCATTCATGACTCTCAGCTATGTACACCTCTGACCCAGGTAAACGTACATCCAGAAATACCGAGAAAATTTTGCTAACAGATTTTTTTTTCATAGTAAGGAAGGGTGACACAAGCCTTACTGGTACAAAAAACAAAAACATTCCTCAAATGAAATAAAAGTCATCTCTCCAAACTTTGATCCCCTCCCCGGCCCCAAAACAACAACAACAACAAAAGCAACAACAACAACAACAACAGCAACAACACCCCGTCATCTCTCTCTTTCTCTCTCTATATGTGTGTGTGTGTGTGTGTGTGTGTGTGAGATTGAGAGAGAGAGAGAGTGTGTGTGTGTTTGTGTGTGTGTGTGTAACAGTTGTAGTGGTTATTTAGTACTTTAGTCCCACACATTGGGTCAGTGGCCAGATTAACCCTTTGACTCCCGCACCCTATCTACTAACTGCAGGAAGGTGGTGGATAGGATGAGAGATTCAAAGGGTTAAGTTTTTGCTTTGGTAGCATGGCTGGCAATGCAGGATGCTGGTGGACAGGGTGTGCGAGTCAAAGGGTTGAACAAAATTCTGTCTGCAATCAGTCCCTCCTCTCCCTCCCTCCCTCCTTCTGTCCCATCTTTTGAAGGGTAGAATCCAATGATTTAGTTTACAAAAATCAACTGTAAAGGTCTGTATTTATGTGTGAGGGAGTGAGGAGGTGCAGAAGTTGTGAGATGGTGGTAAAACATCATATTTCATTTTTTCCCCTCTTTTTTTAAACTTTTGGGGGCACTCTTTTATTTGCGGTTTGTATTTGGCTTCAAGGGGGTTTTGCTTCCCTGCCACCAACCCCCAACAAGACATTGCCCCTATACCCCACCAGCGCCTAGGTGGCCCCGGGACCCCAACCTATTTCAGAGGATTGGACCTCAGACTATGCTGATACCTGTGTCTTCATGTCTGCACTGTTTTGTGTGGAAGTTGGCCAGCCACTTATATCAGGGGTATGATGTTGCTCAACTTCATGTTTGCTTTCGCATTTAAAATCGTCCTTTTTCAGTTGTGTTCAAAGGAAGGGTAAAAGAAAAAAAGTGTAATTTAAATGCAAGAACATTTGTAGTAGTAGCTAGCCCAGCTTTGTGTGCATATTTTCTGTTTTGCAATGAATTTCCCTTTTGAAGATGGCATGATTGATTTAGCCAAATAAACTGTTATTCTAGGACCTATGCATTTTGACCTGATGAGGTTAATATCTCGACCAAAAGTGAAAGCACCACTTTTTGTTTCTGTATGTTTTTTTTTTTTTTTTTTTAAGGATTTGAGGACGTAAATTTCCAGGAAGGATAATTCCCTGAGTGACTGACACATGTTCATAGACGTGTTACAGTTTAGTACAAATAGACCAATTTCAAGACAATTTCAAGAACTGGGCAGTCTGTGTGAAAGTATAAAATGGCAGACGTGTTTACATGCAGTTATTTGGGATTGAAAATACAGCTACAATAGCCAGAGTAGTCGTGGAAACATAACACTTATTTAGTGTGGGCCATACATTATGCATACACACGTCCTAGAAAGAATATACAAAACAGTCAAAACCAAGAACAACCCCGCATCCTTCACCCCTCAAAAATTAATATCAAGGTCCCAAATTAATCAGATTCATCTTAAGCCTTATCTGTGTGTAAGCTTCATAGTCAGGCTTATGTCATCTGCCATGCTTATTGTGGACATTAGCAGAGTCCAACACAACATTAATAATAATTAATAATAATTACAATATTTATATAGCGCAAAATCTTGATAAAATCAAATCTAAGCGCTGAAACAGACACGCACGCACGCACGCACGTACGCACGTCACACACGCACGCACGCACACACACACACACACACACACACACACACACACACACACACACACACACACACACAACACACACACACGCAGGCTATAAATGGGGAGAAAGAATAAAAGCAATAAACAAGATAAAACAATGGAAAATTATAGAGAGCATATCATATACAATTATATATTATAACAATGTGATTCCCCTCCGAGCGGAGACAGGCTGCAGAGGGGGGTTGAGTGAGGTTAGGATTTTATGCAGAGGAGAAAAGGTGAGTTTTGAGAGCGGACTTGAAGGAGACAAAAGTAGGTTGCTGACGGACTGAGAGAGGAAGTTTGTTCCAGGAGAGTGGACCAGAAACAGAGAAGGCTCGTGGACCATAGGTATTGAGCTTAGTGCGTGGAAAGCGAAAAGTCAGAGGATCGGAGGCAGAGCGGAGGGTACGTGAGGGAAGATAGATCTCAAGTAGGCTTGCGTTAATTCGGGGGCTTTTTGAGCAGCATGGTGTCTAGTTTGTACTGTATGCGCTTTGATACAGGGAGCCAGTGAAGTTGTGCCAGGAGAGGAGATATGTGGTCAGCTTTTTTTCTTTTTGAGTACAAGGCGTACAGCATTGTTTTAATGCGCTGTAGGATGTGAATGGTGGAGGCAGGAAGACCAGACAGGAGTGAATTGCAATAGTCAATTGCGAGACATTATGAAGGAGAGAACGAGTTTTGCAGTTGTTTCGACAGAGAGAACTTCCTGATCAGCCTTATACGATGGAGATGATAGTAGCAAGATCTGGCAGTTTGAGAAACAAAGTTGTTCATGGAGAGGGTAGAGTCAATGCAGACACCAAGATTTTTAGCTGAATCAGAAATTGGGACTGATGTGTTACATAATGGGAGAGAAAGAGGAGGCAGCTGAGAAAATTTCTGACGGGTGCCAATGAGGATAGCTTCTGTCTTGTGTCATTAAGCTGAAGTTTGTTGAACGTCATCCAGTTCTTAATGTCCGAGTAACACTCAGTGGTGCGAGTCAAAGGCGCTGTATATTATCAGGTGAGTCACTGTCTTGAATTTGGGGTTTGCTATCAGCATAGAAGTGGTGTTTTAAAGAGTGAGAGTTGATGATGGTGGACAGGGGGAGGTATAAAGAGTGAAAAGAACAGGGCCAAGGACAGATCCTTGTGGAACACCACAGGTCAGGTATGCAGGTTGAGAGTAAGTGCCATTGATGAGAATTAATGATTGCCATTAATGATTTAACACATATGGATTGAAATGAATGAATCATTACAAACTATTTCTTAAACATGATCATCTAGTTCATGTTTTTCCTCCATGACAGGAAAGCTATTTTTGGCTGGTTTTGTTCAGTTATTGCTTTCTTTTTTCTTTTAAGTGCAGCCGTCAAGTCAAAATGTATCGATAAAAGTGAAACTGATTGAACTTTTTGTCGTGTTCTTAAAAGAATGATTCAGGGATGGATGAATGTGTGTGTGGTGTGTGTGTGTGTGTGTGTGTGTGTGTGTGTGTGTGTGTGTGTGTGTGTGTGTGTGTGTAAAATCATATATATACATGTGAGTGTGTTTATATGTGTGTGCGAGAGAGGGAGAGAGCATACTTGCACAACCTTATATAAGCCTGCCAATAGTACATGTATTTGTCTTCATGTACACAAAACATGCAAAAGCATGCTCATGTTCTACATGGTATGTCAGTCTGAACTACTTTTTCGTTTGTTTGTGAAAAAACAAAAAACAACAATAACAAAAAGACCTCTGGAAAGTAAAGCTAGCTGAAAACATCCATATGACCTTAGTCATCATCATCATTAAGTGCCATGCCACATGGCATTGGCGATCATGGCCTTCCATCTGTTTCTATCCCTTGTTGCTGCAAACATCTCTTCCACCCTCTCTGTCTTCAACCACTCTGCAAGTCCGTCCAATATTTTCTCCCTGGATGTACCTGGTGCTCACTATTCCTCCAGCTTCCTGTCTTCCTGGTGTTAATTGATAGGCATTTGTTGGTAAGAATGCTTTTCATCTTCTTGAATGCTGTTTTGGCTTGGCCGATTCTGCTGGCTATTTCTGATGTGTATCTGCCCTCTGGTGAAATGGTCGTTCCCAGATATTTAAACTTACCAACCTGTCTCAACGTTGTGCCGTTTGCTGTTATTTTGCATGAGAGGATTACATGCTTTTTACTGATCACCATGAATGACTTCAGTCTTCTTGCTGTTTAGTTTCAACCCCTTACCTTTGCTTTCTATTTCTAGTATATTCACAAGGTTTTGTAGGTCCCTTTCATTTTCTGCAATTAGCACGGTGTCATCTGCGTATCGAATGTTGTTTATGAGTTTTCCTCCAACCTTTAATCAGGATCTTCTTCTAGGCTTCTCATGATGTATTCGCCGTAAAGTGAAAACAGATCTGGTGACAAAACACAACCTTGTCTGACTCTCTTTTGATATTTTTGAAAGAGCTTATATCGTTTTCTATTCTCATTGCAGCTATTCGTCCCCAATACATATTTCTGATTATTCGTAGATCTTTTCTATCAATATTGAGTCCTTCTAGTTGGTTGATCAATTCTTCATGTCTTACCCGATCGAAAGCTTTGGTATATAATCAACAAAGCATAAATATAAATCCTTATTCATCTCGATTGACCTCTCTATGATAGTTCTTAGGATGTATATGGCATTAATGGTTCCTTTCCTTCAACAAATCCACACTGTTCTCCTCCATTTTTCTTTTGATTCTATTCCCTGTCATTATGATTATTCTTAACAGGATTTTTGTTACATGACTCATCAAGCTGATTGTGCGATGGAGTTTGCATTCTATAGCCCCTGTCTTCTTTGGAATTGCAATGAAAATTGATTTTGACATATCTTTGGGGATTTTTCCAGTGTCATAAATTCCATTTTGGAGACTTATTTTTTCAATACCAAATTCCTTCAGGGCTTCAATCATCTCTGTAGTAATGTCTGGTCCTTTTCCTGGTTTCATCTTTTTCAGTGCTGCTCTAACTTCATCTTTTATTATGGCTGGTCCTTCAACGTTTTTTCTTATAATGCGTTCTTCGTTTCTGTCAACTTCAAAAAGGTCTTTAATGTACTCTCTCCATCTATCTAATGTTTTGTCATTTTCCATTTTCTATGATAAGCGTACCATGTTTTGATTTTAAGCAACCCAGTTGATGTGCATGTATTTTTCCTGTGGACAATTTCTTCAATTCGTCTGTACATACCCTGAGGATTCGTTTTGTGTCAGTCTTCTATTTCTTTGCATTTTGTTTTCAGCCAAGCTTCTCCTTAGCTTCATTGCACCTATTCCTGATTTCTTTGTTTATCTTCCTGTATATCTCCTCCTTTCTCTTTGCCTTCCTCCGTTCCTCCATCAAGCCTAGAATTTCTTTTTCATCCAGTTCTTTTTTGCTTTTCTATCTACTTTTAGGGATTTCTTCACAAGCTTCATTTATCGAATTTCTCAGCTTTGTCCATGTTCCTCACTGTCACCAACGTCTTCCAGAGCACTGAATTTGTTTTGAACATGTACGTTAAATTTGTCACGTATCGCTTCATCTGTCTTTAAGAGTCCAAGATTTAGTTTGATGTTGCTTTTGGTCTGTTTCTTTTTCTTTAATTTCAGCCTAAATCTTCCCACAACAGGATTGTGGTCACTGTTGCAGTATGCGCCTGGTAGTGTTTTTGCTGTCAGTAAAGAATTCTAAATCTTTTATTGATCAGGATGTAGTTAATGTGATTTTTGGTATTATCTCCTGGACTCATTCAAGTCCATTTTATTCTATTAGGCTGCCTATACCAGGTGTTTCCTACTATGAACTCATTTATCTGTGCCCATTCTACAAGTTTCCCTCCCCTTTCATTTTGTGTACCAAGGCCATGAGGTCCAACTATATCCTTCACCCTATCCTGTCCCACGTTAGCATTAAAATCTCCCATTATTATTGTAACTTCTTGCGATTTACATTGAGCCTTGGCCATCTCTAATACTTCGTATAAGTTGTCAATTTCGTCCTGAATACTTGCGGATGTTGGTGCATACACCTGAATGATGTTGATATCAAAATGGCCTGCCACCCAATTTAACCAGCAACACTCTGTCGTACACAGCCCAGTATCCCCTAACAGCCCCTCTTTCATGTGAGTTTCCACCAGAGTACTAGTGTATAAAGCCAGTCAGGCTATATGACTGTGTTTGTGTATGTTCGTAATCTGGGAGGTAAATGTATGTGGATGCAGGGGGTTCTCTTAGTATAAACAGTATCCCTAACTCCTACAAATTCTGTGATAGAAGTTTCTTCTTTTCTGTCACTCTCTTTGTTTCTGTCTTGCTTCTTTGCTTTCTGCCATTTCTTCCTAATTTTTTTCTTTTTCTTTCTGTCACTCTTTGTTTCTGCCTTGCTCCTTTGCTTTCTGTCATTTCTTCCTATCTCCTTGCTGGTCCATTCGCCAGTATGTGTTCTTAGATATCTCTCTCTAAGGATTGATAATTGGGTACATGTATTAAAATGTAGTTTTGGCTCTAAGGAAATGGGATATGCAGAAACCGTCTTAGGTAATTTAGGCCCATTTTTATATAATGTTTTAGTGTCCTTAGTCATGTTATATTTGTATTCAGATTTGATCTTTTGAATCCCCTGATGATAACTTTGATGAAGTGTCAACACCAGGGACATATCCTTAGATTTTGTGCGTGAATTCAATGATATGTGTACTTAATTTTCTTTTCCAGGTGTTTTTTTGTGTGTTTGTTTTTGTTTTTGGTTCAGTGAAGGATGGTATAACATTTTGAGAAAGTTATAGGCTTGATATGGCTGTGCGCACTTGGCTGGGCTCTAAACAACAATAACAACAAAAAAGTGTGTGTGTGTGTGTGTGTGTGTGTGTGTGTGTGTGTGTGTGTGTGTGTGTGTGTGTGTGTGTGTGTGTGTGTGTGTGTGTGTGTGTGTGGTGTGTGTGTAGAGAGAGAGATATCTAAGAACACATACTGGCGAATGGACCAGCAAGGAGATAGGAAAAATGACAGAAAACCTGTGTGTGTGTGTGTGTGTGTGTGTGTGTGTGTGTGTGTGTGTGTGTGTGTGTGTGTGTGTGTGTATGTGTGTGTGTGTGTGTGTGTGTGTGTGTGTGTGTGTGTGTGTGTCTGTGTGTGTGGAGGGAGAGGGCACGCAGTAGGGACAAGTGTAGTTTCTACAATCTGGTCTTTCAGGACTGAATAGTGAAGGATATGACAATGACCAGTGATGCACAGTTTGGCTTCAGGAATTGCAGAGGGTGCAGTGACGCTATATTCACACTCCGTCAGCTACACGAAAAAGCAGCTGAACATGACCAGGCAATCCATCTTGTATTTGTTGACAAAGAAAACGCCTTCGACAAAGTTAACATAAACAAACTATGGAGATCCTAGAGCACTATTACATCAAGGCACAATTGTCAGATAACATAAGAGCCAGCATCAAGAGTACAGTACATACCTCAAATAATTATGCTCTCACATTGGTTACCAGGGACATCCAGGGTCAGGCAGCATTGCATACTCTTTCCCTTGCTCTTATCATTTATATGGGCTGCATCACGAGAGAAGCAGACCAGACTCAGAAGCACTAAATCAGTTATTCGCTGATGATCAAGTCATGATGAATAACCAATAAAACCCAACTCCAAGATCATCTAGACTAATTGAATGCATGCTGCTAAAAATACAGCATGAGGATTATCATTGGAAAGACAAGAGGTAATGACAATCGGCAGAACACTGGGAAAGCTGGACATAAATATAGATGGAAGTCAGTTGAAAAAACATCAGAATTCAAATATCTAGGTAGCATTTTTACTGAAACTGGAAAATTAGAGCGCCAGTAAGCAAACCCTATTACCTACCCACTAGCACGGCTTTTGTGGCATCAAAACATCCCCTTGGGCACCCAAAGAAAACTAATCAGTGTCATCTTCATCTCAACTCTGACATACCAATGCTCGACATGGTCACTGACAATATCACTCAAAAGGAAATTGGTAGCCTACGAGACGAAATGTTTCAGGAGAACAGCTTAACAAACTCTGAGCTGAGAGATAGGATCAGAATTGAGACAATGAGAGAAACGGTAGGAGTAACACCCACCTGTCCTACATCACAAAGAAAGGCAGCAAATAAAGTGGTTGGACATGTCATAAGGATGCCCCCCCCCCCCCCTACCAACCAGCCCAGCATGCATACAACTCCAAATATTCTGCCACCAGAGCCAGAGGGACACCAAGGCTATGGTGGAACGACATGATGGCAGAAACATTGGGCACATACAACATGTTGCTTACCGCCTTGCCACATACACACGCCTGTCATCTCCCCGCAACACCTCATGCATAGGCCAAAGGAAAAAGTAATGGTGTCTGTATGTGGTAAGGTGATAAGCAACATGTTGTACATGCCCAATGTTTCTGCCAACATGTCGTTCCAGCATAGCCTTGGTCTCCCTCTGGCTCTGGTGGTAGAATATTTGGACAATGACAATGACACCCATAACGACATTTACAAATTAAACACCAACACAAACTTTTTTCAACCACTTGGTTTATTATGGGTTACAAAAGCAGGCACAATATAAAAAACACTATCTACACCATTCAAACATCAAAGGCTTCAGAAGAAAATGTCCACACAATGAAAAAGTAGAGAAAACAATATGTCTCAAAAAAGTACACACAAGAGGTCCAGAGCAATAATAACGTTCAAGGTATGCATTGAATAATAAGATAAACACTGCCAAAGACAAAAGAGAAAGTGGATATTCAGCAGTTACATAAAAAATGAATAGATTAGCTGCAGTGGTTTGTAAAAAGCACCATACTTAACATTTTCAGTACATATCCTATTATCTCTCTAGATTTATACTAGGAACTGTTGCTCCATATCTGTCAGAATGTCCACACTAATAGGAGCCTACTTGATCATTTAAACCTCTCCAGTTTCTTCTTGGTGTTACTTGTCTGCAATTCCTAGTTCTGTGATTCTGGTCAGAGAACTACAGGCAACACATTTTCATGCACCTTACCTTCCCAATGGGATGCCTTGTCCCAAATCATTAACATCCCAAATCATTAGGGTCCAAATTTGTATGCTGGCTCCTTTGAACTTAACTTGTCATTGATTCTCCAAAGAGTGTGTGAGAGTTTCTTTCCCATAACATGCTGCTACCACATAGCAATCAATCTTTCCACACAGCTGACTCATGCTATCTTATTGACACATGATGCACACGAGTTTCTTCCCTTCTTCCCACATGTACAGAATCACTATGATCTTTACCTGCTTCAAGTTGCTAAATTAGAATCACAAACTATGTACCTTAACTCTATCCGTTTTATAGAACTGATGCTACCCATGTGCAAAAACACACTTCATAATTTGTGAAAAAAAATTCTAAGGGATTTTGCAGGATTTTTTTCTTGTATGGCTTTCTCTGATGACAAAATAAAAACACAGACAAAGTGAACTTTTGACATATGCTTTCCTTGAGCAATAGTTATTAATCTGTCAGTAACTGCCATTTGCTTTAATGCCATTTAAAAAGAAGTGACAACAGAACATATCAACATCACCAAAACCAAACATGGGTTTGAAAGCTTCAAGTTTCAGTTTTGATCATCAATACACCCTACACACAATTAGTACATTGTACAGAAATTCAAAAAAAGCCAGAATGATTATACAATCTTTTTCTTAATTCTAAATTTTCATCAGTATAACGTTTGCTTCCTGAAACACTTTCCAGATAGTACTCCCAAACTTTCTAGATAACATTTCCAAAGTAACAAGCATTTCAATGATGAGCTCTTAAAGCTATATGAAAAGTTCATAGATGTGGCAATTGCCTGAGATCTAAACAACATAGCAAAACAATAACAACAAAACAAAACAAAACAAAACACAAACTACCAACAACACTTCAAAAAGTAAGAATTTGTAAACATTATGATTTCTGTGTGTTGAAGCTTGACCTGCATGCAATAATAGACACCATGAAGGTTATAATCTCTGGTCACACTGTGTCTTGTATACAGGCCTGACTTTCAAATTTAACTATTCACAGGACAGAGTTGCAGTATCATCTAAATACTAATTATGATATATGTATTGTGTACCCTCATAACTATAAACTATAAAATCAATATTTTGCTGAGTATATAATATGCTTAAGAACAGAAAAAAAACCCGCACCCAAGAAGAAGATAGCTTTCCAAGAATTCAATGATGACCCATTGATAAATCTAGTGTGAACCAGTGATCGCTGACTTTTCTCTGTGTGATCACTGACTTTTCTCTGTGTGATCACTGACTTTTCTCTGTGTGATCACTGACTTTTCTCTGTGTGATCACTGCTGACTTTTCTCTGTGTAATCGCTGACTTTTCTCTGTGTGATCACTGACTTTTCTCTGTGTGATCACTGACTTTTCTCTGTGTGATCACTGACTTTTCTCTGTGTGATCACTGACTTTTCTCTGTGTGATCACTGCTGACTTTTCTCTGTGTAATCGCTGACTTTTCTCTGTGTGATCACGTGACTTTTCTCTGTGTGATCACTGCTGACTTTTCTCTGTGTGATCACTGACTTTTCTCTGTGTGATCACTGCTGACTTTTCTCTGTGATCACTGACTTTTCTCTGTGTGATCACTGACTTTTCTCTGTGTGATCACTGCTGACTTTTCTCTGTGTGATCACTGACTTTTCTCTGTGTGATCACTGCTGACTTTTCTCTGTGTAATCGCTGACTTTTCTCTGTGTGATCACTGACTTTTCTCTGTGTGATCACTGACTTTTCCTCTGTGTGTGATCACTGACTTTTCTCTGTGTGATCACTGACTTTTCTCTGTGTATCACTGACTTTTCTCTGTGTGTGATCACTGACTTTTCTCTGTGTGATCACTGACTTTTCTCTGTGTGATCACTGACTTTTCTCTGTGTGATCACTGACTTTTCTCTCTGTGTGTGATCACTGACTTTTCTCTGAGTAAATCACTGACTTTTCTCTGTGTGGATCACTGACTTTTCTCTGTGTGATCACTGACTTTTCTCTGTGTAATCACTGACTTTTCTCTGTGTGATCACTGACTTTTCTCTGTGTGATCACTGACTTTTCTCTCTGTGTGTGATCACTGACTTTTCTCTATGTGATCACTGACTTTTCTCTTGTGTGTGATCACTGACTTTTCTCTGTGTGATCACTGACTTTTCTCTGTGTAATCACTGACTTTTCTCTGAGTGATCACTGTTTTTCTCTGTGTGATCACTGACTTTTCTCTCTGTGTGTGATCACTGACTTTTCTCTGTGTGGATCACTGACTTTTCTCTGTGTGATCACTGACTTTTCTCTGTGTGATCACTGACTTTTCTCTGTGTCTGTGTGATTGCTGACTTTTCTCTGTGTGATCACTGACTTTTCTCTCTGTGTGTGATTGCTGACTTTTCTCTGTGTGATCACTGACTTTTCTCTGTGTCTGTGTGATCGCTGACTTTTCTCTGAGTGATCACTGACTTTTCTCTCTATCCATGAAGGTCGGCTGGCTCTGTTGATATGGAGCCACAGACTCAAGATCTGACATCTCGAGTTCAATGTCAGCCAGCAATGTATAAAATGGTTTGGTCACTGTCCATCATCATGCTCCATTCATTCTGGTGATGTGACTGGAGAGTCAACCTAATGTTTCACAGGTCCCACATCTACCCCCATTTCAAAACCTTCCAGTGCACAGGAAATTGTGCAGGCTTTATGTGTATGACAGATTGTTACAGGCAAATTTGGCTGGAGTGCATATATAACTATCTGAGTGCCATCATTCTTCTTTAAGTTGAACAAACCCAGACTCTCGATTCAAGCTGTAATCAAAGCCTCCTCTTCCCAAATGATTACCAAAGTTTGGTTTCAAGTCTGAGGTATTGCTGCCAATATCCAGTTTTTGTATATTTTAATCTAAATGTATACAAAGATAACTGAAATAGAAAAAACTGTTTTTCACTTACTTAAACAGAACTATGACCACAATTAAGAATTCATTGACAAATAAACAATTCTTGTTGGCGCATTGCTTTATCCACAAGCAGATGAAAAGACAGATACACAGATCAAATGCGCTGACATCACATGGGTTCACCTGAATCAATTCCCTCTTTTGAAATGGGAAACAAAAATCTGAGCCATAAGGAAAGACTTTACAATTCTTGAATAAAATGCAGCTAATTACCACAAAGAAGTCAGTCCCAAAGATAGAACAATAAACTGCAAAATGTCTGCATAGTAACTGAACGAACTGCAAGCTAACCTTTCAGGTCAACAACTATCCACATCAGTCTTGCAGGTAGTCCTGAGACTGGAATGAATGAGAAGAAGAAGAATGAAAAATGAACAAGAATAACAACAAAGCAAACAAAGCACTTCTGACATTACACTCTATCATGTCAGAACAGCCAAAGTCAGTACAAGAGGTAAAACTTTGAACACACGCACACCCATGTATGAGTTTACTACCAGATGAATATTGCATAAGTATCCCAGAAAACAGGGGAGAAAACTGTCACTGTACCAATGGATGGAGAACAAAATCTGACATTGCACGCTCTCAAACAATAAAACAAATAATAAAATTATTTCATTTTGATATCTGAATGTCACACTAAAAAGAAAAAGTCAGAAGTATTCTCTTCTGTATTCAGAATAGCAGCTCACATTCTAAACATTCCAAGATACTTTTACAAGTGGAATACCACCACACGGCAAACACAAACCCTTTGCAAGCCTTCAACATGCGTTTAGGACAACACTAAGGCAAGGCCAATAATCAAACTGCACTGCTACCAGTTACTGAAGTACAAACCACCTTACAACTGTCAATTATTGAGCATCTAATACCTCGCACATAGACAAAACCAATATTAGAATATCATACACATGATGGAACAATAACTCAAATGTACACAAGAATATGTTCAAGAGAAAACAGTTTGCACATGCAGATAGAGATTATGAGGATGTGCTGTCAGACAAATCTGATGATGTTTTTTGTTCGTATTTCATGTCCATTTTTATTCAGACACTCAGGCAGACAGTCAGACTGTGTGGATGACTTTCCATTCACCCTTGATGACGGACAGGTGTGATGATGCTGATGTGTTGGACTGGACACAGTTGACCGACATGAAGCATTCTTATGGTTGCTGTATGGTGACTTGTCTTGCTTCCATTTGCATCCAGCACTCGACTTCCTCCACACCCTTTTCAAATCTGGAGGGGAAAAAGTTATTGAAATATATGTTTTTTTTTACCTGGAAATCAAGAAATTCTTTGCAGTTCAGTTCTGAAATTGCCATTAAAAAAGTTCATCCCTCAAGTCTCACCTCACCTCGTAAGGAGCACAAAAAGCTGTGTACTTATCAGAGATGTGAATACTCTTGGAGAAACCCTAAACAAAGCTTGCCTGGTGTATATCTGACAGACAGGCGAGTCTGCCTGGTCAATCAACTCTGCTGTTAAAATTGTAAAAACAAGAAAAGAAAACACGTCTAACCATTAGTACACAGGATGTTCACACCTTCAGGGAGGTGCTCCTACATCCAGTTCTGCTCAGATGGAAAACACTTCAAACTACAGAAACTCCAAACAGAGAGCAAACTGCTCAAAGCTGTTCTGCAATACAAGAACACTGTGACAGCCAACCTCATGTGTGGTACCAACATCACTAACTGGGAAGACATTGACCACAACAGAGCAAACTGGCAACGGGCAGTACAAGCAGTGCACAGTCACAGTTGAACAGTGCAGAACGACTTTCATTCAGCAAAAGAAATAACAGTGGAAGCAGAACCCAAGGCAACAGGATTTCCTGCTAATACTTGCAACACCTGTGGAAGAACATACATACAGAAGTCCCATGTAAGGTGTATTCAACACCTGTGGAAGAACATACATACAATTCAACACCTGTGGAAGAACATACATACAGAAGTCCCATGTGAGGTAATAGGGCCCTGCATTACTCATCCATCGTATTGACAGGTGAGTCCATCCTTCTCTTCCTCCTCATCATCATCACACAAGGACAAAACACTTCACATAATACAAAAGCTTCATACAAAGTGACAAATCTATATGTATGTTTATTTACACAACCAACCAACAAATCAAAACAACCAACAAAACACCCCCTAAGACAGCTGATTTCAAAGCGACCAAATTAAAATGGAACATATTCACTCACTGCTAAAAATGCCATAGCTATTCATTAGTATGATGTGATTTATTGAATTCATATATAATTGAACAATATATGCACAGGAAACAAGAGTGGACTTCCAGATCGTTTTACAGACATGTCTAATCTATGATGAATGAAGATGGAAAGAAGTAACTTTCAGAATCACCCAAGAAATCCACTTACTCACCTGACAGCTGTGGCCAATGGTCAGAGATTTAGTAACTGCCACTTCTTCTGACGAGCAGCACAGGATGAGGGTCAGGATCATGGCCAAAATCTGAAAACACAATGACCATAATTATAAAAAAATAATAACATCTGATTTCAAGTTTATAGAAGGAACAAGAGCAAGAACAAATCTGTAATTTGAGGGTAGTGCCATAAACAATGCGCAGTTTCCTAATATCTGGCCCTTACCCATAGACAGACTACACCAATACAGAGAGAGAGAGAGAGAGAGAGAGAGAGAGAGAGAGAAGAGAGAGAGAAAGAGAGAAGAGAGAAAGAGCAGAGAAAGAGAGTGAGAGAGAGACAGACAGAGAGGGAGGGGGAGAG
>CM060307.1:91874240-91891740 GCA_030674185.1 Monoplex corrugatus | reverse complement strand
GGGGGAGGGGGGGTTGAGTGAGGTTAGGATTTTATGCGGAGGAGAAAAGGTGAGTTTTGAGAGCGGACTTGAAGGAGACAAAAGTAGGTTGCTGACGGACTGAGAGAGGAAGTTTGTTCCAGGAGAGTGGACCAGAAACAGAGAAGGCTCGTGGACCATAGGTATTGAGCTTAGTGCGTGGAAAGCGAAAAGTCAGAGGATCAGAGGCAGAGCGGAGGGTACGTGAGGGAACATAGATCTCAAGTAGGCTTGACAGGTAATCGGGGGCTGCGTTATTGAGGCTTTTGTAGCACATGGTGTCTAGTTTGTACTGTATGCGCTTTGATACAGGGAGCCAGTGAAGTTGTGCCAGGAGAGGAGATATGTGGTCAGCTTTTTTCTTTTTGAGTACAAGGCGTGCAGCATTGTTTTGAATGCGCTGTAGGATGTGAATGGTGGAGGCAGGAAGACCAGACAGGAGTGAATTGCAATAGTCAATGCGAGACATTATGAAGGAGAGAACGAGTTTTGCAGTTGTTTCGACAGAGAGATACTTCCTGATCAGCCTTATACGATGGAGATGATAGTAGCAGGATCTGGCAGTTTGAGAAACAAAGTTGTTCATGGAGAGGGTAGAGTCAATGCAGACACCAAGGTTTTTAGCTGAATCAGAAATTGGGACTGATGTGTTACATAATGGGAGAGAAAGAGGAGGCAGCTGAGAAAGTTTCTGACGGGTGCCAATGAGGATAGCTTCTGTTTTGTCGTCATTAAGCTGAAGTCTATTGTGTGTCATCCAGTTCTTAATGTCCGAGTAACACTCAGTGGTGCGAGTCAACAGGCGCTGTATATTATCAGGTGAGTCACTGTCTTGAAGTTGGGTGTCATCAGCATAGAAGTGGTGTTTTATAGAATGGGAGTTGATGATGGTGGACAGGGGGGAGGTGTAAAGAGTGAAAAGAACAGGGCCAAGGACAGATCCTTGTGGAACACCACAGGTCAGGTATGCAGGTTGAGAGTAAGTGCCATTGATGAGAACGGTTTGTTTTCTGTTTGATAGGTATGAAGTGAACCAAGACAGAGCAATGTCAGAGATGCCAAAAGTATGATGAAGTCTAGAAAGGAGAATACCATGATCAATGGTATCAAAGGCTGCAGACAGATCAAGGAGTGTGAGGAGAGAGACTTTGCCAGTATCAGTTGCAAGGAGGAGATTGTTGAGAATGTGTAGTAGGGCAGTTTCAGTGCTATGGCACTGGCGGTAGGCTGACTGGAAAGGATTGAGGAGATTGTTGGCAGACAGGTGAGAGTTCAGCTGGTTGAGGACGACTTTTTCAAGGAGTTTTGACAAGAAAGAGAGATTAGAGATAGGCCGGTAATTTTTCAGTTCATTTGGATCTAAATTGTGTTTCTTGAGGAGAGGGTGAACAATAGCAGACTTGAAAGAATCTGGGACAGTTCCAGTTTGAAGAGAAGTGTTGATGATGTCAGTGATGAATGGGAGGAGAGTAGGGAGACAGTCGGCGTAGAGAGAACCTGGAAGAGGATCCAGTTCGCAGGTTTTGAACGACATGGATCTGATTGTGTTGAGAATTTCTTCTTGTGAGACTGGGTTAAAAGTAGTAAGAGGTGTGCCAGAGAAGGAAGGGTCAGGTGGGCATGGTTGACAGGGTGTCCTGCCAAGCCTGTCACGAAGAGTTAGTATTTTGGTGGTGAAATAGTTGGAGAATACAGATGGGAGTTCTTCATTTGTATGTTTTGTTGGGAGAGGTAAATCTTTTCGTGTGCCAAGAAGATGATTCATGGTTGTAAAGAGTTCTTTTGAAGAAGAGGCATTCAGGATTTTGGTTTGGAAATAGCTTGTTTTTGCTGATGCAATGAGGGTGGATACTTTTGTTTTAGAGGCTTGGAAAAGTTGCCTGTGTACAGTGAGTTTGGATTTGCGCCAGCGGCGCTCTGCTCTGCGGCGGGCACGTTTTGCACAGGCGATCTCATGAGTGAGCCAGGGGGTAGGGGGGCGGTCAGGTAAAAGACGGGTTGTGGCTGGAGCATGAGTGTCCAGAAGATGGTGGAGAGTAGTATAGAATTCATCGGCAAGGTTATGTGACTTTTCAGAAAGGAGACGGGAGGCATCAGATGAAAATGTGGAGAGGTCGATAGATTTGAGATTGCGTCGAAGCATGAAGATGGGCAGCAAAGAAGTCAGGTTTTATGTTGCAGCTGGGACTAAACTTGAGACATCACATCTTGAGCCAATGGTTCTATTAAAACAAAAACAAAAAAAACAAAACAAAACAAAACAAAACAAAACAAAACAAAACAAAACAAAACAACAATAACAACAACAAAAACAAAACCCAGCACGCAAAAATACTGTGGTCTACCTGAGGGTCAAACCCAAGACCCTTGCATTATTAGCATGGTGATCTAACCATCTGATCTAACAGGACCACTGCAAAACAAAACAAAATGAAAGAAAAAAATTAAATACAAAAAAAAAAAAAAAGAAACAAAGAAAACCATGTGTAAACAGAGCAAAGAAAAACCATGTATAACCAGAGCACACAATACAAAGTGCTATACATGACCACAGTGAATGTTGAACCCTTCACTCCCTCATCCTATCTACCAGCTTCTTGAGGGAATGATAGGATTAGAACACATCTCCACACATGGCAGTGTAAATACATCATATTATTTTTTTTTGCTGTTTTTAATGTAAAATATATCATATTATGTTTTGTTGCCATTTCTAGTGTAAATATATCATATTGTTTTGTTACTGTTTTTAATGTCAATATATCATTACGTTTTATTACCATTTTCAGTCTTTCTGATTATTTTTCAGATGTCTGTAAGCACGTTGTTTTATCCATACTGTGCAGGCAATGTTTTGTACATAGTCTGCATAGTCTGTATTGAGTGAGTGTACATGCTGGGTGTTTACATGTTTCAATAAGGCAACCACTGAAATGACTTACAGGCTCTTTTATGTGCAGATCTGTTATTCTGCATATGTATATATATACAAAGAGGGTTTATACACTGGCAGTTCTGTACACACACTTATCTGGGAGATAAAAAAATCCATTCTTTACTCACCAGGCAAATGTGTCCAAGTGGATCAAACCCAGCACCTTCTGATTAGAAATCTGGCATTTACCCACTCAACTACCTCAGCTAGTATTGTTCTGGTGGTATCAAGTTCTTCCAGGACACTTTCATTAGTTCTTCTATCTGCCCATTTGACAAGTAGTAGTCTCTGATAAAACCACATCCCGGCTGCCTCAATTCTTCTGCAATATGTTTTTCTCAGAGTCCAGGCTTCGCAGCCATAAATCATGACTGGCCAGATCAAACATTTCAGAAGTCTCGCTTTCAGGCCATTTGGTATGCCTCTGTCTTTCCAGATGTTGTTGAGTTGGACCATTGTTTGCTTTGCCATTCCAATTCTTATTTTGATGGCTTTGGTGCAGGTTCCATTGTCAGTTTTTACAGAACCAAGATATTTGAAATCCTTAACATTTTCTAAAGGAACTCAACTACACCTGTCAAATATGTGACTTGTTTGAATGACAATGTCTCAGTGGATCAGGCTTGCTTGTCAGTGGCTAAAGTGGAATCAGTAATCGCTGAGATATATGACTGTAACAGGGCTGTGCATTTGATCCCTTTCCTGTATGTACATCCATGCTTCATACGTGCATACATACAGGCACATGTATGTACAAAGACTCATGTGTATGTGAGAGCAAGTGAGTGCGCTTGCTTGCAAGCATAGGCTACGTTCATATGTGAGGGCCCATCAAATTTAAGTAAAACTTGGATGTCTGCAAAGATTTATTTCAATCATTAAACACAATGAACACTCAACATAACAACCCCCATCCCTAAACATCCAACACCCTCTCCCCACAAGGATCCAAATCAACTGTTATTTTTGGCTGCCCCATCTTCTGAACTGCTTTTATGTCACTGCTCCCACACTATTCATATCAGCTGTCCAATTCCTACTCCCGCCCCCCCCCCCCCCCCCAAACTCAACAAAACTGACGTCACAATGACAGCAGGACATGTAGGGTCACAGAATCTAAGACCAATTTTTTTTTCAAAATATGATAATGATGAGAATAGGGATGATTGTGATGATGCTGTGGAATTCTATTTAGGACTGAGAAAGTGTGGCAGGGTTGTTCTCTACGCTTACAATCATAACATATCCTTGCATCAGCTGAACCCCAAAGATACAAGTCGGAAACTGAGCGACATCCACAGTGATGGATCTGTAAAGTGAATGAGACTTGTTAGTGTGGTCTCAGTCTTCCTGATGATCCCATAGCATGCTCAACTCTGGGTGGAAGCTGGTCAGGGGGGAGAAATACAACTCTACAATAATTTTCTTGGACTGGTGAGGGTTTAAACCCATGACAGCCCAGTCTGTAGCCCATTGCGCTGACCGCTTTGCCAAGTTTACTGGTCCAAGTGCAAATACTTACTCTGTCTAGGTACTGAACGTCACAAGAAGCAGGCACTTGACTAGAGACCCTGTAGTCACTGGCACCGTTTTCCACTCCACAGCAGTCATACTGAAACACAGAAAAAGACTGAATCAATAGACATGTACTTCCAATCTACCTACAGCACGACTGGCTGAGTCACAAGTCATACTGAAACACAGAAAAAGACTGAATCAATAGACATGTACTTCCAATCTACCTACAGTACGACTGGCCAGTCACAAGTCATACTGAAACACAGAAAAAGACTGATCAATAGACATGTACTTCCAATCTACCTACAGCACGACTGGCCAAGTCACAAGTCATACTGTAAGACACAAAAAGACTGAATCAATGTACTACCTATCTACCTACAGCACGACTGGCTGAGTCACAAGTCATACTGTAACAACAAACCAACTAACAGATAACCAACCATCCAACCAACCAACCAACCAACCAGCCAGCCAGCCAGCCAGCCAGCCAACCAACCAATTAACCAACCAACCAAGTAACTAACTAACTGGCTAACGACCGACCCAACGAACTAACTAGGTGATGAATCATAGTCCCTGGCATCCCTGACATCTACCTTAGCTCCAGAGCAATTATACTTCAGTACAAAAATTCATGTCACTTGTCATTATTATTATATTATCATTGCTGTCGTTGTCATTATCATTATTATTATTATCATTACCACCGTGGTGTGGTGTCACCCTTATGTCTGCATGTATTTTTGTTTACCTGTGTAGATGGACTTTCCTGGAAAATGCTTCCAGGTACCATGTTATTGCCATGAGTTCTTTAACACGGGCAAAGTGCATGCTCCTGCACACAGGACCTTCTTTTACTGCTTTGCCTGAAAGACTAGACCAGATTGAAATCCAAGGTCTATCGGAATGGAGATGAACGTCCATATCTATTCTGCATATTGAACCAAGACTGCTTTCAGACCTTTTGTTCAGTTTTGTACTCAGTGCTTTGAACTATCACTGTTGTGTATTACCATTGCGGTAAATAGACAGAGGAGTAACCCGGATGACGAATACGCGAGCCAAGAACATGACAACTGGCGACGAGGATTGACAATCACAATGACGCAAGTTGGTAGACTGGAAGAATTTGATGTTATTTCAGGTGATGTTGACACCTATTTTGAACGTCTAGACTGTTTCTTCACTGCAAATAAACTCGAAGACCCCAGACCTGATCTGACACACCATTGGTAAGTGTGATAGTCAAGTCAGATTTCCAGTCAAAAGGTCTGAGGTCAAACTTGCCTTGCTGCGCCTAGTGGGTAAAGGGTGGAGATTTTTCACATCTCCCAAGGAATACAAGTGTTGACATGCTGCCCGAACCTTTTTTTACGAGCTGACTGTAGCAGAATATCAAATAAGCAAGTTGAAGATCCAGTATGACGTCAATGTTTGGGGTTTATGGAAAGATGAAAAATCCATGAAAACTGAGTAGTCCTTTGCAGTGTGACTATACAATAAAACATTAATTGAAGTACATTGAATTGAACAGCGAAAAAGAATAAAGAGGAGGAAGAGGAGGAGAAGGTATAGAAGAAGAAGAAGTAAGAAGAAGAAGGTACAGAAGAAGAAGAAAAAAAAGGAGGAGGAGGAAGAGAAGAAGGAAGGGGAAAAGGAGAAGGAGGAGGAGGAGAAGAAGGAGGAGGAGAAAAAGGAGGTGGAGAAGAAGGATCAGAAGAAGGAGAAGGAAGAGAAGGAGAGTATGAAAAGGATATGCGGAACAAGGAGAAGGAGGAGAAGAAAGAGGAGGAGAAAGAAGAGAAGGAGGAGGAGGACGACGACAAGGAAGAAGAGGAGGAGAAGGAGGAAGAAGAAAAAGAAGAAGAGGAGGAGGAGGACGAAGACGCTGAAGAAGCAGCAGAAGAAGACAGACCCTGTTTTGCACGGCATCCATGAACTTGGCAGACTCATCGTCAGTATAGTATTTCTGTACGCCATCTTCCAGCATCTTCCGAAGGATCGGTGCCAGCTTTTGCTGAAACCACAAAGAAATAACATGTGCATCAAGGACACTAACAGTGTTGATGCCTGGAAATGTCTGCAAGTGTCTGTCTCAGATGTTTTTTGTTTGTATTTCTGTATGACTGTTTATTCACAGGTTCCCCCCCCCCCCCCCCCCCCCAACTTTTCAAAATTCATTTTCGTCTTTTACAGTAAATCTCAAGTATGGACAAAAGTGTTATAACACACCGGAAATAATAATACTATTACAAAAAACAACACACAACACTTATAAACAGTTATTGTCTGAGCCAAAATATTCACAAACTAACTGCAAAAAGAAAAAAAAAGTTATAAACAAAATTCCAAATAAAAGGTGAATACATGTAATGACAATACTGCATTTATTCTCTATTGGAAAAACACTAGTATGTAGTTCTGCTATTCTGCGTTACAGTGGTGCAAACAACAATGTATCTTAGTATTATGCTGTTCGATTTTAAACTTTATATTTGGTTGTTTTTGAAAATAGAGATAATTTGGAAGACATTTGTCAATGTTGTATTTATGAAGACATAATTTCACCAGCTTTATAATTAAATAAAATATTTCTATTGCTGTTTACATTCAAATCACCAGTCAAGATCCAGTGAGGAGATGAGATAAATCTGGTCCAATTCGATATGAAACTTCTGGCACAGTCTCTACATACACATTTCATACCGATAAGCTGTATATATATATATATATATACATATATATAATCAGGCATGTTGTAAGAAATGTGATATCACACTTTATATAAACATAATATAATTATATTATACACACACATTGCATGCTTTGGAGATCGATATCACTGACACGCATGCTTCAGAGATCAACACCACTGACACCTGATATCAACAGGGACACCTTGACATTTCAATGAATTACATCACTGCAGATCAGCAGGGAACCGTTGTCAAGGCTGTCTGGTGCCTTTGTCTCTCAGAACTAGCGCAATGGCAAACAAAGTTAATCAAGGCTGTCTTCAAGGTGTCATATGACAGCTTCCATCCAGCCAAGGGTGTGGAGAGATCGATGTATTCATGACTCTGGTTTGAACGGACGTTCAGGAGAATGTATTTCACCATTCTCACCGGTTTTCTTTCCTCTTCACAACAAAGCTGTTCAGTCTTATGGAATGACATATTAACACGTGGCATCACTTCAAGACACTCACTGACGCCTAAAACACAGTGATGATATGCATTGTACACTTCAATCAATTAAGAAGAACTCAAGGGTAATTTGTGGCGGGTGTCCACATCAATAAACCACTGTGAGTTACACTGTCTCCTACGTTTTCCTCATCAATAAAGCATTATGAATAAATTATGTTGTCTCCTACTTTGTCCTCATTAATAAATCACTATGAATCATATTGTGTCCTACCTTGTCCACATCAATAAACCATTACAAATTATTCATTATTCATTTCTTTTGTCACAGTGGATGTTTCCATGTGAAACTCGGGCTGCTCTCCCCTTTGTGAGCACATCGCCACAGTGCAGTACCACCGATTTTTTTAGACCAAGACTTCAGACAGGCTAGAAAGGAAATTGGTTTTCAAGGGGAGGGATCTGGGAAACCAACCTATCTCTCCAGTGTTTAATACCATGGCAGCCGGGCGAATGCCCTGTTTCTTCACTATATTCAACTGCCGTGGGATCTTAAGCATGCACAGGCCAGAAGGCACACAGGTCCGATTCGTTTTTTGTCCCTTTCTGAAGGACTAGATGTTCATTTCGATTTTTCGGTCAAACAGGAGAAATGTACAGGAAAACGGGGAACAAACTTGGAACCTCGAGTTTAGTTCTGCCACTCTTTTCCTCTGTTTGTGTATGCATTGTGTTCTACCTTGCCCACATCAATAAACCACTATAAATTGTATACATGTCACCTACCTTGCCCACATCAATAAACCACTATAAATTGTATAGATATCACCTACCTTGTCCACTCCAATAAACCACTATAAATTGTATACATATCATCTACCTTGCCCATATCAATAAACCACTATAAATTGTATAGATATCACCTATCTTGTCCACTCCAATAAACCACTATAAATACTATACATATTACCTACCTTGTCCACACCAATAAACCACTATAAATTGTATACATGTTGCTTACCTTGTCCACATCAATAAACCACTATAAATTGTATACATATCAGCTACCTTGTCCATATCAATAAACCACTATAAATTGTATAGATATCACCTACCTTGTCCACTCCAATAAACCACTATAAATACTATACATATTACCTACCTTGTCCACACCAATAAACCACTATAAATTGTATACATGTCGCTTACCTTGTCCACACCAATAAACCACTATAAATTGTATACATGTCGCTTACCTTGTCCACATCAATAAACCACTATAAATTGTATACATATCAGCTACCTTGTCCACATCAATAAACCACTATAAATTGTATACATATCAGCTACCTTGTCCATATCAATAAACCACTTTAAATTATATACATGTCGCTTACCTTGTCCACATCAATAACAAACTACAGTGGAGTCCATTAATAACGACAACTGTAATAACGAGAACACTGTAGTAACGAGACATTTTTCAATCCCCGTTTTTTATCCTTCTTAATCTTTAAGAATAAACCATTGGGTTTAACGAGAGTTAGTGGATAATCATCTCGGTAATAACGAGAGATTTTCTATCCTTCCTGGTCACAAAAGTTCTCGCCACTCGCCCCATCCCCACCTTGTCGTCAAGTTCCGGTAGGGCACATCTCGTGGTGGCCGGTAACAAAGAAAAATAACGAAAGGCGCGTCCTTGTGCGGTGTGTAATCAAGGGACACTATCGATTAATTATGAACACATCGACGGCGCCGGTGCCAAGATTATTTCCCTTTGTTTCCCTTGGTAAATTCGTCATTTGGGAATAACGAGAACTCGGCAATAGCGAGAAAATGTGCCTGGGCCGTCCGCTCTCGCTATAACAGAGTTTCACTGTATAAATCATATACATGTCACCTACCTTGCCCACATCAATAAATCACAATAAATTATATACATGTCACCTACCTTGTTCACATCAATAAACCACTATAAATTGTACACATGTCACCTACCTTGTTCACATCAATAAACCACTATAAATTGTACACACTTCACGTACCATGTCCACATCAGTAAACCACTATAAACTATACACACGTCACATACCATGTCCCCATCAATAAACCAATATAAATTGTATACATGTCACCTACCTTGTCCACAGCAATAAGCCACTATAATTTATACACATGTCACCTACCTTGTCCACATCAATAAACCACTATAAATTGTATAGATATCACCTACCTTGTCCATATCAATAAACCACTATAAATTATATACATGTCACCTACCTTGTCCACAGCAATAAACCACTATAAATTATATAATGTCACCTACCTTGTCCACATCAATAAACCACTATAAATTATATACATGTCACCTACCTTGTCCACATCAATAAACCACTATAAATTATATACATGTCACCTACCTTGTCCACATCAATAAACCACTATAAATTATATACATGTCACCTACCTTGTCCACATCAATAACCCACTATAAATTATATACATGTCACCTACCTTGTCCACATCAATAAACCACTATAAATTATATACATGTCACCTACCTTGTCCACATCAATAAACCACTATAAATTATATACATGTCACCTACCTTGTCCACATCAATAATCCACTATAAATTATATACATGTCACCTACCTTGTCCACATCAATAAACCACTATAAATTATATACATGTCACCTACCTTGTCCACATCAATAAACCACTATAAATTATATACATGTCACCTACCTTGTCCACATCAATAATCCACTATAAATTATATACATGTCACCTACCTTGTCCACATCAATAAACCACTATAAATTATATACATGTCACCTACCTTGTCCACATCAATAACCCACTATAAATTGTACACATGTCACTTTCCTTGTCCACATCAGTATACATATCCCCTGTATTGTCCACATCAATAAACCACTATAAATTGTATATATGTCACTTACCTCGTCCAAATCGATCTCATCCTTCTTGACGTACAGGTAGATGCCCACACCCACCAGAGCGGCAAAAATGATGAAGAGCAGCCCAAAGCACTGTCATCAAATCAGACTGGTATTAATCTCAATAGCAAAGTCAAAAGAATGGTGTTAATCTCATTTGCAAAGTCAGAATTGTATTATTATGTCAAAGTAAAATTGCACGAAAATCGAGAACTGATTACACCTGCAATTATCTCTAAAATAGCATGCAAAATTAGAAGTGTCAAACTAAACCACACTCATGCATTCTACTACGTGCATATATAAGCACGTTTTACGCACACACATGAACATACAAAGATGCATATAGTAATATACGCTTATGTGCAGACGTGTGTGTGCCTACAGATAATCAGAAACACACACACACACACACACACACACACACACACACACACACACACACACACACACAAACACACACACACAAACACACACACACACACACACATACACACACACACACACACACATACACACACACACACACACACACAAAAGCACACTTCTCTCTCTCCCCCTCCCCTCCAAATTCATTCTCTTGTTACACTCCCTAAACTCCAAACTCGCTGAAACAAGTTGCGGTAGTCAAGTGGGTAAGACATCACACTTCCAACTGGAAGATCAGAGTTTGATCCTGTCTAGATATTTCTCACCTGGTGGATATATGGTGGAGACTTTTCCCATCTCCTAGGTCAACATATGTGTGTGTGTATACCCCCTTTGTGTGTATACACACACACACTTACAGAATATTAAACATGCATGCATGTTAAAGATCCGTAAGTCACGTAGTTCAAGGAAACATGAAAACGCCCACCATGCATGCCCGCCAAAGACGGAATATGCAGACTGTGTAGTAACACACCATCTGCACAGTGTGGACCCATCAACGTGCACACACGCATCCGAGAAAAGAATCGGAAAACTGAAGTTATAACAACCCCCAATCCCCATCCCAGAAACTCACACTAGCCAGGAGACACTGGCTCTCCCGCATAGCCCCACAGTATCCGAGGAAGGCGATGACAACGGTGATGGCGCCGAAGACGATGAGGACATAGGCCAGGGTCTGGAACACATCGCTGTTGCTGATGATGACGGGGGCGTCGTCGCCCAGCGTCTCCACAAACCTGCCGGAGTCCTCGTCCACCACCATCCATACTCCAACTCCTACTATGGCGATACCCAGCACCTGTTGAGAAAGGGAAACATAGAAGCAGTGTTATGCTATAAATAATTTGTAATATATACAGTGGAAACCATTTATAACAGGACCGGTTATAACAGGAATCCGGATATAACAGGGCTTTTTTCAATCCCCATTTTTTCTTCCTCTTTGTCTCTATTAAAACTTATCGGCAATAACAGGGAGACAAGAGGGCTCGATCGGTTATAGCAGGGATGCCGAGACGGGTTCTGCAGCAGAAAGGCCTAGGCCTAGACTCAGCACGCCACGCAGTAGGCCTAGATCTAGATCTAGGCTAGCCTTGGTATACTGTGTACTGTAAACTGAAAGAACGCTTCGCAATGCGAGCGTGATGCTCGCGCAAGCGTGTAGGCCTGAGGCCACTGAGTCAGTGACTGACTGCGCCATCATTCAGTTTGTAAGCTTACTGCACACTTACACCAGACCAGATCTAGGCCTAGATCAAGAGTTAGTTGATCAGTCCTTATTTCCCTTGATATCTGATATAACAGGGATCTGATATAACAGGGATTTTGATTTGGTCCCATCATCCCTGTTATATCAGGTTTCCACTGTAATGCTATTCGATAAACTCATTTGGACTCCCAATACGTTACATATATATATTCAGACTTTTAAGTGGAAGACAGAGAACTTAAAAGCTGTTTAGGCGAGCTGACCATACCCCACGATGATTTTGCACAGTCTACAATATCACACTGACAGGTTTTTTTTCCCCCCAATTGTTGAAAAATTAAGGCGGTGGGTGGGTTACTGAGTTTGGAATTTTTGTTTAAGAGGACTTGTCACGCTCAAGTAATTTCACAAGATCTCCACCCCAGCAGTTATCAGGCAGATTGTGGCCTTCGCAAAACATTTTTTCTTCTTCGTGAGCACTCCCAAAACCCTATGCGTTGTCAAGGTCCTGAAATGGACAGGATAACGAGACCCAGGAAACGTGGACATCACCAGAACGATGGAGCATTACGATGGACAACGAACAAGGCAATGATGTTGCAGAGTGCAACTAAAGGTAAAGTATGAAATCTGGAGTCCACGGCTGTACCAAAAGAACCAGCAAGTCTGCGTTTAACATAAAAAGAATGATTTGATACAGTATAATAAAGAGAGAGAGACAGACAGACAGAGAGAGAGAGAGAGAGAGAGAGAGAGAGAGAGAGAGACAGAGACAGAGATAGAGAGAGACAGAGACAGAGAGACAGAGAAAGACAGAGAGAGAGAGAGAGAGAGAGAGAGAGAGAGAGAGAAACAGGGAGAGAGAGAGACAGAGAAAGACAGAGAGAGAGAGAGATAGAAAAACAGAGAGAGAGAGAGAGAGAGAGAGATAGAGGCAGAGAGACAGAGAGAGGCAGAGAGAGAGGAGAGAGAGAGAGAGAGAGACAGAGAGAGAGAGAGAGAGAGAGAGAGAGAGAGAGAGAGAGAGAGAGAGAGCAGAGAGACGGCGAGCGAGAGACAAGAGACTGAGACAGAGAGATAGAAAGAGCGCAATAACTGCATCAACAAAATTGATGACCGAGATGCTAATGGAGCAGTTAAAAAATAACACGGAAAGAAAAAAGAACGAAAGAAAAGAAATAGAAAAAGACAACAAGAACCGATAACCATGCCACCTGCTGACACGCTTCTCAAACTGACAAATAAATGCTGACAGGTATCTCGTAGCATGGAAATTGTTTTGTACTGTTTTCCCTAAACTGCAGAAACAGGCAATCAAACCCTGACAACATCCTCTCTTTTCCCCAAGCCAACGTTTTAAGAGGCTGTTTTGGTTCCAATGTGAAATCAGACAGAAGGATAAACAATACCTTTCTGATTGTTTTGAACTATGTTTTTAGTTCATTTTAAACAAGAAATAAGGATAAACACAAAACAAACACAACAAGGCATATTTCCAACCACACTGTAAAACAAATTCGAAAATCACACAAACACTTTACTTGTTTATAACACAAAAGCGTGTACATTACATCAAACATAATCAACAATTGACAAACAATATTGTCGGCATGTACCGAAAATGCTTCAGAAATTACAACTGCTGTTATAGCCTGTTACGCACAATGACCATCTGTTATATGTACTATAAACTGAATAAATATTACCAAGTTTCGGTTTAATCGAGGGTAACTATGGCAGCATTTGCTGTTATATTCTGTTATGTAGAATGAAAATATTGCATTATAACCTGAATAAATAGTACAGAGTTTTGGATGTTAAAAAAAAGGGGGTGAGGGGTGGGGTAAATATAGCAGCCTTTTCGTTGTAAATATGTGTAAGCTTACACTCCACATCAGTTTTGCATTGCACTCTTTTATGTAATATTCTGTGGTAAAACATCTTTAACACTTTGATTTCCGCAGCCTATCTACCAATTGCAAAATCTTAACCCTTAGATTCCGTCATCGTATCCATCAGCTGCCTCAGGAAGCTGATGGATAGGGTGAGGGAAACAAAGGATTATTAAGTTTTTGCTTTGCTAGCATGGTTGACAATACAGGATGTTGGTGGACAGAGTGCGGAAGTCAAAGGGTTAAAAGTAAGCAGTACTTTTTATTATTCAATGCGTGTATGTGTGTGTGCGTGCGTGCGTGTGTGTGTGTGTGTGTGTGTGTGTGTGTGTGTGTGTGTGTGTGTGTGTGTGTGTGTGTGTGTGTGTGTGTGTGTGTGTGTGTGTGCAGATTGGTACCAGACCCTTCACACTCCATGTAATAAAAAGTACCCGTATCGCAATCTTGCAGTCACCAGGCAAGCTATCTGTCAGCCTTGACGACTGGTGACAGACACACTCCGATAAGGATCGTTTCATTATTTTGTTGCTTATCTTGTGAATAGTTTTTGTATCGCACCGTTCTCCAAACTATTTTGGATTCACTGCACACTACACATCAGACTTTTTCGTGGAGCATGAAGAACTCAAGCTGTTAGGCAAGCTGACCATATTTTATTGTGTTGCTGCACATTAATTACATATCTGGGAACGGTTATCTCACCAGACGGCAGATGCACATAAAAAAATAGCCAGCAGAATCAGCGAAGCCTAACAGCATTCAAGAAGATGAAAAGCATTCTTACCAACAAATGCCTATCAATAACATCAGGAAGAGTTCTTGAATGTTTATAGAACCGATACTGTTATACGGTTGTGAGGCGTGGACGGTCAACACGCAAAACCAGAACAAGATTGAGGCAGCCAGATGTGGTTTCTAAGAAGAATGTTGAAGTTCCATGGACAGTAAAGAAAACAAACAAGACAGTCCAACCCCTTCCTGACAGTAGTCCTCTGTTGTTCGTGTTGATGTGGATGTCCTCTCCTGACTTTTGGCAGAATTAGGGTGCGGTGGCACCAACATGAGAGGCGAGTTCAATTCCCGGTCACGGATTTCCCCCACTTCCATCAGACCATGAGAAGTGGTCTGGGTGATAGTCTTTCAGATGAGATATTAAACATAGGTTCCGGTGCAGCATGAGTTAGAGCACGTAAAAGATCCCACATCAACAAAAGAGTTGTCACTGGCCAAATTCTGTAGACACATCAGCAGTATATGTCTGCATCGATCATGCCTCGTGAAGGTAGGTTCTCATCCTGAGTTTCTCATGCTAATGAGGTCATTAGCGGTAATTAATTCACCGTAATACGATAACGCTAATAAGATGATCAAGAATCATGTAATTACTATACGAAGTGACTAAATCACCGTAATAAGGCGATATAAACGTTAATAAGGTAATTAGGAATCCTATAATTATAGGATCGGGTGGGGTCTTACGTAGCAATCACGTTAATGAGAGGTAAGAATCGTGAACAGTCATTATCTTAACTCTAAGAAAGAAAGAAAGAAAGAAAGAAAGAGAAACGAACAAACGACATCCACAAAAAAACGAACTTAGAGACACACCGCCCAGCTATCGTGTACACATGATAAACGGAAGAGAACAATATGGTAGCCTGCCTACTTGAAAGTTACAGAACTTAAAGAGGCCACTTCGGCGAGACGGAAAATTCTTTTTTGATACACCCCCGGATGGATGGCTCAGTGTAGCGGAAGTCTCATCGGTAATGGTTGGCAGCAGTGATGACCAAGGGCTGTTGCGTGTTGCCCGCCAACACGCCCGATTAACCGTCAATGGCAGAGGGTTCGTAAGACCAGAGGACGTGTGAAGGCTATCGGTAGGACCTTGGCAATCAACACGGTCACCACTGTATCGTGCGACAATTCGAGCAAAACCCATTTTTATTTTAGGGGTCGGCTTTTGATGATTTAGATAGAAACACTCTGATGAACAATTTGAAAAAAAAAAAGCCATAGAAGAAGCAAATGAACACTAACTGACCTTATAGGTCGAAATGCGGCGAGGGACATGATGCGACCAGTGAGAGGAGAGGAGAGGGAGATAGAGGAGGAGATGGAGCAGTGGAGGGAGACGGGGCAGCGACAGGTGGCGGAGGAGAACGAGGATGCTGGGCAGTCGCAGACAGTCTCACCTACAACTTTGGTGGGTATAAAAATGGTAGTACACAGACAGGGTACATTAACAACTGTAAACATGGCTTTATAATCATCATCATCATTGTCGTTGACGTCTTCTGCCGCGTTGATACAGCAGGATAATGAAGAACCGCTTCTGCCGATGGTAACCAGAAGTGCGTTCATGACCTGTTCTTCATGGAAGGCATTTACATTCAACACAAGTTCAACAACAAATAAACAATTTGGGCGTAGACACGTCAGAGTGGGTGGATGGCACGCAGACAAACGGACAGCATATCAGTTCCACAGGTGTCTATTTCACGTACACGGATATCATCTAACAGCCAAATTAAAAGTACAACTCACTGTAACAGAAAATCGCTACAGGAGCTCAGAGAAAACACACAAAACATCACTCAATACCTTCGTAAGGACGTGGGACTGAGTGTGGTTTGAAATGTATGAGTGTGAGTGGAAGAGTGGAAGAAGGTCAAATCCAGCCATTCGAGCATTTTTTGAGAAGCATCTTCTGTCGACAAAACCAGTTGCTTTCACCTTCCATTGGGAGCAGGCTGCCACAGACGCCATCTGTTGTGACAGATTGTTTGCTTTGAGTCACTGTGATATCGCTGTTCCCCATCATTTAAATTAAAACAACAGTTTGAAGAGCTTCAGCCCAGTTTGAAAAACTGCCAAATTACCAAAGAAGACATCGGTATTTTCATGAAAGAGTACGCTGAAAACACACATGTTAAATCAGCCAAGGCGCACTTTGTTCGGAAGTTATTTCGTCAATCAAATTTTGCTCGCTATGCCTTTGCTGAAATGGTGTTTGGAGCACGGCTTAAAAGTAAACAATATCACGCTCATTACTGAGTATCAACCACAGACATCTTATATAGGATGCCTGTGGTATCAACCCAGAGCCTGTTTTGAAGGCTTTCGGATGCCAAAATAGAGGGTGACGGAGACCTCGCAAAAAACGTTTGGCAGAAACGTTTAAAACTACTGGGTAACTCAGCATATGGGAAAACTGACCCAAATCGCGAAGCATCGCGAATTCATTATGTAAAGTCCCAACGGGTCCCTAAGTTGATTAATGAGCCCTGCTTTCAAAAACTCACGGAACTAACGGAGAACGTTGTGGAAGTTGAAATGATGAAAAGGAGTGTGGGATGGAACCTCCCCCTTCAGATCG
>CM060307.1:91856740-91864240 GCA_030674185.1 Monoplex corrugatus | reverse complement strand
AGCTGTTCAGTCCTCTTGACCACAGGACAGGCCGGCGAAGGCGTCATTGGAACTAGTAGTCACTATGGGTGTACAGCCGGTTGTAGTCAGTGTGGATCCTCATAAAGGAATAAAGGACTAACTGCTGTGTGGATCCTCATAAAGGAATAAAGGACTAACTGCCGTGTGGAGCCTCATAAAGGAATAAAGGACTAACTGCTGTGTGGAGCCTCATAAAGGAATAAAGGACCAACTGCTGTGTGGAGCCTCATAAAGGAATAAAGGACTAACTGCTGTGTGGAGCCTCATAAAGGAATAAAGGACTAACTGCTGTGTGGATCCTCATAAAGGAATAAAGGACTAACTGCTGTGTGGAGCCTCATAAAGGAATAAAGGACTAACTGCCGTGTGGATCCTCATAAAGGAATAAAGGACTAACTGCTGTGTGGAGCCTCATAAAGGAATAAAGGACTAACTGCTGTGTGGAGCCTCATAAAGGAATAAAGGACTAACTGCTGTGTGGATCCTCATAAAGGAATAAAAGACTAACTGCTGTGTGGATCCTCATAAAGGAATAAAGGACTAACTGCTGTGTGGAGCCTCATAAAGGAATAAAGCACTAACTGCTGTGTGGATCCTCATAAAGGAATAAAGGACTAACTGCTGTGTGGAGCCTCATAAAGGAATAAAGGACTAACTGCTGTGTGGAGCCTCACAAAGGAATAAAGGACTAACTGCCGTGTGGAGCCTCATAAAGGAATAAAGGACTAACTGCTGTGTGGAGCCTCATAAAGGAATAAAGGACTAACTGCTGTGTGGAGCCTCATAAAGGAATAAAGGACTAACTGCTGTGTGGAGCCTCATAAAGGAATAAAGGACCAATTGCTGTGTGGATCCTCATAAAGGAATAAAGGACCAACTGCTGTGTGGATCCTCATAAAGGACCAACTGATGTTTGTCTGGTTGGTCTTCCTGAGTTCGTCTTTTTGCTCGCTCATCTACCGTCGCGTTTCCGGGTATGTCACAGTGAGCGGGGAAACATCGGACAAAACTACTGTTTCGGTTCTTCTGACTTGCTGGAAGGCCTTGGTTAGATAGGATACACTCTTATTCTATACGGCCTGAAGAACAGAAACAGCATCTGAGAAGAACAGCACTTAAAAGTATTCAGCAGTGGGTAGTAACAGATAGTTCTATTCAAAAATCGTAACCCCTCTACCCATTCGGTATAGTATCGCTCAAAACGGCAGCAAAGCTAAACAAAACAAAAAGCCACAGAAAGCAGCACTTTCATATTTTCCAGACATTCGTTCTGATTGTTTCAGACACACTATAGCTGTCTGGCAATGGCACACAGACAATCTGTCCTCTTGTTTCTCCCCTCCCCTCATCCCCACAAAACGGGTTCGCTAATCTCCCTTTATTCCCCTTCAGACCACAACTACGTCTATATAGTGCAAACTGCTATACACAACAAGCATCATCACAGACAGGCATACAGACAGACACACAGACAGGCACACAGACAGGCACACAGACAGGCACAGACAGGCACACAGACAGGCACACAGACAGGCACATAGACAGGCACACAGACAGACACACAGACAGACACACAGACAGGCACAGACAGGCACACAGACAGGCACACAGACACACAGACAGGCACACAGACAGGCACACAGACAGGCAAACAGACAGGCACACAGACAGACACAGACAGGCACACAGACAGACACAGACAGGCACACAGACAGGCACACAGACAGGCACAGACAGACACAGACAGGCACACAGACAGGCACAGACAGGCACAGGCAGACACAGACAGGCACACAGACAGACACAGACAGGCACACAGACAGACACAGACAGGTACACAGACAGACACAGACAGGCACACAGACAGACACAGACAGGCACACAGACAGGCACACAGACAGGCACAGACAGACACAGACAGGCAGACAGACAGACACAGACAGGCACAGACAGGCACACAGACAGGCACACAGACAGGCACACAGACAGGCACACAGACAGACACAGACAGGCACACAGACAGACACAGACAGGCACACAGACAGGCACACAGACAGGCACACAGAATTGTTTGGCCAGCACAGCACCCTTTGTTTACAGGATCAATAGGAGGGATCATTTAGCTAACCAGCTGCAGTCATCCGGAACTCTATTCCATCCACAGTCCCTAATGTCCCTTCTCTCCCTGTGTTTTAAAACCCACTTATCGACATCCATGTTCCGGCTTACCTTCTCCACCTCATTACTGAAAACTACAGGAAAACGGTAGAACTGGGACCATGCCAAACGTGGAGTTATGTAACCTACGTTGTTATCGTCGTCCATCATCATCATTAACATAATCGTCATCAACCGTCCATTTTATTGTCAGGTTAACGCCAAAGTTTTGATCCGGGAGAAAAGCAAAGTTATGTCGGTTTTTTTTTTGTACACACACACACACGCGCGCGCGCGCACGCACACACACACACACACACACACGCACACATACACACACACGCACACACGCACGCACGAACACACACTCACGCACGCATACACACACACATACACACACACAAACATGCATACACACACATTCACACACACACACACACACACACACACACACACACACACACACACACACACACACACACACACACACACACACACACACACACACACACACATTAACCTAAAGAACACTACACTTATAACAGAATTTCTGTGACTCGTACAGGAACTGGCCCTCACCAGAAATGGCTGACCCGAGACAAAAGCCAGGCTATGTTGCTTTGCTGTTCGCTTGACTTGCTGTTTGCACTGAGAGTAGCGTGCCTTGAGCTGTTGCCATAGGTACCAGACATGGCGCCCATGCACGTGCAAATGGCTCCGGGCTCCCCACATGACTGCGTATGGCGTGGGACAGACATATTCATGGCTGTTTTGGCCAGACAGGCGACTGAAACGTCCTTCTTTCCGTCCTTGAGCCAATCGGGACTATGTAAATAAAAAATTGTGCTCTACCGATTTCAGCAGCCTGACTCATATGCATGGCCGTTCCCACCTCCTGGGCATGTTGCACAAAGCGATACAACACTACTAGAAACAGTGCATGGCGTTACCAGAGAAAAGAGCAGAGAGAAAAAGAGAGAAAGAGAGAGAGAAAGAGAGAGAGAGAGAGAGAGAGACAGAGACAGAGAGAGAGAAAGAAAGAAGAGAGAGAGAGAGAGAGAGAGAGAGAGAGAGAGAGAGAGAGAGAGAGAGAGAGAAGATGGGAATTTGAAGAATGTCTGAATGAACAAAAGCACTAGAAACAGCCGCTGAATTAAGTCACAGATGAGTTAGAGGATTGGTGATATGGAAAAGAAAACAAACAAAAAACACACATACACATTCAAAAACACACACGCACAGAGAGAGAGAGAGAGAGAGAGAGAGAGAGAGAGAGAGAGAGAGACAGACAGACAGACAGACAGACAGATAGAGAGACAGAGAGAGACAGAGAGACAGAGACAGAGACAGAGACAGACAGACAGACAGACACACACACACACACACACACACACACACACAACACACACACACACACACACACACACACACCACAGATACACAGACAGACAGAGGTATGTGACAAAGGAAAACAGGACGTAGAATGATACAACAGACAAAGACGCATGGTCTCATCTCAATAATTTTTGTTTTCTTTTTCTTTTCCAGTTCGTAAGCTTCGACTTCCGTACGTGCTCTCCGATATATACATGGAAATGTACGTGTAGGTTATCACCCTGCCATGTAGGTAGTTGGTCATACTCCGTCTTTGAAGGTATGCATACTGGTTATGCACATCAGAAATAGCCGGCAGAATCGGCCAAGCCAAAACAGCATTCAAGAAGATGACAAGCATTCTTACCAACAAATGCCTATCAATTAACATCAGAAGAGAGTTCTTGAATGTTATATAGAACCAATACTGTTGTACGGATGCGAGGCGTGGACAGTCAGCAAGCAAAGCCAGAGCAAGATTGAGGCAGCCGAGATGTGGTTTCTCAGAAGAATGTTGAGAGTTCCATGGACAGCAAAGAAAACAAACGAGACAGTCTTGATGGAGGCAGACACAAGTAGATCACTCATAAGGAAGATTAGGAAAGACAAGCAACATTTATAGGCCATTTTATGAGGAAGGGGGATTTGGAGCACCTGGTCACAACGGAAAAGCTGGAGGGAAAGAGAGCACCAGGTAGACCCAGGGAGAGAATGCTGGACGGACTTGCAGAGTGGCTGGGGATAAGGAGGGTGGGGGAGATGCTGGGGGCAACGAGAGATAGAGATGGTTGGAAGTCCATGGTCGCCAACGCCATGCGGCAGGGCATCTGATGATGATGATAATGATACTGGTTATATTCTTGTTTACACAGGCCACCACACGAACACTGACATGTTTTCTGTCCTGTCTTTCACAGCCAGAGTGCACTCTCGTTCTTCATCCCTTACGCAGATTTCATACCCAAAGTACAAAAAATCTCTGGCAAGAGGATCTGGACAACCAGACACAGCAAACTTGTCCAAATCCATCCGATTCTCCCATCTGTTCCTGAGATCGCAGGAAAGAAACGGCTTTCATGCATTGTACACTCGCTCATACCTGTTAAAAAATGTAGCATCATCATGGTGCATACCACGCGACAAGCCACTCAGCATCAAACATCATCTTATTGAATGCGTGGACTTGTACAATGTGAGACATAAGCGCTATACAGCGGACTCCTTAGGAACCTCTTCAGAGATGTTCACCCGGGAGCTATTTTCAAGTTCTCACAAGAGATCAATAGATTTCACCTGATATGATTATACGTACCGCACATAGTTTTAACATGTCTTTTATCCAAATTAGAGTTGTTTTTAACTAGTGTAACCCTGATATGGTTCTAAAAGTCGGCTGGGCTGTAAGCAATATGAACTTGAACTCTTGTAACTGGATGTAAATGCGTGTGCGTGCATGCGTCCATGCATGCATATAAACATATGAGCGTTGTGCACGTGTGTTTGGGGCGCCTGTGCATGAGGTTATCAGCACACACACAGTGTATGTGTATGTGTGTGTACGTGTGTCTGTGTGTGTGCGCGCGCGTGCGCGCGTAAAACGTGAATTTAGAGAAGAGGAGACATCAGCCTCTTTTAAGCATCCGATCCGAATTGAAAAATAGAACAACAACAACAACAACAACAAACACTTCAAGACAGACACTAATGAATTGGTCACTCAGTTGTGCTATCTTTCCGATTAGCTCAGCTCTCTAGGATAAGAAATGTAATCAATCCAGAGAGTCGATGGCTATAATACACCTACGTGCTGTGGATGTCAGTATCAGGCGTTTTACAACTTGTACCGTTTTATCTCTCATCATCGTAATGGCAGCAGCAGCTGTTCAGGGCTTAGAAATAGCATTTGTACCTTCGTACGCATATGTACACACAGGCATGAACGTACAGTGCACGTTCAAGTACACACACGCACATGCATGCATGTATGCAAACACACACATTACACATATGCATGCAAGCATACATGCACACACACATAGGCCTACACAGTTACTTCATGCACACCTACACACCTTTACCTACACACACACACACACACACACACACACACACACACACACACACACACACACACACACACACACACACACACACAGACACCCGCGCATGCGCACTCACTCACACACACACACACTCATAAAAACACACACTCTCTCTCAGACACACACACACACACACACACACACACACACACACATACACACACACATACACACACACACACACACACACACACACACACACACACACACACACACACAGAGTCCAGGTGTGAAGATAAATCATTTCATTTTTCCTTTCCCTATGACTGATTGCTATAACAACTATAGAAGCCAGTAACAGACACAAGAACTTGTGAGACAGTTACAGTGATTGATGCACACAGTATGCTTCACACTGCTGTATGCATAAACCATCTTAGTCTCTGTGGGGAGCCAGCAACGTCGGATGTGTGCACTGAACAACACTGCTATACAGTAAAGAGGAATGTTGGAAGCGGAGTAACTTTGTTACTTTCCATCTCTCTGCTCTACTAGATCTAGTACAAGAACAAAATGTTTGTTTACGTTGGTGTGAAACACACTGTGAGCAATGTAGAAATATACTTGTACAACACAACGAGCTTAAAGCCCTGAAACATATTTGGCCTATTACACCACAGGCCGGCCCAGAACAGACAGAACCGGAAAACCTTCGTTGCTGCTCTTCATGCCAATGATTGGGTGAGGAATGGAAGTAAGTACAAAAAAAAAAAAAAACCCAACAAAAAACCCAAAGAAAGAAAGAAAGAAACAAACAAACAAACAAAAAAAAAAGAAAAAAAAAAGGAAAGTCTACACTACACATAAATTATACATGAATCCACGTAACTATTTTAACGATGCAAACATTCATGAAATTAACTGATCAAAGAAACAGATTTAAAAAAAAAAATTTTCGTATCAAATCTTTTTAATCAATACAAAACTATGCTAGCAACGTATATGATTGTTGGATGGTAGAAGAGCTGCTACTTAACCTATGAGATCTGTATGTACCTCTTCTTAAAGTTGCCATACTGATACATTATGGCATGTGTTCTACTAGTGTGTTCCAGACAGTAGCTCCTGAATACACGCGAGGCTGAATGTAATAGAGAATGGGGACATTCATTTTTCTTCTGTTGAGTGAAATATTTGTAGAGAATATACTGGTCATGTTGTCTGCAGCATGTCCATTCATTATTGTGTACATAAACATTTCTTTATTATACTTACGTCTTAGTTTTAATTGGCATAAATTTATCTCCTTACGGTCTGAGTTTGATATAGCAGTCTTGAGACTTCAGAGGATTGTTCATTATTGTGTGCATAAACATTTCTTTATTATATTTATGTCTTAGTTTTAATTGGCATAATATTTATCTCCTTACGGTCTGAGTTTGATATAGCAGAGTCTTCAGACTTCAGAGGATTGTTCATCATTGTGTACATAAACATTTCTTTATTATACTTATGTCTTAGTTTTAATTGGCATAATATTTATTTCTTTACGGTCTGAGTCTGATATAGCAGAGACTTCAGACTTCAGAGGATTGTTCATTATTGTGTGCATAAACATTTCTTTATCATACTGATGTCTTAGTTTTAATTGGCATAATATTTATCTCCTTACGGTCTGAGTCTGATATAGCAGAGACTTCAGACTTCAGAGGATTGTGTGCGCACACTTGTATGTGTGTCTAAAAAGCCAAGTTGGTGGAGAGGCCCCAGCAGCATATTTTTAACCAGCATCTTCACCCACACATCCAGCGAGTTTCAGTCAGACACTAATGTATTCAGCAGTCAGTTGTGTCACTGCAGTCATCGCTGCTATAATTAGTTTACCATTGAGAGATAACCAGCAGAA
>CM060307.1:91846740-91851740 GCA_030674185.1 Monoplex corrugatus | reverse complement strand
GCTCAGACAGCCAGCCAGCCAGCCAGCCAGCCAGCCAGCCAGCCAGACAGACAGAGAGACAGACAGCCAGCCAGACAGATAGACAGACACACACAGACAGATAGACAGACAGACAGACACTCTCACCCACTCATCCACACTCATTAACACACTTACGTATACACACACTTTCTGTCTGTCTGTCTGTCTGTCTGTCTCTCTCTCTCTCTCACACACACACGCACACAGTCTCTCTGTCTCACACAGATACATATTCACAGCCACCCGGTACTTACTCCTCCCACACACACACCAAAGGTATCTATCTAGTCATCCATCATCATTGTCCTTATTGTCTAGTAACACTTCTCTGCATTCCTGTCTCCGCTTACCTCATTATCCTGTGGATTTGTGTGTGTGTGTGTATGTGCGCGCGCGCGCGCGCGGTGTGTGTGTGTGTGTGTGTGTATATGCGTGTGTGTGTGTGTGTGTGTATGTGCGTGTGCGTGTGTGTGTGTGTGTGTGTGTGCGTGTGTGTGTATACGTGTGTGTGTGTGTGTGCGTGCGTGCGTGTGTGTGTGTGTACGTGTGCGTGTACTCGTATGAATGTGTGTGCATCTGTTTGTGTTAGTAAGAGTGTGTACGTCTGTATGTGTGTGTGTGGTGCGTGCGTGCGTGCGTGCGTGTGTGTGTGCGTGCAAGAGTGAGTGCGAGTGTATGTGTGTTTGTGTGTGTGTGTGTGTGTGTGCGCGCGTGCGTGCATGTGTGTGTGTGTGGGGGGGGGGGGGGGTGGGTGGGTGGGTGGGTACTTCATTTACCTCCGTTAATCAAAACTGTACTTCATTTACCTCCGTTACACAAAACTGTACTTCATTTATCTCCGTTAATGAAAGCTGTACTTCATTTACCTCCCTTAATAAAAATTGTACTTCATTTACCTCCCTTAATCAGAACTGTACTTCATTTACCTCCCTTAATCAGAACCGTACTTCATTTACCTCCCTTAATCAGAACTGTACTTCATTTACCTCATTTAATCAAAACTGTACATCATTTACCTCCTTTAATCAAAACTGTACTTCATTTACTTCCCTTAATATAAACTGTACTTCATTTATTTCCCTTAATATAAACTGTACTTCATTTACTTCCCTTAATATAAACTGTACTTCATTTATTTCCCTTAATATAAACTGTACTTCATTTACCTCCCTTAATAAAAAACTGTACTTCATTTACCTATCTTATACAAAACTGTACTTCATTTACCTCCCTTAATCAGAACTGTACTTCATTTACCTCCCTTAATAAAAAACTGTACTTCATTTACCTCTCTTATAAAAACTGTACTTCATTTACCTCTCTTATACAAAACTGTACTTCATTTACCTCCCTTAATCAGAACTGTACTTCATTTACCTCTCTTATACAAAACTGTACTTCATTTACCTCCCTTACACAAAACTGTACATCATTTACCTCCCTTATACAAAACTGTACTTTATTTACCTCCCTTATACAAAACTGTACTTTATTTACCTCCCTTACACAAAACCGTACTTTATTTACCTCCCTTATACAAAACTGTACTCCATTCCCTTTAAGAAAACTGTACTTCAAAATCTGTTGAAAAACACACACACAACACACACACACACACACACACACCACACACCCACACACACACACACACACACACACACACACACACAAACACAACACACACACACACACACACACACACACACACACACACACACACACACACACACACACACACACACGTATACATCACATGCACGTAAACATAACATAAATGTACACACTACCACACACAGCAGACCTGTCAAAATCACTGTGGGACATGTCCGCCCCTATCGCTGCTACCATAACTGAGTGTGCAGTGGGCTCTTTGAACAGACTGGGACCACACAATCCACTCTCATCCGCTTCACGGACACGTCATTGAGGGTGTTGCTCAAATCTACTGGCAATGCCAAAAACCCACAATCGCACCCCTATCAACCCCCTCCCCCCCCCTCCTTTTCGGGAAGAATTCAGCATACTTCGTCACAATTATACCCAACAATCGTATCCCTATCAACCGCTCCTCCCTGGGGACAAATTCAGAAATTCAGCATACTTCGTCACACTAATAACCCACGATTGTACCCTATCAACCCCCCTCCCTCTAGAAAACAAATTCAGCATACTTCGTCACACTGATAACCCACGATTGTACCCCTATCAACCCCCCTCCCTCTATAAACAAATTCAGCATACTTCGTCACACTAATAACCCACGATTGTACCCCTATCAACCCCCTCCACTACTAGAAACATTACTATCAACCTCCTCTAGAACAAATTAGCAACTTCGTCACACTAATAACCCACGATTGTACCCCTATCAACCCCCTCCCTCTAGAAACAAATTCAGCATACTTCGTCACAGTAATAACACACAATCGTACCCCTATCACCACCACCCCACCTCCAGGGGCAATTTCAGCATACTTCGTCACAGTAATAATAATACTAGCGAAAACCGAGATTGACGACTAAGCAGCTGGTGGATGCATTTTGTCCCCATGCCAAAGCGATGAGAGAGAGAGAGAGAAAGAGAGAGAGAGAGAGAGAGAGAGAGAGAGAGAGAGAGAGAGAGACAGAGAGAGAGAGAGAGAGAGAGAGAGAGAGAAAGAGAGGGGGGGAATTATCTGCTATTTCGTGTACACATGTTGTGCTGTACGGCAGTGTAGTATATGTGGATGGTTACTTTAAGCGGGGACGGGGGGTTGTGAAGGGGGTAATTTGGAAACCAAGCTCGATCACGTTATCCTAATGTTTTTTTTAATTTTTCAATCTTCTCCTCCCCTTAGTTTTTATGAGATTGTTTTACATAGATCGGAGGAGTGTGTATATGTATGTATATATATATATATGTATATATATATATATATATATATATATATATATATATATATATATATATATATATGTATATATATATGTGTGTGTGTGTGTGTGTGTGTGTGTGTGTGTGTGTGTGTAATTGTCTGTAAATAACATGAATCGAGAAAAGAGTTTTTAACGATTTCTCGATCATCTGTACTAAATTTGGATCAAAGGCTTGGAAGTCCCAAATGCATGAGTTTGGACATCATGGCGCCAATTTCATGGTGACACGGATAAAAAAAAAAAAGGAAGTGCCTTAATTCAGTTAAAAAAAAGAAAGAAAAAGAAACTGTGTAAACAACATCTTCTCATGAACTGTTAACAATAGTTCCATTTTGTTTTCACTATTGTAACAAGTCTACCATTGTCCTCGCTTCACGTTAAGTTCTATTTTGTCTGATGCTTCTTCAAGGTTATGAAGTAGAAAATCAGGATTTTCTGTTATCGTTCTTTTATATACAAAGGGAGATTGTTAAGGATGGCACTGACAGTCTCAGTTTTGTTTGTTGATTTTCCAGTCAGACCATGCCAGAACAAGTTTGAGGCAGCCGAGATGTGGTTTTTAAGAAGAATGCTGAGAGTTCCACGGACAGCAAAAGAAAACAACCGAGACAGTCTTGATGGAGGCAGACACAAGTAGATCACTGATAAGGAAGATTAGGAAAAGACAGGCAACATTTATAGGCCATTTTATGAGGAAAGGGGAATTAGAGCACCTGGTCACAACAGGAAAGCTGGAGGGAAAGAGAGCACCAAGTAGACCCAGGGAGAAAATATTGGACGGACTTGCAGGGTGGCTGGGGACAGAGAGAGTGGAAGATGTGCTTGCGGCAACAAGGGATAGATATATATGGAGGGCCATGATCGCCAACGCCATGCGGCAGGGCATATGATGATGATGATAATATGATGATGATGATGATGAATTTGCCTTTAGAGTTACCATTCAAGGTCCCTGATGTCTAAAACATAAAAGGGATGGGCATGTGTATGCTAACGGGACACCCTCCATATTTCAGCAGAAATACTCACCTACCTTCAAAAATCATTGTGGGATTTTTCGGCTCTAACCGGCTCCTACCCAGAGTTGGGCGTGCTATGGGCTCAGTGGGAAGACTGGAACCACACAGTCGAGTCTCATCCACTTCGCGGATGCGTCATTGAGGGTGTTGCCCAAATCTTCTGACAAACACAGCAGGTGTCTGTATCTCTCGGGCCTGGTTGACGCCAGGATATATTATGATAGTAAGCGTAGAGTACAGCCCTGTCACGCAGTCTCAATCCTAGATGGAACTCCATAGCATCATGATTATCATTCTCATCGACATCATCATCATCATCGCATAATAAAAACTGTGCCAGCTTCTATAGCCATTAAAGTGGCATCGAAAATGAGACGAGGGAAAAAAATGGTGAGCACTAAGGTAACCTCCCTGAGTGCAATGATCCTAAAAAAAACGTTTTTCTGCATTATAGAGAAACAAGTTTTACTGACTTTTTGTTTTACAGACCTGTGTAATCAAATCCTGGCTTATGCACTTCGACATGTTTCTTGGAGCACCGAAATGGAGATAGCAAAACTCTTGGGCAACACAGCTGCGCTTGATTCCTGTAAGCCGCCAAAAGCATTAGGTAAAGAGCCATGGCCTGTGACGACAACATTGGCTATCAAACAACCTCCCTGAATTATTCACAACGCTCTTTGCTTGTATGGGGACGGAAATGAAGGGACCTGAGGCCATTGAGCAAAGCAACAAAATCCACAGGCAGATAAGAAGTTTTTGAGTGGGATATTTTGACCCCGACTGACCCCTGTCCAGAGTTGAGCGTGCTATCGACTTGTTGGGATGGTTGGGACCACACAGATTGTTCTCATCGACTTTCCGGATGCAGTCGTTGGCAGTTTTGTTAACATTTTCTGACCAGCAAAGCAGGTACCAGAAAAACAAAAAACAAACAAACAAACAAACAAAAAACAAAAAACAAAAACAAACAAAAAAACAAAACAAAAACAAAAACAAAACAAAAAACACGAAAAAAGAACCAGAACGCGTATTTAGCCTAAT
>CM060307.1:91829240-91841740 GCA_030674185.1 Monoplex corrugatus | reverse complement strand
TCCACGAGTGTCTTGCTCAGCCTATCCATAAGCTTGCATCGACGTCTTCCTCAGCCTTTTCCACCATCTTTCACCAGTGTCTTCCTCAGCCTTTTCCACCAGCTTTCATCATGTCTTCCTCAGCCTTTTGCACCAGCTTTCACCAGTGTCTTCCTCAGCCTTTTCCAACAGCTTTCACCAGTGTCTTCCTCAGCCTTTTCCACCAGCTTTCACCAGTGTCTTCCTCAGCCTTTTCCAACAGCTTTCACCAGTGTCTTCCTCAGCCTTTTCCAACAGCTTTCACCAGTGTCTTCCTCAGCCTTTTCCACCAGCTTTCATCATGTCTTCCTCAGCCTTTTCCACCAGCTTTCATCATGTCTTCCTCAGCCTTTTCCACCAGCTTTCACCAGTGTCTTGCTTGGTCTATCTATCGGATTTCACCAGTGTCTTCCTCAGCCTTTTCCGCCAGCTTTCACCAGTGTCTTGCTTGGTCTATCTATCGGATTTCACCAGTGTCTTGCTCAACCTTTTCCACCAGCTTTCACCAGTGTCTTGCTTGGTCTATCTGTCGGATTTCACCAGTGTCTTCCTCAGCCTTTTCCGCTAGCTTTCACCAGTGTCTTGCTCAGCCTTTTCCACCAGCTTTCACCACTGTCTTCCTCAGCCTTTTCCGCTAGCTTTCACCAGTGTCTTGCTCAGCCTTTTCCACCAGCTTTCACCAGTGTCTTGCTCAGCCTTTTCCACCAGCTTTCACCACTGTCTTCCTCAGCCTTTTCCGCCAGCTTTCACCAGTGTCTTGCTCAGCCTATTCATCAGCCTCCAGTGTCTTCCTCGATCTATCCACCAGTTTCAGCTTGCGCCAGCGTCTTGCTCGGCCAATCTACCGGCACTAACAGCCACCAAGTGTCTTGCTGGGCCTATCACCAGGTTCCACCAGTGTTGCTCAGCCTATTTACCGGCATCAGCAGCCATCAGTATCCTGGTATACAGGCTGAGGGGGTCAAAGAGCTAGAGGAGAAGGTAGGGGTGAGGCTGGTGGGGAGAAAGGGAAGGGAAGGGAAGGGAAGGGAAGGGAAGGGAAGGGAAGGGAAAGATGCCAGTTCTTAACATGACTGTGATCTGTGTTGCCGTCAATCTTCGTAAGACGAAGATTTAGCGTGTCGTCTGTCCGCCAACATATGGCCCCATACTGTTGTCTGTTTCTTGAATGTTTCTTTTTCTGCCTTTTTTAAAAACTTGTCATCATCGTCGTCATCATCATCATCATCATCATCATCATCATCATCATCATCATCATCATCATCATCATCATCATCATCATCATCATCATCACACCACCACCCATCATCATCATCATCATCATCACATCACCATCACCATCACCATCATCATCATCATCATCATCATCATCACATCATCATCTATCATCATCATCACCACATCACCATCACCATCATCATCATCATCATCATCATCATCACCAACCCACCATCATCACATCACATCATCATCATCATCATCACCACCACCACTACCACCACCACCATCATCATTCATCATCACCATCGTTCTTTCAATCATTCATCCCCCCTTTTCTCTTTCTTTACCACTGTTGCTAGCACTGCTGCTGCTGCTGCTTCTACAACTACTAACGCTAACTAATGATACTGCTGCTTCTACAACTACTAATCGCTAACTAATGATACTGCTGCTTCTACAACTACTAATGCTAACTAATGATACTGCTGCTTCTACAACTACTAATGCTAACTAATGATACTCGCTGCTTCTACAACTACCAATGCTAACTAATGATACTGTGCTTCTACAACTACTAATGCTAACTAATGATACTCGCTTGCTTCTACAACTACCAATGCTAACTAATGATACTCGTTGCTTCTACAACTACCAATGCTAACTAATGATACTCGTTGCTTCTACAACTACCAATGCTAACTAATGATACTCGTTGCTTCTACAACTACCAATGCTAACTAATGATACTCGTTGCTTCTACAACTACAATGCTAACTAATGATACTCGTTGCTTCTACAACTACTAATGCTAACTAATGATACTCGCTGCTTCTACAACTACTAATGCTAACTAATGATACTCGCTGCTTCTACAACTACTAATGCTAACTAATGATACTCGCTGCTTCTACAACTACTAATGCTAACTAATGATACTCGCTGCTTCTACAACTACTAATGCTAACTAATGATACTCGTTGCTTCTACAACTACTAATGCTAACTAATGATACTCGTTGCTTCTACAACTACTAATGCTAACTAATGATACTCGTTGCTTCTACAACTACTAATGCTAACTAATGATACTCGCTGCTTCTACAACTACTAATGCTAACTAATGAGACTCGCTGCTTCTACAACTACTAATGCTAACTAATGATACTCATTGCTTCTACAACTACTAATGCTAACTAATGATACTCGCTTCTTCTACAACTACTAATGCTAACTAATGATACTCGCTGCTTCTACAACTACTAATGCTAACTAATGATACTCGCTGCTTCTACAACTACTAATGCTAACTAATGATACTGCTGCTTCTACAACTACCAATGCTAACTAATGATACTGCTGCTTCTACAACTACTAATGCTAACTAATGATACTGCTGCTTCTACAACTACTAATGCTAACTAATGATACTGCTGCTTCTACAACTACTAATGCTAACTAATGATACTGCTGCTTCTACAACTACTAATGCTAACTAATGATACTCGCTGCTTCTACAACTACAAATGCTAACTAATGATACTCGTTGCTTCTACAACTACTGATGCTAACTAATGATACTCGCTGCTTCTACAACTACTAATGCTAACTAATGATACTCGTTGCTTCTACAACTACTGAATGCTAACTAATGATACTCGTTGCTTCTACAACTACTAATGCTAACTAATGATACTCGCTGCTTCTACAACTACTAATGCTAACTAATGATACTCGTTGCTTCTACAACTACTAATGCTAACTAATGATACTGCTGCTTCTACAACTACTAATGCTAACTAATGATACTGCTGCTTCTACAACTACTAATGCTAACTAATGATACTGCTGCTTCTACAACTACTAATGCTAACTAATGATACTGCTGCTTCTACAACTACTAATGCTAACTAATGATACGCTGCTTCTACAACTACAATGCTAACTAATATACTGCTGCTTCTACAACTACTAATGTAACTAATGTACTCTTCTTCTACAACTACTAAGGCTAACTAATGATATCGTTGCTTCTACAACACTATGCTAACTAATGATACTCGCTGCTTCTACAACTACTAATGCTAACTAATGATACTGTTGCTTCTACAACTACTAATGCTAACTAATGATACTGCTCTCTGCTTCTACAACTACTAATGCTAACTAATATACTCGCTGCTTCTACAACTACTAATGCTAACTAATGATACTCGCTGCTTCTACAACTACTAATGCTAACTAATGATACTCGCTGCTTCTACAACTACTAATGCTAACTAATGATACTCGTTCTTCTACAACTACTAATGCTAACTAATGATACTCGATGCTTCTAAACAACTAATGCTAACTAATGACTGTGCTTCTACAACACTAATGCTACTAATGATATCGTTGCTTACAACTACTAATGCTAACTAATGATACTGCTGCTTCTACTAACTAATAATGCTAACTAATGATACTCTTGCTTCTACAACTACTAATGCTAACTAATGATACTCGTTGCTTCTACAACTACTAATGCTAACTAATGATACTGCTGCTTACAAACTAATGCTAACTAATGATACTCGTTGCTTCTACAACTACTAATGTAACTAATGATACTCGTTGCTTCTACAACTACTAATGCTAACTAATGATACTCGTTGCTTCTACAACTACTAATGCTAACTAATGATACTCGTTGCTTCTACAAATAATGCTAATAATGTCAACTCAATCTACAATGCTAATGCTAACTAAGATACTCGTTGCTTCTACAACTACTAATGCTAACTAATGATACTCGCTGCTTCTACAACTACTAATGCTAACTAATGATACTACGTTGCTTCTACAACTACTAATGCTAACTAATGATACTCGTTGCTTCTACAACTACTAATGCTAACTAATGATACTCGTTGCTTCTACAACTACTAATGCTAACTAATGATACTCATGTGCTTCTACAACATACTAATGCTAACTAATGATACTCGTTGCTTCTACAACTACTAATGCTAACTAATGATACTCGTTGCTTTTACAACTACTAATGCTAACTAATGATACTCGTTGCTTCTACAACTACCAATGCTAACTAATGATACTCGTTGCTTCTACAACTACTAATGCTAACTAATGATACTCGCTTTCTTCTACAACATACTAAATGCTAACTAATGTACTCGTTGCTTCTACAACTACTTAATGCATAACTAATGATACTCGCTGCTTCTACAACTACTAATGCTAACTAATGATACTCGCTGCTTCTACAACTACTAATCTAACTAATGATACTCGTTGCTTCTACAACTACTAATGCTAACTAATGATACTCGTTGCTTCTACAACTACAATGCTAAACTAATGATACTCGTTGCTTCTACAACTACTAATGCTAACTAATGATACTCGCTGCTTCTACAACTACTAATTGCTAAACTAATGATACTCAGTGCTTCTACAACTACTAATGCTAACTAATGATACTCGCTGCTTCTACAACTACTAATGCTAACTAATGATACTCGTTGCTTCTACAACTACTAATGCTAACTAATGATACTCGCTTGCTCTACAACTACTAATTGCTAACTAATGATACTCGCTGCTTCTACAACTACTAATGCTAACTAATGATACTCGTTGCTTCTACAACTACTAATGCTAACTAATGATACTCGCTGCTTCTACAACTACTAATGCTAACTAATGATACTCGCTGCTTCTACAATACTAATGCTAACTAATGATACTCGTGCTTCTACAACTACTAATGCTAACTAATGATACTCGCTCTTCTACAACTACTAATGCTAACTAATGATACTCGTTGCTTCTACAACTACTAATGCTAACTAATGATATCGTTGCTTCTACAACACTAAGTAACTAATGATACTCGTTGCTTCTACAACACTAATGCTAACTAATGATACTCGTTGCTTCTACAACTACTAATGAACTAATGATACTGCTGCTTCTACAACTATAATGCTAACTAATGTACTCTTGCTTCTACAACTACTAATGCTAACTAATGATACTCGTTGCTTCTACAACTACTAATGCTAACTAATGATACTGCTCTTCTACAACAACTAATGCTAACTAATGATACTCGTTGCTTCTACAACTACTAATGCTAACTAATGATACTCGTTGTTCTACAACTACTAATGCTAACTAATGATACTCGTTGCTTCTACAACTACTAATGCTAACTAATGATACTCGTTGCTTCTACAACTACTCAATGCTAACTAATGATACTGTGCTTCTACAACAACTAATGCTAACTAATGATACTCGTTGCTTCTACAACTAACTAATGCTAACTAATGATACTCGTTGCTTCTACAACTACTAATGCTAACTAATGATACTCGTTGCTTCTACAACTACTAATGCTAACTAATGATACTCGTTGCTTCTACAACTACTAATGCTAACTAATGATACTCGGATCCTGCTGCTTCTACAACTACTAATGCTAACTAATGATACTCGCTGCTTCTACAACTACTAATGCTAACTAATGATACTCGCTGCTTCTACAACTACTAATGCTAACTAATGATACTCGCTTCTTCTACAACTACTAATGCTAACTAATGATACTCGTTGCTTCTACAACTACTAATGCTAACTAATGATACTCGTTGCTTCTACAACTACTAATGCTAACTAATGATACTCGTTGCTTCTACAACTACTAATGCTAACTAATGATACTCGTTGCTTCTACAACTACTAATGCTAACTAATGATACTCGTTGCTTCTACAACTACTAATGCTAACTAATGATACTCGCTGCTTCTACAACTACTAATGCTAACTAATGATACTCGTTGCTTCTACAACTACTAATGCTAACTAATGATACTCGTTGCTTCTACAACTACTAATGCTAACTAATGATACTCGCTTCTTCTACAACTACTAATGCTAACTAATGATACTCGCTGCTTCTACAACTACTAATGCTAACTAATGATACTCGCTGCTTCTACAACTACTAATGCTAACTAATGATACTCGTTGCTTCTACAACTACTAATGCTAACTAATGATACTCGCTGCTTCTACAACTACTAATGCTAACTAATGATACTCGTTGCTTCTACAACAACTAATGCTAACTAATGATACTCGTTGCTTCTACAACTACTAATGCTAACTAATGATACTCGCTGCTTCTACAACTACTAATGCTAACTAATGATACTCGTTGCTTCTACAACTACTACTGCTAACTAATGATACTCGCTGCTTCTACAACTACTAATGCTAACTAATGATACTCGTATATTCATACAACAACAACTACTACTGCTATCACCATTACCACCCTCATCAATACCACCGCCAACATTACATCATCACTACCACCAACCACCATCTTGGCCACCATTCCAACTGATTCTATCGTTGCTGCTGCTGCAGCTCGCTCTTGTCTTGTTGTTCTTCTTTCTCTCTTTCCCTCTCTTCAACATCAAAGGATAGCATTGAGGTTCTTGGCCTGGTACTAATTAGTTTGTGGTGTGACGGGGCATGCATAGTGTTTGGTGATGTATGTATCGGATCAGAGAGCGGTCAATTTCACGTTTATGTTTTTTGTTTCCTCTCCCAATTTCTAAGCTATATTAATGGCCACAAATTCTAAGAAATTTTCACAATGCTAGGACAATGACGATGGGGATGGTAATCATGATGTTATGGAGTTCCATGCAGGATTGAGACTATACAAAAAGTCTGTGCTTTATGCTCAATTACAATAATGTAAATCCTGGTGTCAACCAGGCCCGAGAGATACAGACACCAGCTGTGCTGGTCAGGAAATTTCAGGAACACACCTTCGGTTCCAGTGCAAGCAAGCACACCCACCCATATAAACATCTCAAGCACACATACATATACGTTCAAAAACACACACTCACAGAGAGAGAGAGAGAGAGAACAGAGAGAGAGAGAGAGAGGGAGGGAGAGGGAGAGAGAGAGACAGAGAGAGAGAGGGAGAGAGAGACACACACACAGAGGGGAGAGAGAGAGAGAGAGAGAGAGAGAGAGAGAGAGAGAGAGAGAGAGAGAGAGAGAGAGAGAGAGAAACTGAAACTGAAACTGAAACTGTTTATTGTCATTACCCGAAAAGGTCTTTTGACAAGGGGGATAACAATTTTCCAGTAGTGCGACACATAATCCACTCTTTGTATGTGCGCAAATTCTTCACACATAATCAAAAAAATATCGAACATCCATTCCTTGAACAGTCGAACATATTCAAATCATATATAATGAACAATCATCCATTTTACCACTACTACATAATGCAAAGAAAACAACAACAAAAATATCAAAACAGTGTTCCCACATTCAGGCCAATAATTTGTCTAGGTTTAGACAAACCAAAATCTTTTTCACACACCCACACCCACTCACACGCATCCATATACGCTCACACGCGGGCGCGCGCTCGTACACACACACACACACATCAAAACTGTAATATGATGAAACATCTGGGCTAGACCACCCAAACCTTACATTTAGTGATAATAATATAATCTTCACATAACTGCCCCAAAATACTCTGTTAACAAGGGACATCACTATGCCTTTTATTTATTTGTTTTTTGGTTTGTTTGTTTTTTTGTTTTTGTTAACATATATAGTAAACCCTTATGTGTCTATATACCCTTTCAATATCCACTTCTAACATATTCTACAAATATACCATTATTTTCATATTATTAGCTACTCTTAAATTATCGGCAAACAAAGCAAAATAAAGCAAATGAAAACAGCTCTTTACAAAACAGAGTCTATAATAAAGCGGCTTCTTTTGGAGTTAACGTGATATAGCCCACATCAGTCAAAAGAGATTAAATTAATCCCAGTATGATATTGTCTAGCACTATTGTCGAAAGACAACTGAGCAAGCAAATACACACACAAATCCTCTCTCTGTCTCTCTCTTTCTCTGTCTCTCTCCATACACAAACACGTGCTGACAAACACACCTAACACGCACAAACACAAACACATGTGTACAAAACCACCCCCCACACCATCACACATCTCCCTGCCCTATGCACCCACGTATCAGAGGAACGTTTGCTATTCCAGTCCATTCATTTCAGTAAGGGTCAGGGTGTTACAGACGTGAAAGTGAGCCGCTGACCCCATTAATCGCCTTTGTCCTCATGTCACCTTTCCTTCCACAACACCTCCATCCCCCACTGAGTGACCACAGGTAACTCTATCCCCCTGGCGTTCTCACCTGACTCAACAAACCACAGGTGTAACCATTAGTCATGCTGTCTCTGCCTATCCCCCAGCCCTTTGCTCCCTCCAGCCTATCCATCCTACTGGTGTATAGCTGCTGCAGGTAGAAAGTTTTGCTTCTCGTGGTTGCTGCTTTGTTTTGGGGTTTGTTCGACGTAAAGAGTAATTTGTGACCTCCCACCACGAAATCAGTCTTAACTAGCATTTTGGGCATTTTGAGATATACATATCACTGGAATGTGTACATTCTGCTGATTATTTTGGTACTTAAATAAAGCTTGTACTCAAAAAAATGTAGAAGTTATGTATGTTAAAAATCATTATAAGTTGTATGACGGCCATTTTGAGAAAACGGCCTCTAAAGTTTTTGTGTGCTCTCCTACACATTTTCCATAAATGTCTATATTTGGTGGCTTTGACCCAGTTTGTTTCTAAATTTTGCTGTCATTATCTGAAAGGTGCACCAAAGAGCTTTCTGTCAGTATATTACATGTGCGGGTGCTGTACAGGTTACGGTTCATAATAAGAGACAAAAACAGGTACTTTTGGTAGAAAATTGCGTTCTTTCTGCTGAGATCAGTGCATTAAAATACCGATTTAAATTGATTAATAATATTCAAGAAAAAAATTTCTCTGGGGGATAGATTATAGTCTACAGAAATCAATTATGAGAAAAAGTCAAACACCCAGATAGACCCTCTGTCACTTTCAGCTCCTAGTGCTGTTCGACTGACAGCGAGTTAAGACTGATTTCGTGGTGGAAGGTCACATTTATTAGAAACACGAACATCAACCACCATGCACCGCCCACCCACCCAACTCTTGACAGAAAAACAAATAATTAACCAAACCAAAAGGAAAGAAAACAATCAAACAACGAAACAAAGAAGCGAATTCGAAAACAACAACAACAACAACAACAACAACAACAACCAAAACAAAACAAAACAAAAAAACAAACAAACAAAAACACTCCAAACAAACAAACAAACAAGCAAAACAAAAAACAAAACACAAATAAACAAACAAACAAATAAACCAACAAAACCACCCAAGAAAGAAACAAGCAAGCAAGCAAACAAAAGAGGACAAGCCATATAACTGATAACCCTTTTGCCCATAGAAAACAAAGACGAGAACACGATCACAGAACAGGCACAACTGAAACAAAGCCACCCAGATAAAAACAGGCCTACGGTATATTTTTTCTCTCGTATATTAAGGTACAACTACAACTATCTAGGAAATAAAATTCATCTTCAATTATTCTACAAAGAACATGTCCATTTTCTGTCTTCTCTCTCTCTGTTTCTGTCTGAGTGAGTGAGTGTGTATTTTTGTGTCCGCATGTTTGCATATGCGTGAGTGTGTTGATATGGTTACAGTTCTTCTAATCGTTAACACATAATCAGTTATCTGACAGACCCGATTGTTGAACTCAATTGATTTGGGTTTGTTTTCGTCTTTGATCAGCGTAAAATCATCATTTATGCTCTTCGCATTCTCCTTTACCCACCACTACCCAATCATACTGACCACAAGTAACTTCGTCTGTGATGTGTGTGCTAGTGTGGCTATTTTGCTTCCTTTTGCACTTGTTGAGTGTAAAACTGAAATTCATGTTTGTGCTGATGTAGATACTGTTTTTTGTTTTGTGTTTGTTTAGAGTCAAAACGAATTGTGTTGTTGTGTTGATGTGGTTATTGGTTTGTTATGGTGTTTGTTGAGAGTATCATTTAACATTATTACAGGCTTATCTGTTGATGCAGTCGCTGGTTTTGGGGGCGTTCGCGCGTATACACGCACACAGCACACACAAAAACACACACACACAACAACCCAACACACACACACACACACACACACACACACACACACACACACACATACACACACACGTGTGTGTGTGATTATGTGTAATTATGTATACATATATATCTATGTATATGTTATTATGTATATATATATATATATATATATATACATAAAATACACACACACCACAAACACACACACACAACACATCACACACACACCACACACACACACAATATATATATATATATATATATATATATATATATACACATACATATATATAATTATATATATATATGGAGGCACTGTGGATCAGAGATATCGACCTGGGGATAAACGTAAACGATGAGTATGGGCGTAGGGAACTGACCATTAAGTTGTAGTCTGGCTTTTCCTTGACCGCTATATGCTTGTCCCTGTTTCATGTTTACTGATTTCTTAACAAAATATGTTTTGTTTCTATTTTCAGAATATTGATATGATCCTGATGATGCCATTTATTGGCCAAAAATTACACACTGCATGATAATTCGGAAAAATCACCGTAGGCTCACATCAGCATCGTATATGTACATAAACTGTTGTAACGGGTCATGTATGAAGGAAGAATGAAGGGGACATTATGGACAACAGACTTGGGGATAGGGGAACAAAAAGGTCTCAGAATCAAAGAGACAGACAGAAACAATCATAGAAACAAGAAACGTGACAGAAAATGTTAATGGGTTAGGGTTAGAGTTATACACCTGACCACACTCTCTCCTTTCCCCTTCCCCATCTCACCCCAACCACTTACTGACAACGCCAAGAGATAAGTGGTTTGTTTTTTTTCATACGTCGTGTACATCGTGTCCGGGGACACATGGTGTTCTAGGGTATCCATCTCTTTCACATCTGACCTCATTCTCAACGATCCACATTGTCTCTTTCACACCCACACGCTGTACGTTTATACTACCTGTCGCCGTGCTGCAGCTCTTTGCTGCAATGGTGAGCGCCACAGACTACCGACTGGAAGGTTGTGGATTCAAATCCTACAAAACTATTTGGGTTTTTTTTTGTCCTGGCTGTTCCCTCACAGAGCTGAGCGTGCTTTCTGTTCACTGGGATGACTTGAACCACAGAGCTGAGTCTCATCTACTACACCAGTGCTTCATTGAGGATGTTGCTCAAATCTCTTGACCAACATAGCATGTGTCTGTATCCCTCGGGTCTGCTTGATGTTGTTACTGTTATTTTCGTTTAAATCCCAGCCGACTGCGTAGAGCCGTATCAGCCTATAACCGTTTCAAAACATACACAATACTTCAACAGGGGGAAAAAAGGAAAAGAAAATTTAAGTATACATATTAATGCATTCGCGCACATGATCTAAGGAGATGCCTCTGGCGTTGACAATTCCTCCAATTTATCGCACAGGGGATTTAAAAAAGATACCTGAATATAAATTAAACATAACTAAGGAACTAAAACACAACAGGCCTAAATTACCTAAAATTATTCCGCACATCTCATTTCCCTAGAGCCAAAAATGCACTGATTACATGTATCCAATTATCAATCCTAAGAGAAAAGTACGTAAGATTTTATCGAACACATACAGGTGAATGGACCAGCAAGGTAAGAGAAAATGATAGGAAGAAATGAAAAAAAAAAAAGCAAAGGAACAAGGCAGAAACAAAGAGATGACAGAAAACAGGAACTTTCTATCACAGAATTACCGGAAGGTGGGGATACATTTATATGAGGAGTCCCCGCCATCCCCATGGGGGTTAGGAGGAAGACGATAGAAAACAAATGAGCAAGACAGAAACAAAGGAATGACAGAAAAGAGGAAATTTCTAGCACAGAATTACCGGAAGTGGGGATACTATTTATACCGAGGAGTCCCCGCCATCCCCATGGGGGACTACTTGGTGCCGGGCAGCTTTATGACAGGAAGCACAGAGTACACAGCCCTGTCAGTGTCAATCCACCTATCATGCCCATTGTCATTGTCAGCATCATAGCAATGTAAAACATTTGTTCCAACCTCTGGGTGCTGAAAACGGGACAGAGAATAACAGGAATCAAAAGTGAGCACAAATGATACTGACTTAGTGGCATGACCCTTTAACACACACACACACACACACACACACACACACACACACACACACACACAC
>CM060307.1:91819240-91826740 GCA_030674185.1 Monoplex corrugatus | reverse complement strand
GAAAGAGAGAGACAGACAGACAGATACACAAACAGGCAGGCAGACAGACAGACAGACAGGCAGAGAGGCTGAGAGAGACACACACAATTAAACGAACACATAGATGAAACAGAGACAGCAGGTGGCATGTTAAGAACATTCGTTTAATCAAATAATGAGTTATTGAGTGCTCGTGCATAAGTTTTCGTAGACAGCAATATCTACCATCATCATCAGGTGCCCTGCAGCATGGTGTTGGCGACCATGGACTTCCAACCATCTCTATCTCTCGTTGCCCCCAGCATCTCCCCCACCCTCCTCATCCCCAGCCACTCTGCAAGTCCGTCCAGCATTCTCTCCCTGGGTCTACCTGGTGCTCTCTTTCCCTCCAGCTTTCCCGTTGTGACCAGGTGCTCCAAATCCCCCTTCCTCATAAAATGGCCTATAAATATTGCCTGTCTTTTCCTAATCTTCCTTATGAGTGATCTACTTGTGTCTGCCTCCATCAAGACTGTCTCGTTTGTTTTCTTTGCTGTCCATGGAACTCTCAACATTCTTCTGAGAAACCACATCTCGGTTGCCTCAATCTTGCTCTGGCTTTGTTTGCTGACTGTCCACGCCTCGCATCCGTACAACAGTATTGGTTCTATATAACATTCAAGGACTCTCTTTCTGATGTTAATTGATAGGCATTTGTTGGAAAGAATGCTTATCATCTTCTTGAATGCTGTTTTGGCTTGGCCGATTCTGCCAGCTATTTCCGATGTGCATCTGCCGTCTGATGAAATGACCGTTCCCTGGTATTTGAACTTATTATCCTGTGTCAAGGTTGTGCCATTTGCTGTTATTTTGCATGAGGGGATTTCATCTTTTTTACTGATCATCATGACTTCAGTCTTCCTGCTGTTTAGTTCCAACCCCTTACCTTTGCTTTCTATTTCTAGTATATTCACAAGGTTTTGTAGGTCCCTTTAATTTTCTGCAATTAGCACGGTGTCATCTGCAATGTTGTTTATCATTTTCCCTCCAACCTTTAATCCAGGGTCTTCTTCTAAGCAATAATCTACATGTACATTAAATTACAGTGTCTCGAAATATGTGACCCGTTTTCACAAAATGAGTCCTAACTCGCTGGCAGCGAAAAGCGCAGAGGCCCGGAAAAGGTGTGATGGGTCGATTATGTAAATTTTTACTTTTTATCAAAAATGGAATATTTAATTTTTAGATTACATGTACATGCACTCAGCACCTTATGATTCAATCAGAAAATGTATATAAAATACGTGTTAACCAGATAACGGTATGCTTTTTGTGTCAGAAAAAGGGATACATAAACTTAAATAACAAGACAATTACAGTAGATTATCACACCAATTTTTGTGTGCTATTGTGGCATGATGTGTTTTACCATGGTACAAAAATTTGGTAAAGATTGGTGAAGTACAAATACCTGTTGCTAAGGTAAAACTTTACTAAAGTGGTAAAAATTTTAAAACTTGATTTTCTCAAAATGGCTGCTTGCTACGTTACACACTTCAAACACCCATAACTTCCTTAGTTTTAGGAGTAGAATAATAAATGTCATATGAAAAGAAAGTTAATAATCTGGACATTTTGAAAATCATAAAATCATAAAATCTGTTATTTTCACCTTAGGATTCATTTTGTTAAAACGGGTCACATAATTATATAATCACTGCAGTATTACAGCAGGTTAAAATGACTGAGATCTCACCATTCAAGAAAGGTACATATAACCAATACAGCATCGAAAGGTCTAGATGTGTAGCGTGTTTTCGTCTGCCAGAATCTTTCTAAATGTTAACATTGTTGAAGTGTTTTGACAAGAACGTAAGCAAAACTGAAACACGTTTGATATTTAGCACACTGTTAAGTACACAGAAACGTGATGTGCACGTGAGCTCAGGGTTTTAAGTAGGAGGCAGCTTGTAATTACCAACAGGACATCTTGTAATCCAGGACGAAATATCGTGTAATTACGTAAGGACATCTTGCTATTAAGTGCAAGACATCCTGTAATAAAGTACGAGACATCATCTAATTAAGTACGAGACATAATTGTGTAAGGACATCTTATAATAAAATAGGAGTCGTCTTGTATTGAAGGAAAGACATCTTGTAATTAAGTACGAGACATCTGGTAATTAAGGACATTCAGGAGTCATCTAAAAAAAAAAAAAAAAAGGAAAGCTTGTAATTACATACGCGAAATCGTGTAACAAAGTAGATTATATCTTGTAATAAAGTAAGATCATCTTGTAATTAAGCAGGATACATCTTGTAATAAGACATGATAATCTTGTAACTAAATAAGGGTATCTTGTAATTAAATAAAGATATATTGTAATTATATACGAGACATCTTGTAATCAACCTGGAGACATCTTGTAACTAAGTAGGAGACATGTTGTAATAAAGTACAGAACATCTCGTAATAAAGCAGAAGACATCTTGTAATTAAGTACGAGACATCTTGTAATTAAGTACGAGATATCTTGTTATTAAGGAAATCTCGTAATAAAGTAGGAGACATCTTGTAATAAAGTACGAGACATCTTGTAATTAAGTACGAGATATCTTGTTATTAAGGACATCTCGTACTAAAGTAGGAGACATCTTGTAATAAAGTACGAGACACCTTGTAATTAAGTACGAGATATCTTGTTATTAAGGACATCTCGTAATAAAGTAGGAGACATCTTGTAATAAAGTACGAAACACCCTGCAAAAAAGTACAGGACATCTCGTAATAAAGTAGAAGATATCTTGTTATTAAATAGAAGACATCTTGTTATGGAGGAGTGTAAATTTGTACTATGCATCATGATTTGGGGCCTTAGAAATATCATTATTACTATTATCATGACAGTAGTCCACATTGACACATGTCATGTCATTATTAGTGCTATATTATGACAGTAGTCCACATTGACACATGTCATGTCGTTATTAGTGCTGTATTATGACAGTAGTCCACAGTGACACATGTCATGTCATTATTAGTGCTATATTATGACAGTGGTCCACATTGACACATGTCATGTCATTATTAGTGCTATATTATGACAGTAGTCCACATTGACACATGTCATGTCATTATTAGTGCTATATTATGACAGTAGTCCACATTGACACAAGTCATGTCATTATTAGTGCTATATTATGACAGTAGTCCACATTGACACAAGTCATGTCATTATTAGTGCTGTATAATGATAATAGCCCACAGTGACACAGGTCATGTCATTATTAATGCTATATTATGCCAGTGGTCCACACTGACACATGTCATGTCATTATTAGTGCTATATTATGACAGTAGTCCACATTGACACAAGTCATGTCATTATTAGTGCTGTATAATGATAATAGCCCACAGTGACACAGGTCATGTCATTATTAATGCTATATTATGCCAGTGGTCCACACTGACACATGTCATGTCATTATTAGTGCTATATTATGACAGTAGTCCACACTGACACAGGTCATGTCATTATTAGTGCTATATTATGACAGTAGTCCACACTGACACATGTCATGTCATTATTAGTGCTATATTATGACAGTAGTCCACACTGACACATGTCATGTCATTATTAGTGCTATATTATGACAGTAGTCCACATTGACACAAGTCATGTCATTATTAGTGCTATATTATGACAGTAGTCCACACTGACACATGTCATGTCATTATTAGTGCTATATTATGACAGTAGTCCACACTGACACATGTCATGTCATTATTAGTGCTGCATTATGACAGTAGTCCACATTGACACAGGTCATGTCATTATTAGTGCTATATTATGACAGTAGTCCACACTGACACAAGTCATGTCATTAAGGAAACACCCCATAAAGCAAGCTAACGTGATACACAAACCTCATTATCAACAGTAGTTGACACCATTACAGCAGACTTAAGTGACATACTCCTTGGACTTACTTATCTAATCGTTATGTGGACCATCAAAACAGGCAAACATGGCGTGAGATAATGATTAACTACAGTGTGCAGATACAACTACCTCCATTAAATGAGAGATGCAGTAATTAGCAGCAATCGTGTACCACGAAGTTAAGACTCCGATGGAAAGGATATCCTGTCTTTGTCAGTGTTTCTGCCGTTCCGTTTTCCTGCCTACAAGTGCACTCACATGTACGTTCCCCCAATGCCTCCACGTGTAATCTCAGAGATGATTACCAGACTGCTTCACTCTAATGTCCAGGTTTCTGTGCCAGCTGGTTGCTTCTACTGATAGAGCCATGGACTCGAGGTCTCACGTCTCGAGTTCAATCCCAGCCCGCAAAATAAAAACTGATCTGTTCGTTGCCCATCTTAACCCTTTAACGCCCACACCCTACCCACCAACTGCAAAAACTTAACCCTTTGACTCTCTCACCCTATTCACAACTGCAAAAACTTAACCCTTTGACTCTCTCACCCTATCCACCAGCTTCCTGCAGGAAGTCACGAGGGTTCAGTTTTTGCTTTGCTAGCATGGTTGACAATACAGGATGGCGGTAGAAAGGTGCGGGATTCAAAGGGTTAATACTTCCATCATCCTGGTATGTCAGTTTAATGTTTCATTTGTCTCTTCCTCCCCCCCCCCCCCCATTCCTCATTTCAAAAACCTTGCCAGCATAAGGTGTTGCGTAGGCTCAAGGTGTCTGCCAGATAACTGAAGACAGATTCGACTGGAGCGCGTAAGGAATTGTCCGAATGTGATGAATCCCTCTTGAAACACACTTCAAATTCCTGATTTCTGGGTAGTGTAAGACTGAAATGTTCAGTCGGGAATAAACTGTCCATTTGTAGTGCAAACACGACCTTGGCATGATCATCTTCCTGTCTCTTTTTCTGTTCTTTGGGAGGGGGGGGGGGGGGCTGGCAAAAAAATGGGAGAGGTAGGTTCACTTCCCAGGTTCCATCCCGTGAAGGCCAATTAGCCGTCTTGCCTTTCTATAGTATGATTAAAAAAATATGGTGGTGGCGCTGCACTGCGGCTACGCGCTCTCTACGGGAAGAACAGCCCCAGTTTCACATGGTGAGCCCATTGTGAATCCAGACCAGACCAGACCAGACCAGACCAGACCAGACCAGACCAGACCAGACTAGACCAAACCAAACCAGACCAGACCAGACCAGGCCAGACCAGACCAGACCAGACCAGACCAAACCAGACCAGACCAGTCCAGACCAGACCAGACCAGACCGGACCAGACCAGACCAGACCAGACTAGACCAAACCAGACCAGACCAGACCAGACCAAACCAGACCAGACCAGACCGGACCAGACCAGATCTGCAGACCAAACCAAACCAAACCAAACCAAACCAAACCAAACCAAACCAAACCAAACCAAACCAAACCAAACCAAACCAAAAACACACCCCCCCCCCCCCAAAGAAAGAAAGAAAGAAACAAACAAACAAAACAAAACAAACAAACAAACAAAACCGCCAAATGAATATGAATATGAATGCCGATAGTTCAAATAAGCCACATGGCAGGCGTCTCCAGTTTACAAGTCTTCACGAGTTTTTAAAGTCCAAAGTCCTGTAGTTGACGATCTGGCCGAGTGAATGTGGGAGGTACTTTAATGTCTAAAGTAAATCACGAAAGTTAAACTTGTCTAGATCCGCACTGCATGTACAGCCATAAAAACAGCCCCAGGATCGGCTCATCTGGGAAACATGTAATGACAGACAGCATTAGGACAAGTAGGTAAAGTGGAAGACACCATGTAATTAGCTGTAGGTCACACCGTTCATATGTAAATACTGAAGTACTGAAAAAAAATGTGAGACATGTCATATCCCTCCACACATTTCTGTTTGCACACCCCTTCTACAGAAGCAAACTAAACTTGAGTTAAACTTGCTCAATCGTTGCACGTCATCCCCCCTCCCCCTCCCCTGTAAATTTTGTCAGCAATATCGAAATGAAATGGACAGACTCTTTGCACTTAACATAAGTTAGAATGTTACACACAACCATTAAACACGTTGAAATGAAACAAATTATGCAATTAACCCAGTTCCCTTAAAGTAAGGTGTATTTAATCCAAACTTTGAAATCCAATTCTCTTAATTAAAGCAAACCAAATTTACTTCAAACGTTCAAATCCAGGTCTTTTAAAGCAACTTACATTCATCTCCTACTTTCAAAATCATTTCGTATTTTTACTAAAACAAGATGAAATGATTTCACGATTGTTTGTTGGCTCATCCAATTTTTTTAACGCAATACACTCGACCTAAGAGCGTTAGACGTGCGAGCGGCTTTATGAACTACAGATCGTCAGCTGGTCTTTTGAATAAGTTGGCTTAGGAAACGACTATTATAGACAGCCCTTCAATAAGCATCTTTTATAGCTATTGAATGCACATAATGGACACGCTCTTCGTCCTTACTGTATTCAGATCATTTATGTCACAATGATTTTACCATGGACTCGGGTGCTGTCCCAAGGCAGAGCACGTCGCCGCAGCGCAGTGCCACCTATTTCTGTTTACGTTGAAAGTGGATTTTTCTGCTGAATTTTACTAAAGATAAGTCCGGTGCCATGGGATCTTTAACGTGTTCTTATAGGACGCGTGTTTCCAAACACTTACAGACTGCTCCAGGTCCGCAGGCAATTTCCAGGATTCCTCTTTTGTGTTTATGTTATATCAAGATTCCAGGGACGGTACAAAGGCACTTCAGTTATTTTAGTTCTTTCTTATCCCAAGAGCTGTTTTCAAACCTTCGCCAGCTGCTGAAATTGTGAGCATCTGATCCCCATCACTGATAGCAGCTCAGGTAAAGCAGACTTCCGCTTCCGATTTCTCAAGAATATACACACAGCGCTCAGCGCTTGGATGATTTTCGTGTGTGCTACATTTCACCGTAATGTAATAAACATGCAGAATACTCATGGGCGACTTCATCGCTTAAGTATAATAAGAAATATGATACTAAATGATCGCTGAATTGACTTCATCGTTACAGTCATTATTGCAGCCTGATTTTTTTGTTATGGCGCCATTATCATTAATGTTTACAGCTCAGCCGACTGCGCACAGCCATGTCTGAGCTATAACCATATCAACTTCTCTTTGAACCTGGGAAGAAACAGGAAAAGAAAATTACACATATCAGTGTATTTAGGCACATAATCTAAAAATAAGCCCCTGGGGTTGTTAATCAACCCGACCAATTTATCCCCAAGTGGTTAAAAAACAAAACAAAAACAAACCAGACCTGAATACAAATGCACATACATCACTTAGTACACTAGAACAGAAAAAAAAAACAGAACTCATTACAAATATATAAACATAACTTAGTCCTCTAAAACATATATAAATACTGGCCAAAATGGTCTAAAATAGTTTCTGCACATCACATTTTTTATAGCCAAAATTGCAATTAACGCATGTGCCCAATAATCAATCCTAAGCACGGAAGGTTTTAAAGAACACATACAGGAGCAGCAAGGCAGAAAATA
>CM060307.1:91796740-91816740 GCA_030674185.1 Monoplex corrugatus | reverse complement strand
CACTGGCTCCCTGTATCAAAGCGCATACAGTACAAACTAGACACCATGTGCTACAAAAGCCTCAATAACGCAGCCCCCGATTACCTGTCAAGCCTACTTGAGATCTATGTTCCCTCACGTACCCTCCGCTCTGCCTCCGATCCTCTGACTTTTCGCTTTCCACGCACTAAGCTCAATACCTATGGTCCACGAGCCTTCTCTGTTTCTGGTCCATTCTCCTGGAACAAACTTCCTCTCTCAGTCCGTCAGCAACCTACTTTCGTCTCCTTCAAGTCCGCTCTCAAAACTCACCTTTTCTCCTCCGCATGAAATCCTAACCTCACTCAACCCCCCCCCCCCACTCTGCAGCCTGTCTCCACTCGGAGGGGAATCACATGGTTATAATATATAATTGTATATGCTATGCTCTCTATAATTTTCCATTGCTTTTATTCTTGCTTTTATTGCTTTTATTCTTTCTCCCCATTTATAGCCATGCGCGCGCGCGCGCGCGCGCGCGCCGTGTGTGTGTGTGTGTGTGTGTGTGTGTGTGTGTGTGTGTGTGTGTGTGTGTGTGTGTGTGTGTGTGTGCGTGCGTGCGTGTGTGTGCGTGCGTGCGTGCGTGCGTGCGTGCGTGTGTGTCTGCTTCAGCGCTTAGATTTGATTTTATCAAGATTTTGCGCTATATAAATATTGTAATTATTATTATTATTATTATTATGCTGGTATATCTGTAGATGTTGATCATCTGAGCGATACTGTCACTGGAGCAGTGTAAGGGGGTAGGGTTGTTACATTTGTGCACGTGCATCACTAGAACACGTCTTAACATTTTTATTTGCGCGAACGTGGTGTTAATGATAATCGATAAAGGACAATGACGATGACCGACGATGATGATAATAATGATGATGACGACGACGATGATGATGATTGTGATTGTGATGACGACGATGATGATAATGACGATGAAATGATAACCAATAAAGATGATGATGACGATGATGATGATGATGCTGATGCTGATGCTGATGGTGATGGTGACGATGACTTTAACAACAACAACAACAACAACAACAACGACAACAACGACGACGACGACAGCAGCAGCACCACCAACAGCAGCAGCAACAGCAGCGGCATCAAGAATACGAATAATACGAGGAACAAAAAGGAAAACCAATCGCCGTGGTGCAGTGTTTAAGCACATCGTATCAACGAGTGGCAGATTGTGGGTTCAATCCTACTGGTCCTGTCCAAATCGTTTGGGATTTTTCGACCCTAACCAGCCAGGGTTGAACGTGCCACCGGCTCGTTGGGAAGACAGGTACCCCATAGTCGAGTCTTGTTTACTTCACAGATGCGCATTTGCTGAAACTTTCTGACCAACACCGCATATGCTTGTATCTCTCTGGCCTGGTTGATACCAGAATGTATTATGAAAGGAAGTATAGAGTACAGCCGTCACACAGTCTCAATGTAGAATGGAACTCCATATACCAGAATGTATTATGAAAGGAAGTATAGAGTACAGCCGTCACACAGTCTCAATGTAGAATGGAACTCCATATACCAGAATGTATTATGAAAGGAAGTATAGAGTACAGCCGAGTCACACAGTCTCAATGTAGAATGGAACTCCATATACCAGAATGTATTATGAAAGGAAGTATAGAGTACAGCCGAGTCACACAGTCTCAATGTAGAATGGAACTCCATATACCAGAATGTATTATGAAAGGAAGTATAGAGTACAGCCGAGTCACACAGTCTCAATGTAGAATGGAACTCCATATACCAGAATGTATTATGAAAGGAAGTATAGAGTACAGCCGAGTCACACAGTCTCAATGTAGAATGGAACTCCATATACCAGAATGTATTATGAAAGGAAGTATAGAGTACAGCCGAGTCACACAGTCTCAATGTAGAATGGAACTCCATATACCAGAATGTCTTATGAAAGGAAGTATAGAGTACAGCCGAGTCACACAGTCTCAATGTAGAATGGAACTCCATATACCAGAATGTATTATGAAAGGAAGTATAGAGTACAGCCGAGTCACACAGTCTCAATGTAGAATGGAACTCCATATACCAGAATGTATTATGAAAGGAAGTATAGAGTACAGCCGAGTCACACAGTCTCAATGTAGAATGGAACTCCATATACCAGAATGTATTATGAAAGGAAGTATAGAGTACAGCCGAGTCACACAGTCTCAATGTAGAATGGAACTCCATATACCAGAATGTATTATGAAAGGAAGTATAGAGTACAGCCGAGTCACACAGTCTCAATGTAGAATGGAACTCCATATACCAGAATGTATTATGAAAGGAAGTATAGAGTACAGCCGAGTCACACAGTCTCAATGTAGAATGGAACTCCATATACCAGAATGTATTATGAAAGGAAGTATAGAGTACAGCCGAGTCACACAGTCTCATTGTAGAATGGAACTCCATATACCAGAATGTCTTATGAAAGGAAGTATAGAGTACAGCCGAGTCACACAGTCTCAATGTAGAATGGAACTCCATATACCAGAATGTATTATGAAAGGAAGTATAGAGTACAGCCGAGTCACACAGTCTCAATGTAGAATGGAACTCCATATACCAGAATGTCTTATGAAAGGAAGTATAGAGTACAGCCGAGTCACACAGTCTCAGTCTAGAATGGAACTCCATATCATCATGATTATCATCCCCATAGTGGTCATTATAAGACAACTGTGAATATTTGTTCCATCTTCCGTGCCGTTAATCCTTTCGACCCCTTATTGGATCCACTAGCACCCTGCATTGTCACTATGCCCACAAAGCAAAACCTTCACCCTTTGTCTCCTTCACCCTATCCACCAACTTCCTGCAGGGCGTGGGTGTCAAAGGGTTACAGTAGTGTTTGACAAACAAACAAACAAACAAACAAACAAACAAACAAAGTAGTGTTTGACAAACAAACAAACAAACAAAATAATCAAAGGACACAACTCCCATGTTGTATAGAACTTCTCAAATCTAACACAGCCTACGCCACCCACTCAGCTAGCATAGAAGCAGACACAAAGTACAAAAACAGCAAGCTCAGAACACTCCTCAAAAAAGGAGCGTCCAAGCCTACCTTTATACTCTGCAACTCTACACATAACTATGAGAGAGGAGAGAAATACATACAATATATTGATCTTATGTTCAAGATTGACATAGTCTTTTATTTTTGAACTGACCAAACACACACACAAAAGATGAGTACAAATGAAGATGCCAAAGTGCGAAGACACGCCAGAGCAAACAGACCCGAAGAAGATGACGATCACGATGATGAAGGGACAAAAAAGAAGAAATTGAAGAAGATGATGATGATAATGTCCGTGCAGGTGTGGCCAACACTCACGAATTACGTGGCAGAGACGAGGTGATGCTCCTGTATCATTCTTGTTGTAAAATAATAAGTCCGAGATGAGAATTAGTTTGATCTTTATGCGTGTGTGTGTGCATGCCCCCACGCACGCGCGTGTGTGTCTGTGTGTGTGGGAGCGTGTGTGTGTCTGTGTATGTGTCTGTGTGTGCATGCAAGCAATATGTGCATAACTAAATGGACGCGTTCACGCTACATTGTGTACATGTGTGAGACTGACTGTCTTAGTGTGTCCGTCTGTCTGTGAGTATGCATATGTTACCACTCATCATCATATCATCAGGTGCCCTGCCGCATGGCGTTGGCGATCATGGACTTCCATTTGTCCCTATCTCTCGTTGCCCCTAGCATCTCCCCCACCCTCCTCGTCCCCAGCCACTCTGCAAGTCCGTCCAGCATTTTCTCCCTGGGTCTACCTGGTGCTCTCTTTCCCTCCAGCTTTCCCGTTGTGACCAGGTGCTCCAAATCCCCCTTCCTCATAAAATGGTCTATAAATGTTGCTTGTCTTTTCCTAATCTTCCTTACGAGTGATCTACTTGTGTCTGCTCCATCCTTATAACTAACTGGTGTCTGTCAGTATGCTATGTTACACTAGTTCTTATAAACTGACTGGTGTCTGTCAGTATGCATATGTTACCACTAGTTCCTTATAAACTGACTGGTGTCTGTCAGTATGCATATGTTACCAGTAGTTCCTTATAAACTAACTGGTGTCTGTCAGTATGCATATGTTACCACTAGTTCCTTATAAACTGACTGGTGTCTGTCAGTATGCATATGTTACCACTAGTTCCTTATAAACTAACTGGTGTCTGTCAGTATGCATGTGTTACCACTAGTTCCTTATAAACTAACCGATCAAATGTTGTAGTTAGAATTGTTGCACCCTTTATATTATACCCTAGTCTTTGTCGTTAGTACATTTCTTAGCTGGTGCATTCCATGACATTTGAACCATTTGTTGCAGGAAACTGGATTTTACTGAGGACACTAAAACCGCACGGAACAGGCCTTTAAAGAACCTTAACTCAGGCCTTTAAAGAACCTTAACCCAAGCCTTTAAAGAACCTTAACTCAGGCCTTTAAAGAACCTTAACTCAGGCCTTTAAAGAACCTTAACCCAAGCCTTCAAAGAACCTTAACTCAGGCCTTTAAAGAACATTAACTCAGGCCTTTAAAGAACCTTAACCCAAGCCTTTAAAGAACCTTAACTCAGGCCTTTAAAGAATCTTAACTCAAGCCTTTAAAGAACCTTAACTCAGGCCTTTAAAGAATCTTAACTCAGGCCTTTAAAGAACCATAACTCAGGCCTTTAAAGATCCTTAACTCAAGCCTTTAAAGAACCATAACTCAGGCCTTTAAAGAACCTTAACTCAAGCCTTTAAAGAACCTTAAACTCAGGCCTTTAAAGAATCTTAACTCAAGCCTTTAAAGAACCATAACTCAGGCCTTTAAAGATCCTTAACTCAAGCTTTAAAGAACCATAACTCAGGCCTTTAAAGATCCTTAACTCAAGCCTTTAAAGAACCATAACTCAGGCCTTTAAAGAATCTTAACTCAAGCCTTTAAAGAACCTTAACTCAGGCCTTTAAAGAACCTTAACTCAAGCCTTTAAAGAACCATAACTCAGGCCTTTAAAGATCCTTAACTCAAGCCTTTAAAGAACCTTAACTCAGGCCTTTAAAGAACCTTAACTCAAGCCTTTAAAGAACCTTAACTCATGCGTCAGTCAGTGCAGGCTTCAAAGTGTATTCAAAACAGCAAACTCCGAGTCCAAAACTCGTCCGGGTCCATTATTTCTCAGTTTAAACCATGTTTATAGAGTTACTTCCCTTTACTCAGTTTTGGATCTAAGAGTGTGTTTGGCAGTCTTTCTTTTAAGTTCTATGCTGAACATGTCAAAACATCGGATCTCTACAGCGGAGGTAGTAGGCAGCCTCAGGCAGAAATGGTGGTATCTTGAGGCATTAGTGTCCTGGACAGGATAAAATTGTGACTGAGATATAAACATGCAACGCGTTAGAGAGTGTTAAGAGGAGAGAGGATGTTTCTAGATGGTTGGTAGCTCATTTACTATTGTAACGTTACTTTCAACGACCTTTAGCGTGATTTATATATAAATGTGCGGGCCTTTACTGGAGATCTTTACCAGATTTTGGTCCCAACTGTGGACTGCTCAAAGATGAAAATCACACAAACTGAAAAAAAAAAAAACCAACAAAAAACGAAACAACAAACAAACAAACAAACAACAAAACAAAAAAATCCACAACAACAAAAACCCGGCACTTTTCGAGAAAGGTGTTCGAATAGCACTTTCTGGGGAATTTCTGACAATAGCTAATATCTGTATTCTCTGTTGTGCCAGTCTACCATTGGAGGCTACTCAATGTTTACAAGTATTTAGTCGAAGGTTCTTCAAGGTGACGAGAGACCTAGAGAAGCGGTCTGGGTTTTCTGAAATGATTTTTGTGTGGAAAGAGATCGTTGGCATGGGGTTGACCGTCTTGTAATCATGATACTTTAATTAACCGGACAGAACGCCACGGTTCATATCATGTGCGTTTCAGGGGCCAGCCACCAACAGAAGCGCATAAACTGAATATGGTGACCCTCAAGGCCACAACACAGCCACCAACAAAAGCGCATAAACTGAATATGGTGACCCTCAAGGCCACAACGCAGCCACCAACAGAAGCGCATAAACTGATATATGGCGACCCTCAAGGGCCACAACAAAGCCACCAACAGAAGCGCATAAATGAATATGGTGACCCTCAAGGCCACAACACAAGCCACCAACAGAAGCGCATAAACTGAATATGGTGACCCTCAAGGCCACAACACAGCCACCAACATAAACGACATAAACTGAATATGGTGACTCAAGGCCACAACAGTCTCAGAAACTGTACAAACGAAGCATTACAGACAAAGACATAAAATCTGACAGAAACGAACAGACGTGCTGTTTGGTGTATCCTATATCGCGTGCTGTTTGGTGTATTCCTATATCGCGTGCTGTTTGGTGTACTCCTATATCGCGTGCTGTTTGGTGTACTCGTATATCGCGTGCTGTTTGGTGTATTCCTATATCGCGTGCTGTTTGGTGTACTCCTATATCGTGTGCTGTTTGGTGTACTCCTATATCGTGTGCTGTTTGGTGTACTCCTATATCGCGTGCTGTTTGGTGTACTCCTATATCGCGTGCTGTTTGGTGTACTCCTATATCGGGTGCTGTTTGGTGTACTCCTATATCGCGTGCTGTTTGGTGTACTCCTATATCGTGTGCTGTTTGGTGTACTCCTATATCGTGTGCAGTTTGGTGTACTCCTATATCGTGTGCAGTTTGGTGTACTCCTATATCGTGTGCTGTTTGGTGTACTCCTAAATCGTGTGCTGTTTGGTGTACTCCTATATCGTGTGCTGTTTGGTGTACTCCTATATCGTGTGCTGTTTGGTGTACTCCTATATCGCGTACTGTTTGGTGTATTCCTATATCGTGTGCTGTTTGGTGTACTCCTATATCGTGTGCTGTTTGGTGTACTCCTATATCGTGTGCTGTTTGGTGTACTCCTATATCGCGTGCTGTTTGGTGTACTCCTATATCGTGTGCAGTTTGGTGTACTCCTATATCGCGTGCTGTTTGGTGTACTCCTATATCGTGTGCTGTTTGGTGTACTCCTATATCGTGTGCTGTTTGGTGTACTCCTATATCGTGTGCTGTTTGGTGTACTCCTATATCGTGTGCTGTTTGGTGTACTCCTATATCGTGTACTGTTTGGTGTACTCCTATATCGTGTGCTGTTTGGTGTACTCCTATATCGTGTACTGTTTGGTGTACTCCTATATCGTGTGCTGTTTGGTGTATTCCTATATCGCGTGCTGTTTGGTGTACTCCTATATCGCGTGCTGTTTGGTGTACTCCTATATCGTGTGCTGTTTGGTGTACTCCTATATCGTGTGCTGTTTGATGTAATCCTATATCGTGTGCTGTTTGGTGTACTCGTATATCGTGTGCTGTTTGGTGTACTCCTATATCGCGTACTGTTTGGTGTACTCCTATATCGCGTGCTGTTTGGTGTACTCCTATATCGTGTGCTGTTTGGTGTACTCCTATATCGTGTGCTGTTTGATGTATTCCTATATCGCGTGCTGTTTGGTGTACTCCTATATCGTGTGCTGTTTGGTGTACTCCTATATCGTGTGCTGTTTGGTGTACTCCTATATCGTGTGCTGTTTGGTGTACTCCTATATCGTGTGCTGTTTGGTGTACTCCTATATCGTGTGCTGTTTGGTGTACTCCTATATCGTGTGCTGTTTGGTGTACTCCTATATCGCGTACTGTTTGGTGTACTCCTATATCGTGTGCTGTTTGGTGTACTCCTATATCGTGTGCTGTTTGGTGTACTCTTATATCGTGTGCTGTTTGATGTATTCCTATATCGCGTGCTGTTTGGTGTACTCCTACATCGTGTGCTGTTTGGTGTACTCCTATATCGTGTGCTGTTTGGTGTACTCCTATATCGTGTGCTGTTTGGTGTACTCCTATATCGTGTGCTGTTTGATGTACTCCTATATCGTGTGCTGTTTGGTGTACTCCTATATCGTGTGCTGTTTGGTGTACTCCTATATCGTGTGCTGTTTGGTGTACTCCTATATCGTGTGCTGTTTGGTGTACTCCTATATCGCGTGCTGTTTGGTGTACTCCTATATCGTGTGCTGTTTGGTGTACTCCTATCGCGTGCTGTTTGGTGTACTCCTATATCGCGTGCTGTTTGGTGTACTCCTATATCGCGTGCTGTTTGGTGTACTCCTATACCGCGTGCTGTTTGGTGTACTCCTATATCGCGTGCTGTTTGGTGTACTCCTATACCGCGTGCTGTTTGGTGTATTCCTATATCGCGTGCTGTTTGATGTACTCCTATATCGCGTGCTGTTTGGTGTACTCCTATATCGCGTGCTGTTTGGTGTACTCCTATATCGCGTGCTGTTTGGTGTACTCCTATATCGCGTGCTGTTTGGTGTACTCCTATATCGCGTGCTGTTTGGTGTACTCCTATATCCAGTGAGACTAACGCGTGTATCGAGCTCAGTCATGCCACAGTCGGTTTCTTTTGAAGACGCGCCAGTGAGAGAAGCCAAGACAGCGCCAGCCCTCTCAGAGGTGGTGTTAACTCCCTGTGCTGGCTACGTCCATACTGATTAGTCAGCACATCTTGTTGCAACAGACAGGTCTTCTTGATGACACAATCCTCCTTACGGGAACAACAGTACTTAACTACGATTGATGGTTTGTAGCTGTCTGGTATGCCATGAAACTACGTACATCAGTACTGTAATTCTTCATCTTCTTCTGTTTCGTCTACCATTGCTACAACTATTTACATCAGTACTGTAATTCTTCATCTTCTGTTTTGTCTACCACTACTACAACTATTACTACTGTATAAAGATGGGTTAAAGTGTCCAATTTATTTATGACAATAAAAAGATAGGCGTATATCATGCCTGCTTTGTTTGAAGAATATGAATAAAAGTTACTTAATTACGTCAACAAAAGAAGAATAAAAAAGCTTGGTGGCTTACGGCCGAATGGAATGAAACAATAGACAGATCTGTATTTTTAATACATTCCAAGATACTCGTATCTGCTGCATAAAAACAATCCAACTGTCAACAATGGACAAACCAGTGCATTGGCAAGTCACACCTCAGTTTGGTAAAATAAAGTTAAGCTTGATGGAGGTTTTTAAAATCACTTAAGCGCATAAAGCATGTTGAAATGACTGTATGTACTTCAATTATTTAACACATCTTACAGAATTCATAAAGACTCAATTGCAAACTACGTCTTTTAGAACAAATGACGTCTTTCAGAAACTTGAACAAAGAGAATGCAATTGTGGTCCTGACGAATTACGTATCGAAGACTGTCATCCAATGAATAGAAGGAATGTTTGGTCACACTCTTTCTCACACTGCCAAGCTGCTCAAAGGCTGTATGTAGTTTACATGATTCATGTCATCACTATGCTGTTTGTATAATGCTGAGATTCCAGGGACTGCACGGTATTACTTTACCTATTTTGATTCATGGGTTGTTTAGGTATTTACTCGAACCTATATTTTCAAGTAGCCTTCCTGCACACATTTAAATGACACACAGTTGGTCTCCTTTCATTTTCTAGTTTTAACAATGCTCTATTGTCATCTCCTCCATCTAAAAAATAAAACAAAACAAATGAAAGCCTCAACAGCCAACAACAAAAACCCCGAGCAATTAAAGAGAGGCAGGTGTGGAATGAGGAAAAGATGTTACCAACATTTTAAGAGCACGAGGGAAGTTTATAACAGATCCCAAGAGCCGTTTTCAAACCAATATCCCTGCCGAAGGTGCGCTGATAATAGGTCAGGTAAAACAAACAGGTAAAACAGACATCTATTTCAAACTGCTCAAGAAGTCACACATGGCATGGATGATTCCAGAAAAGCAGTGGTCTAATGGCTACAGCACTCCTCTAGGAAATGAGAGGTCCCAGGATGGAAGAGAAATTCCTCCTTCCTCTCCATGTATGTTGATCTAGATAATAATATTATCTACAGTTATATATTGTATAACTGTAAACAGAGACTCTCTCCTTCCTCTCCTTCCCTCTCCTCCTCTCCATATATAGTAGTTTAGATAATACATGACCGTAAACAGACGTTTCCCTCCTTCCGCTCCTTATTGGTAGTCTGGATAATATATACCGTATCCTCCGCGTATTTAGTCTGCATAAGACAGGTGAGAAAATAATTGTCCTTGTTAACATTCTGTAGGAAAGTTCACCTGATAAACATAACTATCCATGTTCAGAAAAAATATATCGCTTCTTTGTGGTGTTGAGATCTCTTTGAATACAGTCATCTGAACTGACATGGGAAATACGTTGTTACAAGACTAGGCCTTAAATACACAGCACAGCACAGCACAGCACAGCACAGCACAGCACAGCACAGCACAAGCACAGCACAACAGCACAAGCACAGCACAACACAACAGCACAGCACAGCACAACAGCACAGCACAGCACAACAGCACAGCACAGCACAGCACAGCACATGCAGCACAGCACAGCACAGCACTGCACTGCACTGCACAGCACATGCACTGCACAACTGCACAGCACAACAACGCACAGCAATAGCACAGCACACATGCACAGCACAGCACTGCACTGCACTGCACTACGCAAAACGCTACGTTACACTACACTACACCTGCAACTATACTCAACTAGCACCACACTACACTAATAATATACTATACTACAATACACAACAACCCGACAGAACACAGTACAATACTCACTATATCTCACGCGTTTGGCATGTCAGGAAGACATATATTCACGTTAGTTGTAATATTTCTTCTTTATTACAAGAGTCTGGATTTGTTCAAGAGGGATTCATCACACTCAGACAATACCATATGCGCTCCACCCAAACGTGACAGCAATTACCAGGCAGATTCCCTGACCATGGGCAAAATCCCATGCGCTGCCAAGATCATGAAACCGGGAAGGGGGTGAGAACGGACCTGTCAACACTGAGCTGACACCACCAGAATGATGGAAACATCAAGAGGGACAGAGAACAGGCCGACTTGAGTCCACAGTTGTATGATAAGAACCAAGATGCACTACCGCTTGATACCATGTTTAACAGAACGACTGCTTCATTGTATTATCTGACCGATTAGCTCTGAACATTTAGAGATTCATTATTGTGATGATTTGGGTTCGCTCCCCGTAGAGGCATCAACTTTTCTCCTCAGTTTGACCGGAAAATCGAACTGAACGTCTAGTCCTTCGGCAGGGGACGAAAAACGAGTCCGACCCGTGTGACTTCTGGCTGCGCACGCTAAAGATCCCACGGCAGTTGAAAAATCGTGAAGAGCAGGGCATTGGCCGGCTGCCTTGGTATAAAACATTGGAGAGATAGGTTGATTTCCCAGGTCCCACCCCTAGAAGACCAATTAGCTTTTTTGCCTTTCTGAAGTCTTGGTAAAAAAAAAAAGTAAATATGAATATGAATTTGAAGAGACGGAGAGGGGATGGCGCCACCCTCGTGGTGCTGGCCCCGAGAAAAGTTGAGGTCTCTGCCACCTCACTCCCCTACGACCCCAGGGTTATGGAACTATCTAGGTAGGACCTCAGGACCAGGTCAGCTCGTGGGGCTTATGTGCAGGCTTAAGGCTTGTGCTGTGATTATTCTGGATTTTCTCAATCAAATGGCACCTGTGAAGTAGTGCATATGAAACTGATTCCGAGCGTCGTCTTGAGAAATTGAAATTGAAACTGATACTTATTGGATCAAAAGATGCGAGTATCATACTCGAGCATGTTCATTACCAGTCGATATTTTATCAGTTTTATTCACACAATTGTTAATGACACACCAGTACCAACAACAACAGCAGCAAGAATAAGAAAAATACATAGAAGAAACAGATGGAGTAGATAAACAAGTTGATGTTTGTCGTTCAGGTGCTCTGAACACACACACTGTTTACATGGCAGAGACAAATTGCTGCTCACCTGCTTATTATCTTTCGTGGTGAGTGTGTGTGTGTTGTGTGTGTGTGTGTGTGGTGTGTGTGTGTGTGTGTGTGTGTGTGTGTGTGTGTGTGTGTGAGAAAGAGAAGAGAGAGAGGACAGACAGACAGAGCAGACAGACAGAGACAGAGACAGAGACAGACAGACAGACACAGACAGACAGACAGAAAGACACAGACAGAAAGACACAGACAGACAGACAGACAGACACAGACAGACAGACAGACAGAGACAGACAGACAGACACAGACAGACAGACAAACAGATGACAGACACAGACAGACAGACAGACAGACAGACAGACAGACAGACAGACAGAATGCGCAACGAGTTCATGCCTGATTGAGTGTGTGCATGTGTGAGACTGTGCGTGCTAGTCCGTTTGCTTGTAAGCGTATGCACGTGTGTACTCACACGTTTCTATATTTACTAGTTGATGAAACATTGCAACAACACTTATTCTTTGTTAAAAAAGACTGACCAGGGCTGCGTTTCTCAACTGCAGCATTCCGTAAAATTTGTGCCATTTGTAGGAAACCATAGAATCGACAGTGGCAATAAAAAACGCCACGATCAAGTCTCACAGGAGGCTTAGTATTGACCGATGACTGTGAAGTTATTTCTGTTTAAAGCCCCGCCGACCGCAGAGAGCCATATCAGACTATAACCGTTTCAAAACATACACAATACTTCAACAGGCGAAAATGGAAAACAAAATCAAGTACACATACCAGTGTATCTGCACACATAATCTAAGAGATGCCCTTGGAGTCGACCACTCCGTCCAATTTATCGCACAAAGGATTTAAAAAACATACCTGAATACAATTTAAACATAACTAAGGACACTAAATATATATGAAAACGGGCTTAAATTACCTAAAATTGCTTTCGCACATCTCAATTCCTTAGAGCCAAAAATGCACTTAATACTTGTACCCAATTATCAATCCTCAGAGAAAGTATGTGAGACTTTATCGAACAGATACAGGGTGAATGGACCAGCAAAGTAGAAAAGAACAGAAGAAATGACAGACAGCAATGGAGAGGAAGAAAGAGTGACAGAAAAAAAAAGGAAATTTCTAACACAGAATTTCCAGAAGGTGGCATACTATTTATACCGAAAGACCCCCCACCCCCCTGGCATCCCCACAGGAAGGACCAATGACTGACTGGCTCTTGTCTCTGTGTAATGATAACAGAATGACCAGCACCCGAGCCATTAATGTGTCTGTTGGCCTGCACTCTCATATACTGATCATACCTGGCAGCTATCTTGAAATACCTAGAACAGGAGACATCTGTTTTTGTTAGTATTATAAACTGACCCAACAGAAGCAGCTAAGACCCGCGTTATAGTTTTAAGCTGAATTCACGAAGAGACGCAAGAACCGATAATACCCTACTTTCACAATTAGAATGACCTCGTAAAACATAATTATGTATGAGCCCCGAAGGCCACAGCAACGAAATGTGTGACTGAAAAGAACATGCATTTTGTTTGATACACACAACCCGTGAGACTGGCGCGTGATTCACACTGTATCACGCTACAGAGTGATTCATACTGTATCACACTACAGAGTGATTCACACTGTATCACACCACAGAGTGATTCACACTGTATCACGCCACAGAGTGATTCACACTGTATCACGCCACAGAGTCATTCACACTGTATCACACCACAGAGTGATTCATACTGTATCACACCACAGAGTGATTCACACTGTATCACGCTACAGAGTCATTCACACTGTATCACACCACAGAGTGATTCACACTGTATCACGCCACAGAGTCATTCACACTGTATCACGCCACAGAGTGATTCACACTGTATCACACCACAGAGTGATTCACACTGTATCACGCCACAGAGTCATTCACACTGTATCACGCCACAGAGTCATTCACACTGTATCACACCACAGAGTCATTCACACTGTATGACGCTACAGAGTCATTCACACTGTATCACGCCACAGAGTCATTCACACTGTATCACGCCACAGAGTCATTCACACTGTATCACGCTACAGAGTGATTCACACTGTATCACGCTACAGAGTGATTCATACTGTATCACGCTACAGAGTCATTCACACTGTATCACGCTACAGAGTGATTCACACTGTATCACGCTACAGTCATTCACACTGTATCACGCTACAGAGCGATTCATACTGTATCACGCTACAGAGTGATTCACACTGTATCACGCTACAGAGTGATTCATACTGTATCACGCTACAGTCATTCACACTGTATCACGTACAGAGTGATTCATACTGTATCACGCTACAGAGTGATTCACACTGTATAACACGCTACAGAGTCATTCACACTGTATCACGCTACAGAGTGATTCACACTGTATCACGCTACAGTTATTCACACTGTATCACGCCACAGAGTCATTCACACTGTATCCCGCCACAGAGTCATTCACACTGTATCACGCTACCGACAGTTTTGAGGAAGCGCCAACAAGAGAGGAAGCCAAGGCAGTGCGACCCCTCGCCAAGTGACAACAACACAGTGATGAGAGTTGATGACTCGTACAAATCTGATGGTGATGAGTCGTCTGTGCAGCAAGCAGCTAGCTACAACAGCGCTACTTAGTCAATGTGTCGTTGGCAACAGGCAGATAATCAAGTGGGAGTGCCTTCCCTTTGCAGGACTTCAATACTGACAGCGCTCACCGAGTCACCGAGGCTGGTCTTTCAACCCCCAGCATTTTTTCTTCTTTTTCATTTTTTTTCCCCGTTACTGGCTTCTTCAATTTCAAAGGTTTCTGTTTCGCTGGGTACTTCAAACAGGACAGTTTATTCTGTCGAGTGAAAGGTTTGTTTCGTGTTTTTGTTTTCGTCTGTCTCTTTCCCTCCTTTAGGGGGGCTGTGACAAAGTACCTGCACGTAGTTTACACGATTATATCAACGAAACCTTTCTGTACTAATACCAGTAAGAAATCAAATGATGAAAATTCGTGAACGTATTCTTTTTCTTCCCAGTTTTGAAACATTGCTCTGTTTCCATCTCCTACACTTCAGAGACGAACCCCCCCCCCCCCCCCACAAAAAACAAACAATAAAAAAATAAAAAAAATAAAAAAAACCCCAAAATACCCACTCACTTCAAGCAGTTAAAGAAAAGCAGGTGTGGAGCGAGAAAGAGAAGAGTGTTTGTTGCCAACATTTTAAGAACACGAGGGATGTTTACAACAGATCCCAAGAGCTGGTTTTAAAACCTACATCAGCTGTTTTAAGTGTGTGCTGTTGATCACAGTTCCCGACATTGACAAAGATTAAGCAGACTTCCATTTCAGATAGCTCAAGAAAGCGATATAGTCTTGGCGCAGAGATGATGCCATAAGCATTTCACCATATCCCTCTGCCATGGGATGGGGATTTTTTCCCCCAAATAGTCATGACAGATGTTATCTTGATTAGTACAGCGTGGAGTCAAACGTGGCGGAGTGAGTGACTGACAACATCACTGTGACTGCCATGAAAGGAAAAGCTCATATGGACGGGGTAGTCATTTTTCAACGTTTTTTTTTTTTTTTCATGAATGGTACACTTGTCTTTTTCATCAGATCCCATCTCACTGTAGCATTACAAATGATGATCAAATGGACAGGGAAAGCACCATGATGCAAGCTAGACATGTGGCAGATTTTAGGATGTCAGTACCTTCATAGTCAACAAACAAATGAAGACTACATCAGAAAACAGAGCAAGAGCATGGTCCTTGTGAGTGAAGGTTTTTAGTGAATGATGAGAGTGTGCCCTTTGATTTGACTTGTCTGTCAAGATATGGCGCCTCATGAATATCACACCACAACCATCAATCATCATCATCATCATCATCATCATCATCATCATCATCATCATCATCATCATCATCATCATCATCAGTCATCATCGTCATCGTTGTTATCGTCGTTGTTGTTCTTGATAATAATAATAATAATAATAATAATAACGATAACAACAACAACAACAACAACAACAACAACAACAACACACAACATCATCATCATCATCATCATCATCATCATCAATACAGAACGACCAGAGCACGTCCAGCTGGTTTTCTGTTGATCTGATCATTAAACAATTTGCTGCCAGTGGGAAGAAGTTTCAAAAACGCTCCACAATACCGTCACAAGAAAGAAAGAAAGAATGAAACAGACAAACAAACACCACTATCAACGAACAAACAAACAAACAAAAAACAAAACAGAAACAAAACCCCACCACCACCAACACTAACAACAACAACAACAACAAACAAACAAAAAACACGCACAAAAAAAAGAAAACAGTAAAGAAAAAACATACACACACATTAACGACCAAACATGTAAAAACCCACTTTCATATTTCAGTTTATGTGAGAGTTGCAACCCACGAACGAAAAGAAAAATATGTTCAGTCATTTTGGTATCTGACAAGTCTGTGTTAAACACTGGTCATTGGAACCATGTACCGAAAATAAGTACACAGATACATACATACATATTCCAAAGTGGCGCTCTAAACGTTTTTTGTTTTTTTAACATCGTGGCGATAGTGATCACTTGTTATATAGTGAAAAGTGTATCCAAGTGACGGATTCTCAAAGTAAGACAATGCTATTGTATTTTCCAGCGTGTCCATGGCGACTTATGCCCGTTGTTTGTGAAGGCATTTTCAGCTGTGAAAGACACGTTTATGGAGATGTCAAGTCATTTGTTGGTGTTTAGCAGGTGTCAAGACCTCTTTGGTGAATTTCATTAATGTTTATGACAAATGAGGCATTGGGATTGGGAGACACAAACCCCACACACACACACACACACACACACACACACACACACACACACACACACACACACACACACACACACACACACACACACACACACACAGACACAGAACAAACAGACAGACAGACAGACACACACACACACACACTCTCTCTCTCTCTCTCTCGCTCGCTCTCTCTCTCTCAAACTAACACAATAAAACATACACCACACACACACACACACACACACACTCACACACACACACACACACACACAAACACACACACACACAACACACTAATACACACACATACACACTACAATAACACACACGCACACACACCTTACACATACACCCTGCACATACTAAGAGAAAGAGAGAGAGAGAGAGAGAGGGAGAGCGAGAGCGAGAGAGAGAGAGAGAGAGAGAGAGATAGATAGATAGATAGAGAGAGAGAGAGAGAGAGAAGAGAGAGAGAGAGAGAGAGAGAGAAGAGAGAGAGAGAGAGAGAGAGAAAGGGAGAGCGAGAGAGCGCCAACAAACAAGTGTTCCTTTCAAAGAGAGTGTTTACGACTGTGTACTTGTTCTGGAAAATCACTCGTTCGTCGTGTTTATTCCCTCTCCTCCAGCTCACTTATAGTTTTGTTTTTCTGAGAAACCCCACATCACCCTTTGTTTACAACACCCTGGATAGGTTCTTTTTCTCAGGAACGATGTTTTTCTCCTGGATTCTATGGCATGACTTTACTCACTGCTAAGGAAAGATGGGATTAGCACATTCTATAGTATGACTTTTCCCACTGCTAAGGAAAGACGGGATTAGCACATTCTATAGCATGACTTTTCCCACGGCTAAGGAAAGACGGGATTAGCACATTCTATAGCATGACTTTTCCCACGGCTAAGGAAAGACGGGATTAGCACATTCTATAGCATGACTTTTCCCACTGCTAAGGAAAGACGGGATTAGCACATTGTATAGCATGACTTTTCCCTCTGCTAAGGAAAGATGGGATTAGCACATTGTATAGCATGACTTTTCCCACTGCTAAGGAAAGACGGGATTAGCACATTCTATAGAATGACTTTTCCCTCTGCTAAGGAAAGATGGGATTAGCACATTCTATAGCATGACTTTTCCCTCTTCTAAGGAAAGATGGGATTAGCACATTCTATAGCATGACTTTTCCCACTGCTAAGGAAAGACGGGATTAGCACATTCTATAGCATGACTTTTCCCACTGCTAAGGAAAGACGGGATTAGCACATTCTATAGCATGACTTTTCCCACTGCTAAGGAAAGACGGGATTAGCACATTGTATAGCATGACTTTTCCCTCTGCTAAGGAAAGACGGGATTAGCACATTGTATAGCATGACTTTTCCCTCTGCTAAGGAAAGACGGGATTTGCACATTCTATAGAATGACTTTACCCTCTGCTAAGGAAAGATGGGATTATCACATTCTATAGCATGACTTTTCCCACTGCTAAGGAAAGACGGGATCAGCACATTCTATAGCATGACTTTTCCCACTGCTAAGGAAAGATGGGCTTAGAACATTCTATAGCATGACTTTACCCACTGCTAAGGACAGACGGGATTAGCACATTCTACAGCATGACTTTTCCCTCTGCTAAGGAAAGATGGGATTAGCACATTCTATAGCATGACTTTTTTCCCTCTCCCTTGGACGGGAAAATCTGATCCTACAGCAGGCTCTTTCCTTCTGCCATGGAAAGAAGGGAGTACCTGCTTCTATCGCATATGGATTTTCCCGATCCCTTTAGCGTGCTGGTCGGTTCATTTGACAGAACCGTTCACTTGAGATCCAATGCCTCCTGCTCAATCCCAGCCCACCACATTAAAAACTGGCCTGTTCGCTGCCCATCTTAATGTTTCCGTCATTTTGGTGGTGTCAGCTTACTATTTCATAGGTCCACTGGCCTGTTCGCTGCCCATCTTAATGTTTCCGTCATTTTGGTGGTGTCAGCTTACTGTTCCATAGGTCCACTGGCCTGTTCGTTGCCCGTCTTAATGTTTCCGTCATTTTGGTGGTGTCAGCTTACTGTTTCATAGGTCCACTGGCCTGTTCGCTGCCCGTCTTAATGTTTCCGTCATTCTGGTGGTGTCAGCTTAGTGTTCTATAGGTTCACTGGCCTGTTCGCTGCCCGTCTGAATGTTTCCGTCATTCTGGTGGTGTCAGCTTAGTGTTCTATAGGTTCACTGGCCTGTTCGCTGCCCGTCTTAATGTTTCCGTCATTCTGGTGGTGTCAGCTTACTGTTTCATAGGTCCACTGGCCTGTTCGCTGCCCGTCTTAATGTTTCCGTCATTCTGGTGGTGTCAGCTTAGTGTTCTATAGGTTCACTGGCCTGTTCGTTGCCCGTCTTAATGTTTCCGTCATTCTGGTGGTGTCAGCTTACTGTTTCATAGGTCCACTGGCCTGTTCGCTGCCCGTCTTAATGTTTCCGTCATTCTGGTGGTGTCAGCTTACTGTTCCATAGGTCCACTGGCCTGTTCGCTGCCCGTCTTAATGTTTCCGTCATTCTGGTGGTGTCAGCTTAGTGTTCTATAGGTTCACTGGCCTTCCCCACTCCCCATTTCAAGACCTTGCCAGCGTGTACGGTTTTGGCAGGCTCAGGGTGTGTCTGCCAGATAACTTGCTGGCAGATTTAGGTGGGGCGTTTATGTAATTGTCCGGGTGATGGATGAATCTCTCTTGAATAAACTCTAAACTCTATAAACTTTCTCCTTGAAACGTGGGAACACCTGATTGGAAAGCATGACTTTTTTCCCTCTTCCATGAAAAGATGGAAATAGCACATTCGATAGCATGGTTCCCCCGCTTGAAAGATGGTAATTGCCGATTCTATAGCATGTCTTTTCCCCTCTCCCACGGAAAGGTGGAAATACCAGATTCTATTGCATGTTTTCTTCCATCTCATGAGGAAAGATGGAAATACTGGCGACATTTAGGCCTTCTTCTTCTTCTTCTTCTTCTTCAAAGGATCGTCATAATCACTTTGCTGCTTCACCTGTGTGAAAACAAAGCTGTGTTTGTTCTTTTATATCTTCTGGTCATACCAAGGACTTGTGATTACCTGGATTTCTGGATTACCTGGTCAAGAATGGATGTTTTACTGACTTTATGTGTTGGATTACTGTCAATCAAAAACTTCTTTCCCAGAGCCAAAACCCTA
>CM060307.1:91781740-91791740 GCA_030674185.1 Monoplex corrugatus | reverse complement strand
CCTGTCTTGTCTTGTATTAAATACGCGTTCTTATTCTCTTTTTGTGTTTTTTTTCTGGATCCTAATGTACGTAAAGACTATTTGTGAGGCATCATGGGTAAAACTTATTATACTCACAGCAGCCGCCAGGCTTAAAACAGTTGGTCAAAACCACGATAAGAGATTTTTTCATACTTCGAGTCTTTGATATCTAATCTTCAATGTCCCAATTTTTTTAGGCTGATGGCATTCAAAAAGGCCATCTTTTTTTTTTAAAACCCCCCAACTTTTTCTCCCCTATCGATAAGAAGACCAGGTCCCCTACAGCTGGGTGGACAGCAGATCGCACACACAAGGTAGACTTGAACTCGCACAGTGGGAGTGGAAAGCGGGAGCTGTACCGATGTGCCAACCAGGCCCCCAGAACAAACATGCCAACTGCCATACAGCTAAAATCGGTGAACTAAGTGTACTGGCATAGTCTTGAAATTCTAGCTGAATTAGCGTCCTGATGTGGGCTTTTTCAACACTTTTATCCATTCCTACATACACCTGTCACTGCATCATATTACACCTGCATCCACAGTAGTCTCACCCAATATACCCAACATCTACTCCACATGGACAATCCTGCCACCGCCATCACTATGGAAACCCCCTCTAGCACTAGCTGGAGAAAAGAAAGAAGATCCACATGTGTACGGTTGGAGAAAAGAGTTACCATCATGAGGAAGCCGCCGTTCTTCTCTCCATTCCAGCTTTTCCCTCTTCAGCCTTTAATTAAGAGGGTGAGGCAGCCACTGACAGCTGGCTGATTGGAGGCTACTCGTACAATGTGTCTATCCAGCGAGTCGGACTCGAACTCAAAACAGTCAGAACGGAAGGTGGGAGCTCTTCCGCTAGACCAAACAGGCTTCCAAAACAAACGCTAATACCACTTAAGAGTCAAAAGACAAACGAAAGAAAAAAAAAGTCCCCAAAACTTAAGACCATGAAACTCCACTGCGCTACTACGAGAGAGAGAGAGAAGAGAGAGAGAGAGAGAGAGAGAGAGAGAGAGAGGGAGAGAGAGAGAGAGAGAAGAGATGCGTGTGTGCATGTGTGTGTGTGTGTGTGCGTGTGTGTGTGTGCGTGCGCACGTGTGTGTGTATGTGTCTGTGTGTGTTGTGTGTGTGTCTGTGTGTGCATCTCTCTCTCTCTCTCTGGTGTATGTGTGTGTATGAGTGTGTGTATGTGTGTATATGTGTGTGTGTGCACAATGTGTTAGCAAAGCTCTTTCTCTTTTAGCTGTTTCCGTATGGATCAGATGCTAAAGTTTGATAAAAATGTTTATAACTACAATCAACACTTTTCGATGAAAATGTGTTAACTGCACTTTCTCAGATACTTGTGACAAAATCTAAAAACTGTTTTCATTGTTGATACCGTGTATTTCAATTTGATCTCTTTCAACAATTTGAACTCTCTTCAAGTCACAGTGACACTTCACAATTACGATATACATGTTCTTAATAAGTTTTCATAAAAACAAGACAATTAAAAGGACCTGACCATCTTTCTACTTGTTGTTGTTTACCTGTACCCTTTGCTTTCTCCTATTCTTCCACCACTCTTACGTATTTACTCATCTACTCCCCCCCCGCCTCCCCCCCCCCACAACCACTGCATATTCATAACTTATACACTACACACATCACACCATACGTACCACCTAGACACATAATTCACAGCAGCCAGTACTGAAAGACTGTCAAAAGCAAGGACAGGCAGACAGACAAACAGGCAGACAGACAGACAGGGCAGACAGACAGGGAGCAGAGGGATGCCTCAAGGTGAGTGTATGTTTACACTAGTGACTGCATTGATTGATAGGCAAGGTGCTTCGTCTTTTACCTGCCGCTGTGACCTTTCATATTTATACATTCAGGAAAGGGGGGAGAGAGAGAGAGAGAGAGAGAGAGAGAGAGAGAGAGAGAGAGAAGAGACAGAGACAGAGACAGAGAGACAGAGACAGACGAGACAGAGACAGAGAGACAGACAGAGAGACGGAGAGAGAGCGAGAGACAGAGAGAGAGAGAGACAGAGAAAGACAGAAAGAGAGAGAGAGAGAGAAAGAGAGAGAAAGAGAGAGAAAGAGAGAGATGGTTTATTCATATGAAAGTCAATTAACACATGTATTTTGTTTTTATATATCAAGAAATAACAATAAATCGCAGCTTATATGCTTTGCACAAACACACACACACACACACACACACACACACACACACACACACACACACACACACACACACACACACACACACAAGCAAATAAACAACACACACACACACAGACACAGAGAGTGAGAATGGAGAGAGAGAAGACAGATATATATATATATAACACACACAGACACACAGTAGATAGAGAAAGAAGACAAGGGAGAGAGAGAGAGAGAGAGAGAGAGAGAGAGAGAGAGAGATAGAGAGAGAGAGAGAGAGAGAGAGAGAAAGAGATAGAGAAAAGAGAGAAGGGTGAAAGGAGATAGAGAAAGAGAGAGAAAAGAGAGAACAGAAAGAGAGAGAGAGAAGAGAGACAGAGAGAAACAGCGGACAGAGACGGAGAGATCAAACAAATGAAAGGCAGACAGACAGACAGACAGACAGACAGACAGATAAGACAAGACAAGACCGACAGACAAACAGACAGACAGACAGACAAAGACAAAACAAGACAAGACAAGACAAAATGAAAGGCAGGCAGGCAGCAGACAGACAAGACAAGACAAGACAAGACAAGACAGACAAGACAGACAAGACAGACAGAGAGCTAGAGACTGATAGAAAGGTAATAGAACTCTACAGATGAACAGAAGGTGTGTGCGAAAATCGTAGTAAATGTAAAAGCGTACCAATGCTTTTTTTGTTGGGCTTCACGACAACAAATATTTTAAGAACATTTTTAGTACAACGATATTCTCCACACTCATTCGGAATCACTACTCATTACGTATAATCAAACTTGAAAGTGGAGCACAGAGAGCTGACCACTGTCCACTGTACTGCTGCCACAGTCTGCATTTTAGGTGGGTGCGCATGTTGGATGTGTCATGTTTCCATAAGCCAGCAGCCATTGACACCGACATACATGAAACTGTAACGAGCATATTCAATATTCTGCATGCGTACACAATGAAGTTTCAGTTTCAGTTTGTTTCAATTTCTCAAGATGACGTCTCTGCACCAATGTCACAGGCGCCGCATGTGATGGAGAAGATCCAGAATGATCACGGCACAAGCCTTAATAAGCCTGCACATAAACCCATGTGCTGGTCAGGTCCTGAGGTCCTACCTAGATAGTTCCATAACCCTGGGGTCGCAGGGGAGTGAGATGGCAGAGACCTCAACTTTTCTCGGGGCCAGCCTACGAGGGCAGCGCCCATCCCCTTCTCCCTCGCTTCAAATTCATATTCATATTCACATTTTTTTTAAATCAAAGGCAAGAAGGCTAATTGGTCTTCAAAGGATGGGACCTGGGAAATCAACCTATCTCTCCAATGTTTTTTTTTTTACCAGGGCAGCCGGGCAATGCCCTGCTTTACACGATTTTCAACTGCCGTGGGAGCTTAAACGTGCGCAGCCAGAATACACACACGTCCGATTCGTTTTTCGTCTCCTTCCGAAGGACTAGACGTTCAGTTCGATTTTCCAGTCAAACTGAGGAGAAAAGTCGAGGCCTGTACGGGGAGCGAACCCTGGAACCTCCAGTTTAGCTATTGGCAGGCGAACGTCTGAACCATTCTGCCACTCTTCTCCCTCACACAGATGAAGGGAGTTCATGCACTAAGCAGGTCAGCACATATGTTGACCTGTGAAATAGTTAAATTGTCCACTCTGAAGCCATCAGACGCAGGATCCAGGCGGATCGAACCCAGGACCTTCCGGTTGGCAGTCCAGTGTTTACCCACTTGGCTACCGTGCCTGTTATAGCGATGTCATTTTGTGACATTCAAACATTCATCCCTTTAGTCATACATATATCTATCTAGTCATTCTATTGCTCGCTTGTTAAATCACTCATCCATCCATCATCCATTTCATCCATCCATTTCATCCATCCATCCATCCGTCTGTCCGTCCGTCCGTCCGTCCGTCCATCCATCCATCCATTCGTCCATCCATTCGTCCATCCATCCATTCATTCATTCGTTCGTCTGTTTGCTCGTTCGTCAGACAGTTCTTCAGTTACCCAGCATGCGGTCAGTCAGTCAGTCAGTCTCAGTCGGTCGGTCGGTCGGTCGGTCGGTCAGTCAGTCGGTCGGTCGGTCGGTCGGTCGTCGGTCGGTCGGTCGGTCGGTCGGTCGGTCGTCGGTCGGTCGGTCGTCGGTCGGTCAGTCTGTCGTCATCAGTCAGACAGTCGGACGGTCGGTCGGTCGCTCGGTCGGTCAGTCAGTCTGTCAGTCAGTCAGTCAGTCAGTCGGTCGGTCGGTCGGTCGCTAGGTCGGTCAGTCAGTCGGTCGGTCGCTCGGTCGGTCAGTCATCTGTCAGTTCGGGCTAATATTTTGTTAGTTCACCATCCAGCCAGTCAACCAGCCTACCAGACAAACATTAAACCAATCGGTTTGTTGGTTAGCCGGTCAGCTAAAAACATCAGTCAGTCACAGTAATGATCAGTCAGTCAGTCATCAGTCAGGTCAGTCAGTCATCAGTCAGTCAGTCAGTCAGTATCAGTCAGCATAACAGTATATATATCTTGAGCTTAAAATTAAGGTCAGGTTACATTATCTTGCAGGCCCCAGTAGCTCAGTTGGTTTGAGCGTCGGATTCACAACGCTAATGGTTGTGGGTTCGAATCCCGGGGTGCTCTACATCAAAACTGGCCTTCTCACTGTCCCATTTTAACATCATTATTGTTCTGGTGATGTCCGTACAGGACCAGATAAGTCCCCCTTCCCCACTTCCCTGGGACGGTTATCCCCGTCGGCCATATACCTGAGGTGGGTGACGACGTAAAAACTGAACCAAATCAATCAATCCAATCTATACATCTGTAAGAAAACACAAAAAAAGAAGAAGAAGAAAGGAGAAGAAGGAAAAGAAGGAGAAGAAGGAGAAGACATGTATTTCGTTTTTCAATATCTCTTTTCCCTTTATACTAAAAAAAGGAGATAGCTTCGTATCGATGGGAGAGAAATGTGTGTCAGTATGTATATCTGTTTGCATGTCTGCGACAAAAAGTGCATCAGAAAGATTGTTTTTCACACATTTATAATAGACATGTAGCAAGTTTGGGTCAAAGATACAGGACGACGAGGAGTCGCGAACGCATAAAGTTAGAGGTCATGGCGCCAAGGTCACAGAGATTAAAAAGTTTAAACAGCATTTTTTTGTTTTAGAACGGTGCATGAGCAGTACTTTCTCATAAACGTCTGACGCTACTTTCAATGTTTCTCTGTTGTGACAGTCTGCCACTGTTCACACTTCACGTCAAGTTTTATGTATTCGTCACAGGTTTCTTGGAAGTCACAATGAGCTTAATTCATCATCACCATCAGGTGCCCTGCCGCATGGCGTTGGCGACCATGGATTTCCAACCATCTGTATCTCTCATTGCCCCCAGCATCTCCCCCACCCTCCTCATCCCCAGCCACTCTGCGAGTCCGGCCAGCATTCTCTCCCTGGGTCTACCTGGTGCTCTCTTTCCCTCCAGCTTTCCCGTTGTGACCAGGTGCTCCAAATCCCCCTTCCTCATAAAATGGATAGAAGAAAGAGGAGCTTAATTAAGAAGTATAAAATAAAAATGGCTTGACTATATTGTTATTCATGCAGCCAGCAAGGAGACCAGACTTGCCAGTGCACTGCATCCGAATACTGAGGATAATTATACACAAGCACGTGAAATTCTCTACCGTCATTACCATCAGTTATTACTGTAATTTCTTTTTGTCCCACTGAGTCTTAGCAGAGGGTTGTGTTAGGGTAATTCCCAGTCGACAATTTTGAAGTACAGTTCATATAATTATATCGTATTTTCCCCAGACCGGGATTATTTTCTCTGCCCTTAGTGTTTACTGAAATGGCAGTGTTTGTCATATGTGTTTAGTGACAATGAGTTCAAAGTTGTGTTTGCTGCGATGATGACTAGATGACCGACATGTGGATGTGTATATATGTGGATATGTATACACACATATATATATCTGTACATATATGAATGTGCATATATATGTATACATCTATATATATATATATATATATATATATATATATATATATATATATATATATATAGATGTATACATATACATACAAATATATATATATATATATATGTCTGCATGTAAGCATGTATGTATGCGTGTGTGCGCGTGTGCACGTGTGTGTGTGTAAATGTGTGTGTATTTGCATGTGTTTGTGTGTGTGTGTAAGAGCGAGAACGAGAGCGAGAGAGAGAGAGAGAGAGAGAGAGAGAGAGAGAGAGAGAGAGAGAGAGAGAGAGACAGAGACAGAGACAGAGACAGAGAGAGACAGAGAGAGAGAATCAGAATGGAGTCTATTCAATTCTCAAGAAAATATGCAATATTTTTAAATCGTACTTCATAATCATGACTGATACTGTGAATTTTATGATGTAATCACGCGAGGAAGTATTCAACAGTACATGTAGATTCAAATCACAGTCATCGTCTGCCCACGAGCCGTCAAAACCTTTGATGTTTATATACGCATGACCGCGCACGCGACCACACACACCACACACGACACACACAGACACACACACAGACACACAACACAACACACACGACACACACACACAACACCACACACACGCACACATACACAAACACACACACACACAGACACACACACAGACATACACACACAGACACACACACACAGACACAAAACACACACACAACACACACGACACCAACACAACGCACAACACAGACACAGACACACACACAGACACACACACACACACACACACATACACACACACACACACACACACACACACACACACGCACGCACACACACACACACACACACACACACACACACACACACACACACACACACACACACACACACACACACAACGCGTGCATAAAAACATTCAGCGATTCTGCGAATGGAGCTGATTTCGCTTTGTACTTTGTTATTTTACACACACACACACACACACACACACACACACACACACACACACACACAACACACACATACACACACACACACACACACACACACACACACACACAACACACAACACTCGCACGCACACACACACACACACACACACACACACACACACACTCACATACACTCACACACACACACACACACACACCACCACACCACCGCCACCACCACCAGCACACCACCACCACCACCAAGCAGACAGCCCATCTAGACATTAGAACGGAAGTACTTTGTCCATGGTCAGTCATGACCGAGGGAGGCCTACAGGAGGAGGATTTTACTGGGTAACGAAAGGATAAAACGGAAAAAAACAACAACAACAACAGAAGACACAGCAAGAGACAACTGCAAGAAGGAAATCAGTACATTATACTATCAAAAACAGAGGTGGGCGGATGGTCAAAACCGTTCTACCAATCTCCATTTTACACAGAATATTACAGAACCCTCCCAATTTGTACTATTCAAGATCACTGTGACCTTTAAAACCAGCAAACTCGACAAAGCTGGCATTATATACAGAATAGACTGCCAGGACTGTAACCAACATTATGTCGGTGAAACTGAACGCCCCCTTCAGAAGAGACTAACAGAACACAAGAGGGACTCTTCTCCAGTAGGAGCTCACCTACACGCCGAAAAACATCAATTCAGTGCGGACAATGTCAACATCCTGGACAGAGAAAATAAGTGGTTCCAGCGAGGAGTCAAGGAGGCCATCTACATCGCAGCCACCAACCCCCCGCTCAACAGGGACCGGGGCCGTTACACCCTGCCCCCGGTGTACCATTCTCTGATTCGATCTCGTGAACTGGGTTCATCCCATGTTCGCGAGATCTGAGTAGAGATTCACGCAGACAGCATTAGAGCGCTGACGAAGATGGCGAGAACGCCATCGAAAGCTACGGAACTGTGAGTAGCGATTTTTACACTGTTGGGAGACCTTGTTCTTCAAAATTGGTAGCATTAGACCTTTAAATAGTTTTAGTTGAAATATAACTTTACGTGCATCGATAACAATTATAGATTGTCACAATAGTGAAAACGTGTTAGATATTGTCGCAAGTTCCCACACTGTGCTCAGAAAGTGCTGATTTTAGGCATTTTGGGTCTGTGTTCGCCTTCATCACAGACCTCCGCCTTCCTGACTTAAGTTAACCACTGGCGTCTGATGCCCAGTTAGATTCGACTGCTCGGTCCATTCACTTGTTATGTATTCGATAAAGTCTTTCGTACTTTACGATTGAACATTAGGTACATGTATTAAGTGCATTTTTGACACTGGAGAAATGTGGTATTATATGCAATTTTAGGTAATTTAGACCCGTTTTCATAAATATTTTTTTCGTGTCCTTAGTTACGTATGAAATTTGTATTCAGGTATGTTTTTTTTAAATCCCCTGTGTGATAAATTGGACGGGAGTGGCCAACGCCGGGGGCATCTCCTAAGAGATTGTGCGAGAATGCTTTGATATGTGTACTTAATTTTCTTTTCCTTTTTTTTTTTTCCTGATGAAGCATTACGTATGTTTTGAAACGGTTATAGCCGTGACATGGCTCTATGCAGTCGGCTGGGCTTTCAAGAAGAAAAAACAGTAAAATAACAGTCATGACTCTGATAGAGAAAGTAAGATATCGTCAGTTTACCATCTAGTGTGGTATCTTCGAGAGGCACTTACAGTCGTCCATGGGGAATTGCTTTCTTTAATTTAACCCTTTGACTCCCGCATCCTGTCTACCAGCATCTTGCCGTGTCATCCATGTTCATAAAGCAACAACTTAATCCTTTCACTCCGTCACCCAATCCACCAGCTTCCTGCAGGGAGCTGGTGGATAGGGTGAGGGAGTTAAAGGGTTAAGTTTTTGCAGTTGGTGGATAGAATTTGGGAGTCAAAGGGTTAAAACCCAGTCTCTCATATGTTGGCTCTGTGTGATAGAACAATATACATCCGCTACTAGTACTATTTCACGAAACGTTTGGGGGTGGGGGTGGGGGTGGGGGTGGGGGTGGTTGGGGATGGGGGTCCCGACCAACTTGAGGACCGAGAGGAAAACAAACTGTCGCCAATGTTGGCTCCAATGCCCCCACAGGTCAGCCTGACCCTACCGCCACGAGGCTAAAACTGATCGTTATCGTTGCTAAGCTGCTGACCGTTGGTAATAAAAGGTCAGTGGCCCTCACTGCCCTTATGGTCTTCCTCTGGGCCTGTGATCGAAGAGATTGTGATGAAACAGAAACAGACCGGGACGGAGAAAGAGAGAGCAAGATATTAGTAACAAGATTTAAAAAAACAACAAACAAAAACAAAAAATAAACAAAACAAAACAAAACAAAAACATAAACAAAACAAACAAAAAAACCCAAAACAAAACCAAAAAAACTGACAGAAAATCCAGCTTTTTACTTTCCAAAGTCTCTCTCTCTCTCTCTCTCTCACACCACACACACACACACACTCGCACGCACACGCTCGCACGCACACACACACTCTCTCTCTCTCACACACACACACCACCACCACCACCACCACCACCAGCACACCACCACCACCACCACCACCAAACAAACGAAAACAAAACAAATCAAAACAAACCAAAACCCAAAACAACAACAACCCCCCCCCCCAAAGCTAAATGGGTCAAGAAATCTAAAAATCTTTTCTTTAATATGTTTTTTTTTTTACCAAAACTGTGACAGAAAATCCACCTTTTATACTTTCCAAAGTCACTGTGACAAGAAGATAGTCAAGCCTTTCTATCAACCTGGGCTTTTATATAAATATCATTATTGAAATCCAGACTCAGTGTGCAGTCCTCAACACCACTACAACCTT
>CM060307.1:91729240-91776740 GCA_030674185.1 Monoplex corrugatus | reverse complement strand
ACAACTATGACGAGGAAAAGGAGGAGGAGGAGAAGAAGAAAACTGATGATGATGACGATGATGATGGTGACGACGATAGTGATGATGAGGATGGAGGATGAGTATGACGATGATGATGATTAAGAGGAAGAAAAAAGGGAAAAAGGAAAGAAACGAAAAAGGTAGAAGAAAGAGAAGAGAGACAGAAAAAAAAAAAAAAAGAAAGAGAGAGAGAGAGAGAGAGAGAGAGAGAGAGAGAGAGAGAGAGAGAGAGAGAGAGAGAGAGAGAGGACCAAATTCCTAGCACAGAATTTTCAGATGGTAACAATACTACATATACATATACATATACACATGATATGTATATAAATATTGACACAACCAACGGCATTAAGTCTAAAGGAGTGATTTCACGTTCTGCCTTTTGATGTCTCTATTGCTCGTTTATGTTTGGCAAGAGCTGAGGAAAATACGTGTGAGATGGAGGAATGTAGGAAGGTGAGGAGGGTGAGCAAAGAGACGGATGGAGGGGGAGGGGGACGGAATGTAGAGAGGGGGAAGGGAAGGAATGAGGTGATTTATTTGATCATTTTGCTGGGAAAAGGGTGAACAAGCTCACGGCTGTTTGAAGATTTTTACTGTCGGCACATGACAGACAAGAGGAATGTCCGAGTTTATTGCTTTTTTTCTGTATAACAGTTCGTCTGTCAGTCAGTCAGTCTGTCTGTCTGTCTGTCTGTCTCTCACACAGTACACGTATATACCCGCGCACGTGTAAACACACACACAGTTACATATACATGTGTGTACGCACGTACACACGCACGTACACGCTTACGTGCAACTCTGCGTGCGTGTATAAGCATACTTTCACAAAATCCATGCAAATGTCTGATGATGATGATAGGAATGAAAAAAGAGGTGGGGGGGGGGGTGAGAATGTGTGTGCGTGAGCGTGTGCGTGTGTGTGTGTGCGAGAGAGAGAGAGAGAGAGAGAGAGAGAGAGAGAGATAGATAGATAGCTAGATAGATAGATAGATAGATAGAGAGAGAGAGAGAGAGAGAGATATGGATAGATAGATAGATACATGTAGATAGATAGATAGATATATAGATAGAGAGAGAGATAGATAGATAGATAGATAGATAAATAGATAGATAGATAGATAGATAGAGAGAGAGAGAGATAGAGAGATAGATAGATAGATAGATAGATAGACAGAGACAGAGACAGAGAGACAGAGAGACAACGAGAATTTGGCAGACAGACTGTACTGATGGACGCACAGAAAGACACAGACAGATAAGATAAAAGTTAGATAAGACAATATTCTCTATTGCAAACTGTTTTTCGTATCAAGCTCTTCCCCATAGTGGCACTAAACTGGACAATGTAAAACATATAAACATCATCGTTATTGTTATTGTTGCTTAAAGCCCAGTCAACTGCGCGGAACCACATCATAACATCTCAGAAAGTACACCATACCACCACACTGGAGGAAAAAAAAAATGGAAAAAAAAAAAATCGTAAAAATTCCAATGCACATAATACATGTACCCAATAAACAATCCGAAGAGAAAGTATGTAAGGCTTTATTGAACACATACAGGTGACTGGACCAGCAAGGCTTAAGATGGTAGTAAGAAATGACAGAAAGGAAAAGGAGAAAGGCAGAAACAGAGTGACAGAAAAGAGGATATTTCTAGCAGAGAATTTCCAGAATATGGGGATACTATGTATACTGAAGGAGCCCCCGGCATCCCCACGGGGGAATCTAAACGCCATAAAATCATATAAATACTATATCTCGTTTAAGAAAGAGAGAGAGAGAGAGAGAGAGAGAGAGAGAGAGAGAGAGACAGAGAGACAGAGACAGAGAGAGAGAGGTGGGATGGAGAGGAGAGAGAGAGAGAGACAGAGTGAGAGAGAGAGAGGTAGAGAGAGAAGTAGAGAGAGAGGCAGAGTGAGAGAGAGAGAGGTAGAGAGAGAGGCAGAGAGTGTGAGAGAGAGAGAAAGAGAGTGAGAGAGAGAGAAACTGAAACTGAAACTGAAAATGGTTTATTGCCATTGACATTTTTGTCCTTGTGGCAAGGAGCATAAAACAAAGTCATTAAATTTTTCGGCGACGTTTTCTCGAAACAAAGATTTACAAATATAGTCATGGCTGACATTACATCCATTTGAATTTTTTCCCTAAAGATGAAGAAAAAAATGAACGGAAAAAGTTGAACAAAATGTTGAACAAAAAGTTGAAGAAACAGTTGACCACCCAACGTAATTAGTCATATAAGTAAGAGGAAGACCCAAATCCGCCAAATAAACATAAGAACAGTATAAAGTGATATCTTCACTGGAGATAAACTTACGTTAATTTAAAAACGTTGAACAAAAAGTTAAAGAAACAGTTAACCACCCGACATAATTAGTCATATAAGTAAGAGGAAGACCCAGATCCGGAAAACAAACAAACAAACAAAAAAACAATATAAAGTAACATCACAGGAGATAAACGTACATTAATTTTAAAAAGTTGAACAAAAAGTTGAAGAAACAGTTGACCACCCGATGTAATTAGTCATATAAGTGAGAGTAAGACCTAAATCCGGCAAATAAACATAAGAACAGTATAAAGTGATATCTTCACTGGAGATAAACTTACACATGTACATTAATTTATTACTGTGTTGTTTTCTTTCTCCGACTTTCCCAAGCAAGGGCGATAAATTTCGCGAGGGATTTTTGATAGTTTTCATCTTCAGTCATGAGTATTCTGGTAATAACCCTTTGACTCGAAATGTCCTCATCAAAGATTATGCATTTTTGTCGTATACTTTCATACGACTTGCAAACAAACAAAAAACGCATTTCATCTTCTGCCTCTACATTACACATGGGACAAATAGAGTGTGCCGATGAATTTGAGTAAAACCATCTTGTTGTTGCATTTAGCCCTAGGGCTCTTAGTCTAAAACGAGCAAGATTACTTCTGTGCCATTTATTTGTTACGGCCTTTATATATTTTTCGGTTTGAAATATACTTTTAAAGGAAGGGAACCAATCATATTTCTCAGATTCTTCCATTTGAGCGTGCCAGTTTTGTTTGTACGAATCAACTAGTCTATCCCTAAATTCTGAAATAAATCCTTGTTCATAACCAACTCCCTGGCACATCCACACAATACCAAATCCATGTGTGGTTAACATTTTCTTAACGAAATATGCCCAGTTTTGTTTACCCGAGTCTAATTGATTCAGTAACATCTCATATGCCTGCTTGCACAATCTTGACATAGGGAGCTGGGTTAATTTTAACCAGTATTTAATACACTTCATTTGAGTTTTCAAAAACAAAGGATAACGGCCAGTTTCTCCATATAACATTTTATTAGATGAATGCAATGGTATCGAAAGGAAGCGTTTGATGGCAAATGTATGTACCTTTTCCATTTTATGATTGCTCGAAAAACCCCATATTTCTGAGCCATACGTTAAGATTGGTTCAATTTGTGAGTCGAAAAGTTTCCAAAAAATCGAGAAGTCAGTGCAGTTCAATTTTCTTAAAGATCTTAAAATTTCCATCGTTCCTCTTTTCTCTTTTTTGCTGCTTTCCACCCATGCGCTTTGGAGACTCAGTTTTGTTGTAAAAATAATACCTAGATATTTATGAGTTTGTTACTTTAACTTCAGACTCACCATAAACCCATTTTTCTCGAGCCGAAAGATGTCCTCCCTTACGGGAAATCATCATATTCGTCTTTTCTAGGTTCACAGACAGTAACAACCTATCAGATTCATGTTTTAAAGCATTTAGTTGATTTTGTAACCCTATGACAGTGTCTGACAAAAGCACCACATCATCAGCAAATAGCAGTAAAAAAAACTTCAACAGCACCAGGCAATAACTGTACACCATGTCTCCTTTTTTTTGCTATTTCTAACGCTAACTCATTAATGAAAAATGAAAATAGTAAGGGGTTGAGGAGACATCCTTGTTTCACTCCTCGTGGACATTCGAAAAAGTTGGAGTACATATCTTTGTCACGAACACATGCTAACACAGAATTATATATACTTTTAAGAGACATATAATTTACCATTTACTCCATTCTTTCGCAGAATACCCCAAAGTACATTTCTATTAACTGAGTCAAATGCTTTGCGAAAATCTACAAATGCTACGTATAGTTTAGTGTGATTAAGAAGGCATTTTTGGACTAAAGCGTACAGTGTGAAAATGTGATCTATTGTACTGTATCCAGATCGAAATCCTGCTTGTTCTTCTATTATTTTTTCTTCTCTCCCTGCCCATTTCGTAAGTCGTTTATTTAATATATTTGTATAAACTTTGCCTAAAACACTTGCTACCAACTCGGTAGTTGTCTGGGTTGTTTACATCTCCTTTCTTATGTATGGGGACAATAATAGACTTGGCCCATTCTGTGGGGAAAATACCATTTTCAAATAACCGATTAAATAGAATAACTATAAAGTTTAACACTGAGAGAGAGAGAGAGAGAGAGAGAGAGAGAGAGAGAGAGAGAGAGAGAGATAGAGATAGAGATAGAGATGTAGAGACAGAGAAAGAGAGAGACAAGACAGAGTGGAAAGATTAAAATAATACAAAACTGAACTGACTGTCTGTCTGTCTCTCACCTACTTTAAATACAAGTACTCCAGTACTTCACAAGTGATACATATAAAAGAGTACTTCTATCGAGCAAAAACACAAAAGCGTACTTGCTATCGAGCAAAAACACAAAAGCGTACTTTCTATCGAGCAAAACCTGCACGAACCTCTTCTTTCATGTTGAGAACCATCACACGCAGGTAGTTTCCTTTGTATTCACCGTTTTCACCTTGCTGTCCCGTCTACTTTGCCACTTTCATGTCCACATAAAGCTGGGCAATTTTACGATAATAAGACTATGATGACGATGGGGATGATAATCATGATTTTATGGACTGTCAATGATTGAGTTTGCATGACAGGACTATATTCTACCGCTTACTATCACAACATATCATGGCAGGGCGGACTGCCCGAAAGAGAGATGAAGATCGAAGTGGGGCGAGAGAGGGGTCTTCCATTCTGTCTTGGTCCGGTGACTGGGCTGGACTGGTTGGTGCACGTTGTGTGGCTGTGTCCCGGGGTTTGCAATCTCCCCTACCTTGCCATTCGGTTTGTGGGCGAGGTAACTGATGACTGGGTCCGAATGGGACGTGCAACGAATAGACAGCCCCCTTTGCTCGAAGAAATGACTGTCGGTTGGCATCGGGAGCTTGGGGGGTGAGTGTCCCGAGAGTGGCGAGACACTGGTGCTCCAGGTCCCATCTGCACCCTCGTGGTGTTTCTTGTGAAATATCGTAGTGTCAAACAGGCCCGAGAGATACACCTGCAGTTTGGCCAGATTTGAGAAACAACCTAAATTGACGCATCCATGAAGTGGATGAGACTCAGCTGTATGATCCCAGTCTCCCAATGAGCACACAGCACGCTCAATTCTGAGTACGAGCTGTTTGCGACCGAAAACCCCCCACACTGATTTTGACTTCACTGATGGGAGGATTCGAACCGATAACCTTCCAGTCGGTAGTCACTGAATCAGGCCACTGCTACCTGAACGCACACTACAATTATAAACAGAGCGACAATTTCGCCGAGAGCTTTCAGCAACTAATAACACAGCTAATCAATATGTTCCAGCCCCGCGGTTTTGGCTTCCAACTCTTAACCCTTTGACTCCCACACTCTATCCACCAACTGCAAAAAAACTTAACCCTTTGATTCCCTCACCCTATCCACCAGCAGGAAGCTGGTGGATAGGGTGAGGGTATCAAAGGGTTAACCTTTTTTGCTTTGGTCGACAAAGCAGGTTGCTGGTAGACGGGTGCGGGAGACAAAGGGTTAAGCCTACCAGTCTCTCCAGCCTGCAGAACCAACTCCTCCAGTGGTAAGCTGACAGTCAATGAGGCGAGGACAGGACAGGACAGGACAGGACAGGATAGAACAGGACAAGACAGGACAGGACAGGACAGGACAAGACAGGACAGGACAGGACAAGACAGGACAGGACAGGACAGAACAGGACAGGACAGGACAGGTCAGGTCAGGACAGGACAGGACAGGACAGAACAGGACAAAACAGGACAGGACAGGACAGGACAAGACAGGGCAGAACAGGACAGGACAGAACAGGACAAGACAGGGCAGGACAGGACAGGACAGAACAGGACATAACAGGACAGGACAGGACAGGACAGAACAGGACAAGACAGGGCAGGACAGGACAGGACAGGACAGGACAGAACATGACAGGACAGGACAGGACAGGACAGGACAGAACAGGACAGGACAGAACAGGACAAGACAGGGCAGGACAGGACAGAACAGGACAGAACAGGACAAACAGGACAGGACAGGACAGAACAGGACAGGACAGGACAAGACAGGACAGGACAGGACAGGACAGAACAGGACAGGACAGAACAGGACAGGACAGGACAGGACAGGACAGGACAGAACAGGACAGGACAGGACAAGATAGGACAGAACAGGACAGGACAAGATAGGACAGGACAGGACAGGACAGGACAGGACAGGACAGGACAACATACTCTGTCACCATTGACAGTTGTGTCAGGCGACTCGTGGTGCCCAAAGGACAGGTAAGATGGAGCAGGGCGTCAGGCGGGGCATGTTGCCGACAGCTTGGGTTTCAAACTGGTCCAGGGCACGTCATCAAATATCACATTAGTTATTAATCAACTCAGGAGGGAAATTGCAAAATGGGTGCAGAAAGAGAGAGAGAAATAAAGAAAGAGAGAGAGAGAGAGGGGGGGGGGGACAGACAGACAGACAGACAGAGACAGACAGATAGAGACAGAGACACAAAGAGAGACAGAGAGAGAGAGAGAGACAGACAGACAGAGAGACAGACAGAGAGACAGAGAGAGAGAGAGAGAGGAAGGAGAGAGCAAGAGAGCGAGAGCGAGAGAGAAAGAGAGAGAGAGAGAGAGACAGAGACAGAGACACAGAGAGACACAAAGAGACAGAGAGACAGAGAGACAGACGGAGAGAGAGGAGAGAGAGAGACGGAACAGAGACAGAGAGAGAGAGAGAGGAGAGAGAGAGAGGAGAGAGAGAGAGGGAGAGAGAGAGAGAGTGTGTGTGTGTGTGTGTGTGTGTGTGTGTGAGAGAGAGAGAGAGAGAGAGAGAGAGAGAGAGAGAGAAGAGAGAGAGAGAGAGAGACTGAGAGAATTTCCCCCACCAACACACACAGATTCTCCACGTGCGCGACTACGACACACACGATAATTAATTAATCAGCCCTGAAGAAGGATTTTTTTACGAGACTGCTATTTGTACTAATAATGATGACAAACTCTCCCGCCGATTCGACGGATGAGTAGGATACTGGTCCTACTTCCTGGTGTAAGTTGTAGGATACTGGTCCTACTTCCTGGTGTAAGTTGTAGGATACTGGTCCTACTTCCTGGTGTAAGTCTTGTAGGATACTGGTCCTACTTCCTGGTGTAAGTCTTGTTTGTAGGATACTGGTCCTACTTCCTGGTGTAAGTCTTGTAGGATACTGGTCCTACTTCCTGGTGTAAGTCTTGTAGGATACTGGTCCTACTTCCTGGTGTAAGTCTTGTAGGATACTGGTCCTACTTCCTGGTGTAAGTCTTGTAGGATACTGGTCCTACTTCCTGGTGTAAGTCTTGTAGGATACTGGTTCTACTTCCTGGTGTAAGTTGTAGGATACTGGTCCTACTTCCTGGTGTAAGTCTTGTAGGATACTGGTCCTACTTCCTGGTGTAAGTCTTGTAGGATACTGGTCCTACTTCCTGGTGTAAGTCTTGTAGGATACTGGTCCTACTTCCTGGTGTAAGTCTTGTAGGATACTGGTCCTACTTCCTGGTGTAAGTCTTGTAGGATACTGGTCCTACTTCCTGGTGTAAGTCTTGTAGGATACTGGTCCTACTTCCTGGTGTAAGTCTTGTAGGATACTGGTTCTACTTCCTGGTGTAAGTCTTGTAGGATACTGGTCCTACTTCCTGGTGTAAGTCTTGTAGGATACTGGTTCTACTTCCTGGTGTAAGTCTTGTAGGATACTGGTCCTACTTCCTGGTGTAAGTCTTGTAGGATACTGGTCCTACTTCCTGGTGTAAGTCTTGTAGGATACTGGTCCTACTTCCTGGTGTAAGTCTTGTAGGATACTGGTCCTATTTCCTGGTGTAAGTCTTGTAGGATACTGGTCCTATTTCCTGGTGTAAGTCTTGTAGGATACTGGTCCTATTTCCTGGTGTAAGTCTTTAGGATACTGGTCCTACTTCCTGGTGTAAGTCTTGTAGGATACTGGTCCTACTTCCTGGTGTAAGTCTTGTAGGATACTGGTCCTACTTCCTGGTGTAAGTCTTGTAGGATACTGGTCCTACTTCCTGGTGTAAGTCTTGTAGGATGCTGGTCCTACTTCCTGGTGTAAGTCTTGTAGGATACTGGTCCTACTTCCTGGTGTAAGTCTTGTTTGTAGGATACTGGTCCTACTTCCTGGTGTAAGTCTTGTTTGTAGGATACTGGTCCTACTTCCTGGTGTAAGTCTTGTAGGATACTGGTCCTACTTCCTGGTGTAAGTCTTGTAGGATACTGGTCCTACTTCCTGGTGTAAGTCTTGTAGGATACTGGTCCTACTTCCTGGTGTAAGTCTTGTAGGATACTGGTCCTACTTCCTGGTGTAAGTCTTGTAGGATACTGGTCCTACTTCCTGGTGTAAGTCTTGTAGGATACTGGTCCTACTTCCTGGTGTAAGTCTTGTAGGATACTGGTCCTACTTCCTGGTGTAAGTCTTGTAGGATACTGGTCCTACTTCCTGGTGTAAGTCTTGTAGGATACTGGTCCTACTTCCTGGTGTAAGTCTTGTAGGATACTGGTCCTACTTCCTGGTGTAAGTCTTGTAGGATACTGGTCCTACTTCCTGGTGTAAGTCTTGTAGGATACTGGTCCTACTTCCTGGTGTAAGTCTTGTTTGTAGGATACTGGTCCTACTTCCTGGTGTAAGTCTTGTAGGATACTGGTCCTACTTCCTGGTGTAGAGTCTTGTAGGATACTGGTCCTACTTCCTGGTGTAAGTCTTGTAGGATACTGGTCCTACTTCCTGGTGTAAGTCTTGTTTGTAGGATACTGGTCCTACTTCCTGGTGTAAGTCTTGTTTAGATATGGTTATTCGGTGTATCTTGTCGGATACTGTCTCTCCTGGTGTAAGTCTTGTAGGATACTGGTCCTACTTCCTGGTGTAAGTCTTGTAGGATACTGGTCCTACTTCCTGGTGTAAGTCTTGTAGGATACTGGTCCTACTTCCTGGTGTAAGTCTTGTAGGATACTGGTCCTACTTCCTGGTGTAAGTCTTGTAGGATACTGGTCCTACTTCCTGGTGTAAGTCTTGTAGGATACTGGTCCTACTTCCTGGTGTAAGTCTTGTAGGATACTGGTCCTACTTCCTGGTGTAAGTCTTGTTTGTAGGATACTGGTCCTACTTCCTGGTGTAAGTCTTGTAGGATACTGGTCCTACTTCCTGGTGTAAGTCTTGTTTGTAGGATACTGGTCCTACTTCCTGGTGTAAGTCTTGTTTGTAGGATACTGGTCCTACTTCCTGGTGTAAGTCTGTTTGTAGGATATGGTCCTACTTCCTGGTGTAAGTCTTGTAGGATACTGGTCCTACTTCCTGGTGTAAGTCTTGTAGGATACTGGTCCTACTTCCTGGTTAAGTCTTGTAGGATACTGGTCCTACTTCCTGGTGTAAGTCTTGTAGGATACTGGTCCTACTTCCTGGTGTAAGTCTTGTAGGATACTGGTCCTACTTCCTGGTGTAAGTCTTGTAGGATACTGGTCCTACTTCCTGGTGTAAGTCTTGTAGGATACTGGTCCTACTTCCTGGTGTAAGTCTTGTTGTAGGATATTGGTTCCTACTTCCTGGTGTAAGTCTTGTAGGATACTGGTCCTACTTCCTGGTGTAAGTCTTGTAGGATACTGGTCCTACTTCCTGGTTAAGTCTTCACACGTTGGATGCAAAAGCGATCCTAGAGGCAAGACGATGTTCCTCCTATAGACATTTTAACCCTTTGACTCTGGCACCCTAGCCACCAGCATCCTGCATTGCCAACCATGCTAACAAAGCACACCTTCACGTAACTCTTTGTCTCCCTCGCACTATCCACCAGCTTCCTGCAAGAAGCTAATGGATAGGATGAGGGAGTCAAAGAGTTAAGTTTTTTTGCACTTGGTGGATACGGGTTAATTTAATGTGGTTCCTCCACTGGCACTGCATAGGAACGGTACCAGCCCTGCGGCATTGAGTTCTGCTTTCGCTGGCCCCTGTTCTGTTGTAAAGCAGCTGTTGTGCATTGTTCAAATGTGACTACGCCCTGCATGCATTTCTACTACAACAACTGCCTCTGCTAGGCACAGTACTACTGCTGCTACCCGTACCATTATACTCTTTGCCCGTACTCCTTTTCAACATCTGCTGGGACTATTACTGCTGCTACCACTACTTCCACTGCGGCGCTGCTCCTATTCTTACTTCTACTGTAAAATAATTACGATGGCTACTTTCACCGTGGTTTTGCCGGATGGGGGGGGGGGGGGGGGGGGGGAGAGGCTCTTTCAATATAAATAGTAACTCCACTCCTGAAAATTCTGAGCTAGCAACGTCCTTTATTTGTCACTCTCTTTCTGTTTGGTTCCTTTGTTTTATGTCATTTTTTTGTATCTAATTTTCTGCCTTCATCCCTATATTTTCCGTAGCGCTCATACTTTCTATCTACTACGATTGATGATAATACGTTAACTGCAGTTTTAGCTCTATGAAAACGTGAACTGCTTGGTGGCAATGCTAGGCACTATGACCAATGTATATGTATGTTTTGTACGCTTCTTTGTGTTCATACATTTGTATTCAAGTGTGTCTTGTTTTGATCCCCTGACTGCTAAGTTCAGCGGAATGGCCAACGTGAGGGGCATATCCTTTGCTTATTTGAACGCAATGATATGTGTGATAATTTTTTTCTAGTATCATCGATGCGTTCAGACGAGTGTGTTTAATGAGATGGTTGTAGCAGCGCTGTTATGGCTCTGAGCAATCGGCTGGGTTTTAAACACTAATAATGACAGTGGCTACTAGTACTACGGTAAATACTTTTACAATGACTACTGCTACTACGTTTGTCATATTGGCAGATGTGATGCTTTAGAATGCGAACTCCATCGCACAATCAGTTTGATGAGTCATGTAACAAATATCCTGTTAAGAATAATCATGATGAGGACAAGGAATAGAATCAAAAGAGAAATAGCAGAAGAACAGTGTGGATTTGTGGAAGGGAAAGGAACTATTAATGACATATACATCCTAAGAACTATCATAGAGAGGTCAATTGAGATGAATAAGGATTTGTATTATGCTTTGTTGACTATACCAAGGCTTTCGATCGGGTAAGACATGAAGAATTGATCAACCAACTGGAGAGACTCAATGTTGATGGAAAAGATCTACGAATAATCAGGAATATGTACTGGGAACAAACAGCTGCAATGAGAATAGAAAAACAATCAAAAGAGGAGTCAGACAGGGTTGTGTTTTGTCACCAGATCTGTTTTCACTACATAGCGAAAACATCATGAGAAACCTAGAAGAAGACCCTGGATTAAAGGTTGGAGGAAAATGATAAACAACATTCGGTACGCAGATGACACCGTGCTAATTGCAGAAAATGAAAGGGACTACAAAACCTTGTGAATATACAAGAAATAGAAAGCAAAGGTAAGGGGTTGGAACTAAACAGCAGGAAGACTGAAGTCATGGTGATCAGTAAAAAACATGAAATCCCCTCATGCAAAATAACAGCAAATGGCACAACCTTGACACAGGTTAGTAAGTTCAAATACCTGGGAACGGTCATTTCATCAGACGGCAGATGCACATCGGAAATAGCTGGCAGAATCGGCCAAGCCAAAACAGCATTCAAGAAGATGACAAGCATTCTTACCAACAAATGCCTATCAATTAACATCAGAAAAAGGTCCTTGAATGTTATATAGAACCAATACTGTTGTACGGATGCGAGGCGTGGACAGTCAGCAAGCAAAGCCAGAGCAAGATTGAGGCAGCCGAGATGTGGTTTCTCAGAAGAATGTTGAGAGTTCCATGGACAGTAAAGAAAACAAACGAGACAGTCTTGATGGAGGCAGACAAGTAGATCACTCATAAGGAAGATTAGGAAAAGACAAGCAACATTTATAGGCCATTTTATGAGAAGGGGGATTTGGAGCAGCTGGTCACAACGGGAAACCTGGAGGGAAAGAGAGCACCAGGTAGACCCAGGGAGAGAATGCTGGACGGACTTGCAGAGTGGCTGGGGATGAGGAGGGTGGGGGAGATGCTGGGGGCAACGAGAGATGGAGATGGTTGATGATGATGATGATGACTGCTACTACGTACTGCAGTAGCTCCAGCTACTTGTAGTTTAGACTTGTAAGGTTTACGGTTAGCGTGGTTTCTAACTGTTGTCTTTTAACTTAAGCGGGTTGTCGTTTCCGACGTGGTTGTTAGCCCTGATATGGCTCTAGTAGTCGGCTGGGCTGTAGGCAATATGAACTCGAACTCCAGCTCTTGTTGTTGATAACGATGCTGTTGTTGCGAGTATGGTTGTTGTACCGACAACGAGACTATAGGTACTGTTATTACTTCACATCATCCAGGTCCTGTGTTTACCAACAAGCACAACGAGACTATAGGTACTGTTATTACTTCACATCATCCAGGTCCTGTGTTTACCAACAAGCACAACGAGACTATAGGTACTGTTATTACTACACATCATCCAGGTCCTGTGTTTACCAACAAGCACAACGAGACTATAGTACGTTATTACTACACATCATCCAGGTCCTGTGTTTACCAACAAGCACAACGAGACTATAGGTACGTTATTACTACACATCATCCAGGTCCTGTGTTTACCAACAAGCACAACGAGACTATAGGTACTGTTATTACTTCACATCATCCAGGTCCTGTGTTTACCAACAAGCACAACGAGACTATAGGTACGTTATTACTACACATCATCCAGGTCCTGTGTTTACCAACAAGCACAACGAGACTATAGGTACTGCTATTACTTCACATCATCCAGGTCCTGTGTTTACCAACACGCTAACTGGTTAGCCCTGCTGACTGCACCATGGACTACACATCTGTTTTCTCGAGTTCAGTACCAGTTGTCAGCATATAAACCGCCTGTTCGCTGTCCATGGCAAAAAGCGGGCCCCAGTAGCTCAGTTGGTTTGAGCGTCGGATTCACATGCTAATGGTTGTGTGGGTTCGAATCCCAGGGTGCGCTACATTTAAACTGGCCTTCTCACTGTCCCATCTTAACGTCATTGTTGTCCTGGTGGTGTCAGTATAGGATTAGATAGGTCCCCCCTTCCCCCACTTCCCTGGGATGGTTATCCCCGTCGGCCATATCACCTGAGGTGGGTGTCGACGTAAAAACTGAACCAAATCAATCGATCAATCAATCAATCAATCAATTAATCAATCGTAATGCTCCAATCGTCCTGGTGGTGTCACTTGGCTGTTTCCCAAGATCCCATTGTCTCCGCACCCACCCAAGCTCTCCCTCTCCCAATCTCTCCATTTAAAGACTTTACCAGCGCGTAGGATTTTACACAGGCTCAAGGAGTCTGCCTGGTTATTACTGCCATTTTGGATAGAGCCTGTCGGGAACTGTCACAGTCTTATGAAACTCTCTTGAACAAAATCCATGGTCCAACTGACACCAACAAAGACGATTGCAGCCAAAGGACAAAACATCCATGAACAAACTGACACCAACAAAGACGATTGCAGCCAAAGGACAAAATATCCATGGTCAACTGACACCAACAAAGACGATTGCAGCCAAAGGACAAAATTCCATGGTCCAACTGACACCAACAAAGACGATTGCAGCCAAAGGACAAAATATCCATGGTCCAACAGACACCAACAAAGACGATTGCAGCCAAAGGACAAAATATCCATGGTCCAACAGACATCAACAAAGACGATTGCAGCCAAAGGACAAAATATCCATGGTCCAAACTGACATCAACAAAGACGATTGCAGCCAAAGGACAAAATATCCATGTCAAACTGACACCAAAAAAGACGATTGCAGCCAAAGGACAAAAATCCATGGTCAACAAATCAGACATCAACAAAGAGACGATTGCAGCCAATTCGATTTCAATATGAAACTGATCTTCCAAAAGTTGTGCTTTTCGTTTGCAATTGTACCACTTCCATGGTTTCGTTTGCAATGACCGTCGGTCTGTCGCGTCCGTCATGCATCAGTGCACGCAATGTGCATTAAAGTTAGTGATTTTTCTTCCAGAGAAAGAGAGAGAGAGAGAGAGAGAGAGAGAGAGAGAGGAGAGAGAGAGAGAGAGAGAGAGTAACAACAGACAAAAAGACAGGCGGAGACAAGAGTACTTGCAAGTGGATATCATTTTCCGTACACCGGCATGCGTGCGTGCTTAAAAACTAGAGTGTGAACACGTGTGCATCTACGTGTGTGAACGCCAGCATTCATTTTCGAATGGGCGAGAGCGTGGTTCTGTGTGTTTTTTCAGCGAGCGGGTGATGTATAGCCTACTGGTTCAAACACCAACCTAAAACGCAAGAAATCCCCAATTCGAATCACAATCTCACATGGATACGTTCTCCCCTCCCTCCCTCCCAGCAAAGACTGCAGTGGGTGGTCTACATGCCAGTCCTTCAGAATGAGAACAGTAACCAAAGTCCCATGTGATGCACGCATTCAGCATACTATGAAGATGCCAAGTCGACAAAGGAGTTGGTCGTGGCAAAATTATGCAGGAAAAAAAAATCCACTTTCAAAAGGCAAAACAAAAATAAGACAACATACAAAATGTGTGGCGCTGCACCGCGGCGACGCACTTTCTCTGGAGGAAAGAAGCCAAAATCTCACAAGATAAATCTATCAAGACATAGGAAAAGTATACGCACAGAAAAACAACAAAGTATACGCACAGAAAAACAACAATGTATACGCACAGAAAAACAACACAGTATACACACAGAAAAACAACACAGTATACGCACAGAAAAACAAAACAGTATACGCACAGAAAAACAACAAAGTATACGCACAGAAAAACAACAAAGTATACACACGCGGAGGTCTAAAAATCACGGGTTATCTGCCAGAGTGCTGTATGGGCCTTGTGCAGTCGATTAGGCAGGTAACTGTCGCATTGTGTAGGCGTACACAGCACAGCAAAACAGTAAGTCGTACGATCATCATGAACAGACGACGGTGATGGATTGGGTACATTATACGGTGAGATCAGGGAAACATCACCCACACTGCCTATAACTGGACACCAGAAGGGAGACAGACTGCCCATAAGTGGACACCAGAAGGGAGACAGACTGCCCATAACTGGAACACCAAGAAGGAGACAGACTCCATAACTGGAAGGACAACCCAAGAAAGAGGAGACAGACTGCCCATAACTGAACACCAGAAGGGAGACAGACTGCCCATAACTGAACACCAGAAGGGAGACAGACTGCCATAACTGAACACAGAAGGGAGACAGACTGCCCATAACTGACACCAGAAGGGAGACAGACTGCCCATAACTGACACCAGAAGGGAGACAGACTGCCCATAACTGAACACCAGAAGGGACGATGCCCAAACTGAACACAGAAGGGAGACACTGAAGACCCCAGAACTGAACACAACTAGGGAGGGTAGCTATGGACACAGAAAAAATTTGCTCAGAAACAGAACACTGGAGAACAACGGGAAACCCCAAATGGTGATAATAAAGTAGTATAAGCATACACTGTGTGTGCCGGTTGTGTACCAAAGCTTGGGCACACAACCGACAGAGCTAGAGGAATCTAGTGAACAGTTTTCAAGTGCAGCGCCTAAACGGCTCTTCCAGGAGTTAAGGGAGAAGAGGAAGAAGAAGAGCAAGGAGGAGAAATTAAAGAAGAAAGGAGAAGAAGAAGGACAAGGAGAAGGAGGAGGAGGAGAAGAAGAAGCAGCAGAAGAAGAGAAGAGAAAGAAGAAGAAGAAGAAGAAGAAGAAGAAGAAAAGAAGAAGAAGAAGAAGAAGAAGAAGAAGAAGAAGAAGAAGAAGAAGAAGAAGAAGAAGAAGAAGAAGAAGAAGAAGAAGAGAAGAAGAAGAAGAAGAAGAAGAAGAAGAAGAAGAAAGAAGAAGAGAAGAAGAAGAAGAAGAAAGAAGAACAAGAAGAACAAGAAGAACAAGAAGAACAAGAAGAACAAGAAGAACAAGAAGAAGAAATGAAGAAGGGAGAAGAGAAGAAGAGGAGAAGAGAAAGAAAAAAGAAGAAGAAGAAGAAAAGAAGAAGAAGAAGAAAAGAAGAACAGAAGAACAAGAGAAACAAGAAGAAGAAAGAAGGAGGAGAAGAAAAAGAAGAAGAAAAGAAAAAGAAAAAGAAGAAGAAGAGGAAGAAGAGAGAAGAAGAGAAGCAAAGAAGAGAGTAAAATGCAAAGAACCCGAAAGAGAAGAAGAAGACGAAGACGAAGACGCAACAGTAAGAAGAAGACGAAGATGAAGAAGAAATAGAAGAAGAAAAAGAAAAAGATGACGATGGAGCAGAAGAGAAAAAGAGGAGCAGAAGAGAACAAAGAAGCAGTAGCCTACACAGAGTGCACAGTAACCCCGAAAGGAAAATGAATGGGATGGGAGCCAGCCAGGGTAAACAGTACTGGGCCACTAGCAAGCCAGCGGACATGACTGATGAGTGATGATGAATCTGTCACTACTGGACACTACAGGTATGTAGGGGAGTGAAAGTCTAGCCTGGGTGGAGCGGAGGGTGGGACAGGGGGAGGGAGGGGCTGCCACAGCTGTAGTTACTGGACAACTCGTTACAGACGGCCAGAGAGTGGTGTGGTGCGTGGTGTAGCCCTGATATGGTTCTAGTAGTCGGCTGGGGCTAGGCTATAAGCGATATGAACTGAATTGGTGGTGGTGATGAAGGTGGCAAACGTGTGGAATGATGAGCCCTGTGAACGGAACATCCGTCTGGAAAGTGATATAAAGATAGAGAACCAGAGTTCAAGTGGATTTTTTCCCTCTCTCTCTCCCTGTTTCTTCAAACCTTGAGTAGTGGTCTGGGCGCTAGTCTTTCAGATGACACGACACGCCTAGTGCTGTGTGCGGCATAGACTTAACACATATAAAAACATGCTGACGCAATGGAGTTGTTCTTATTAGCATCATATACAAGTCCGCTTAAATAGGTACATCAAAATATTGTACACACACACACACACACACACACACACACACACACACACACACACACACACACACACACACACACACATTCGCACACAGCACGCACACACACGCACACACACCACTAACACGCACACACGCACGCGCGCGCGCGCACACACACACACACACGTACACACGCACGCGCGCGCGCGCGCACACACACACACACACACACACGCACAAAAGTCGTGCACACACAGATGGTGGTACTGCATTCAGCATTTCACTTTTGAACTACAGGGCAAGAGCAGCACTGTTTTCACATGGTCAGTCCCTTGTTGGACACAACGCACCACGAGGACATTGGCCGCCATACAGTCAGTCACCTAAAGGATGGAAGCACACAGGTGTTGCTGCCTTTTGGTTTTACTGCTCGATTTTGTTTGATTTTTCACTCAGAGAAATGTTTTGTAGGGTGCCTGTATGCACGTTATTTAGCACACACTGTAGTACAAGCGTAGAGGAGGAGAGCAGAAAGCGCAGATGAGAAAAGGGCTCTTCGCAAGCAACGTTCCAGAAACCAGACAACAGCGACTCAATTTGTATGTGGCAGATGTGACAGAGATTGCCACTCAAGAATCGGACTGCACAGCCACAGCAGAAAGTGCACGTCATGACCACAACGCCTCCTGGTGCAGACTATCATCTCCTGAGATGTAAAGAGGCCGACGACGACAACCGTAACGTTACCATTGGCAATAGCAGTCTCCATAGTCTGTCTTCTGTGTGGTGCTGCATGCTGACTGGGTAGTTTTCATGTTTCCATAGGCAAACCAACACCACTATGGCTTACGTGCATGTTTGATGTTCTGTGTAAGTATACACACAAAGGACGTTCAGACTTCAGCACATGTTGCCAAATGTCCATCACCCTTTACTAAGCCACCAACCAGGCAGGGTCGATCCGAGTCCTGGGTCTTGCAAGTCTGATGTGCTCAACGCTACTCTATGGTTCCGTCGGCTGTTGCGTGAAAGCTCGTTCCAGCCAGTCTGATGTTGTTTACAGTTTCCATTTTCCTCGTATTCGTGTACACAAGTTGGTTTTGCCCACACTGTGCTACACAATCAGCATATCGTCCTCGGTGGGCGTGCCGGGTGTTTTCATGTTTCCGTGAGCCACCCGACACAGGATCTTTAACGTGCATTATTTGATGTTCTGCATGCGTATTTTGAGGATCTGAGTGCATATGCACACGAAGAGGATTTAAACACTTACATGTCTGCTGCACACAGAGATAAAAATTCACCTTTCTACCACCAGGTGGAGGTATGCAGGCTGCAGTGAACCTGGGACTGGAACCCAGGACCTTTCGATCACAAGGCTGACGTTTAACCACCTCACTACCTTGCCCCTAAGACCGATGATGATGATGATGAAGACAACCTCACTGATAACAGCGCCTACTTCTCCAAAACTAGTGAGACTGCCCGCGTTCAAGCAAACAGGAATCAGAAAAAACAAAACAAAACAAAAAAACCCACCACCACCAACAACACGAAAATAGAACCAGAACGCGTATTTAATACAACCAGACAAAACAGTCGCAAATTTTCAGCCAACTGGCCTTTGTCAAGCGTAAACGTAAGATCACAATTTTAGAATTTAGTATTTAATTCGTTTGTGATCTACGTTTTCGCTTGACAAAGGTCAGTTGGCCAAAACTTTGCGATTGTTTTGTCTGGTTGTATTAAGTGCTTACTTCTGTTTGCTGAAAGACATAGCCAGCCCTACAGACAGTCAACAGATACAAGTTGTGGACAAGTGTTTCTGACAGGATTGCCAAGAGAAAGACTGATTATGTTAAGAGGGTTTTTTCCCCTGTTCGTGTGTGTGTGTGTGTGTGTGTGTGTGTGTGTGTGTGTGTGTGTGTGTGTGTGTGTGTGTGCGGTGCGTGCGTGCGCATGCGTGCGTTCTTCCTCTCTGTCCCACACTCTCTCTCCCCTTCTTTTCTTTTAACCATCATCATCATAAAACATTATGTATTTTCAGGCTAAATTGATATTTGTACTGACATATTTGAAAATATGTATAAGTATAGGAATAAAACACCAGAGCATGTCTGAATTTGTTAAAATACACTAAGACTGAACCAGATATGGAAAAACGATTAAAAGTCTTCTCAACAAATGCATTTTGAAACTTGAACTGAAACTTAACTTCCCCTCCTCTCTCTCTCTCTCTCTCTCACACACACACACACACACACACATACATACAGGCGCACAAACGCGCACGCGCATATACACATTCACAACCTATAACCAATCAATATACCAACCAAATACAAATACAAATTGTAATTGAAAACAGTCTGTCAGTATGTAGGCTACAAGCCTTGGGAGCTGTTTTTGTTCTCACCCAAAAGTTAAAAACTTTGACGACCCCGACAAGCTGTCTTACAACCTATTTGTCGGTGACTTTTTAAAGTCCAATGCTGGAAACACCACCGCACTGGAAAAGACACCACCTCATCCTTAGCTTTCTTAGACTTCCAGTATTTCATACAACTGTGCATGCCATTATATGCCTACGGTTTCCAAGTTTTTTTTTAAGCATTGCGATTTTTTTTGGGAATGCATGTCGTTTTGCCCATACTACGCAGGCAGGTATGTTGCTGCGCAGTGTGCATGCTCCTTCAGTGGGCGTGCGTGCTGGGTGTTTTCATGTTTCCATAAGCCACCAGACACAAAAATGACTCGTGGGATCTTTAACGTGCATATTTGACATCAAGCGTGCGTGACCCGGAGATGGTGAAAAATGTCCACCTTACCCACCAGGCGGGAGGTACCAGGCGGAGAGTACCCAGGCGGGAGGTACCCAGGCGGGAGGTACCCAGGCGGGAGGTACCCAGGCGGGAGGTACCCAGGCGGGATCGAACCCTGGACCTAAAGTCTGACGTCTTACCCACTTGCTATTGCTATTGTTGTTTAAAGCCCAGCCGACTGCGTAGAGCCATATCAGGGCTATAACCGCTTCAAAATATAGAAAACTTCAACAGGAAAGAAAAGAAAAGAAAAGAAAATTAAGTACACATATCAATGCATTCGTGCACATAATCTAAGGAACATGCCCTTGGCGTTGACCACTCCGTCCAATTTATCGCACAGGGGATTTAAAAAACACACCTGAATGCAAACATAAGCATAACTATGGACAACAAAACATATAAAAAACAGGCATAAATTACCTAAAATTGCTTCTGCACATCTCACCTCCCTAGAACCAAATATGCACTTAATACATGTACCCAATTATCAATCCTAAGAAAAAGTACGTAAGACTTTTTTGAACACATACAGGTGAACGGACCAGCAAAGCAGAAAACGACAGGAAGAAATGACAGAAAGCAAAAGAACAAGGCAGAAACAAAGAGAGTGACAGAAAAGAGGAAATCTCTAGCACAGAGTTTCCAGAAGATGGGGATACTATTCATACTGAAAGAGCCCCCGGCATCCCCATGGGGGGAGGGGGGAATCATACCCATTTGACAACCGCACCCGTCAGTAGTTTTCAGAAACTGCATAGAATCTAGACCTATGTGTCACTCCAATCACTTCCGGCAGTCGAGTAATAACAGAGTGGATTTCCCACCAGAGTTTCTCAGAACTACATGACTGGCCCGTGTGTCGTGTATGCCGGGTAGGGTCGTCAACGTACTGCATGTGGCAGTGTATGCCGTCAGCAACAAGGGCATAACGACATAGAATGAAGTTGTTGACGAGTGAATGACGAAATCCTCAACCATGTATTACTCACCAAACCCGACCACGGAATTCTGATTCGACAACCATACATACATTTTCTTTCTCTCTCTCACTGCCGCGCGCGCGCGCGCGCGCGCGCGCGCGTGTGTGTGTGTGTGCGTGTGTGTGTGTGTGTGCGTGTGTGTGTATGTGTATGTGTGTGTGTGTGTGTGTGTTGTGTGTGTTTGTGTGTGAGTGAGCGAGTGTGTTTGTGTGTGAGTGAGTGTGTGTGGTGTGCGCGAGTGTGTATGTCAGTGTGTGTACATGTGTTCTCTTTACGCCACAAAATCAGTTGTGTCCTTACATCTCTAACCTGTCTCATACATATTCTGTCACTCTCTCTCTCTCACGCAAAGACACACACACACACACAACAGACAGACACACAACACAAACAAACACACACACACACACACACAGACACACACAAGCAAACACAGACACAAACACACACATACAAACACAAACACACAGAGGCTACATATATTTCTATACACACATTTTGGTACCCTCTCAGTACCGTGGATATTAATAATGCATTCCAGTAAAGTGCACACGAGCACACGCACAAAGCAGTCACATTATCACACACGGGCACACTGGTAAACACTGGCTTGTGTGTATGGGCGTGAAAGAGAAAGGGAGAGTATAGTAATAGAGGAGGCTGTAATGATACGAGCTTTTTTAAAATATTTTTGTTTATCATGTTAAAGTTACCACCACCCCCACCGGCCCACACAAGCTTTATCCCTTTTATGAATTGCTTTCTCCCTCCAATAAATCCACACACACACACAGATACAGACAGAACACACACACACACACACACACACACACACACACACACACACACACACACACAGAGAGACAGAGACAGAGAGAGAGACAGAGACAGAGACAGAGAGAGACAGAGAGAGACAGAGAGAGACAGAGACAGAGACAGAGACAGAGAGAGAGAGAGACACAGAGAGAGAGACACACAGAGACAGAACACACACACACACACACACACACACACACACACACACACACACAACACACAGAGAGAGAGAGAGAGAGAGAGAGAGAGAGAGAGAGAGAGAGAGAGACAGAGACAGAGACAGACAGAACACAGAGAGAGACAGAGACAGAGACAGAGAGACAGAGAGAGAGAACGAACGAACGAACGAAAAATGTATTCAAAAGGCCTTGGCCACATTTGAAGGGGGGAACATAATCATAATTATATCAACACACAAGCTCAATTCCATTGATTTACAAATGTATCTCGAAGTTTAAATGCCTTGTATAAATAAATAGCAAACTGCTTTACTACAGCTTCGTTTTTGGATGAGAGTAACATTACCAATCTAAACAAACATGGTCGTCTAAAAAAAATTAATAGGTATAAATTTCACTCTGAACTGAATCAAATTTTGACAAACCAAGGTAAAATGTAGTTCATCATCAACATCCATATTACAAAGGGGACATAATAAATCATTTTCAGCAACTTTCCTGTGATAAAAGTGATGTTTCTTCAAATCAGAAATTCCAAATCTAAATTTGGTCATAACCCTCTTAATATGCCTGTCTATTGGTAATGACAAATACAGTGGGAAGCAATGCGATGGATTAATCAAACGGTACATACTGTATCTATTACTGTCCTCCATATTTGAATGCCAGTTTTGCCATTGGTTGTCAATTAATCTATCACGAAGAGAGCGTAAAAAACACATCTTTACTTCCAACACCCTGATTAATCCAAGCATAACCAAATCCATTTTCAAATAACATCCGTCTGACTTTTGATACCCAGTTTACCTTTCCTCTTTCATCTAATAAGCAAAGCATGTTATAAGCCTTTCGGGGTAACCTAGATCGGTTCATTTGAGTTAGTTTTATCCAATAGCGAATGCATCTAACTGCTGAAAGAATATGCAAGGGATATCTGTTAGTCTCACCATAAACAAGATTATTTGGTGTTCTTAAAGATACTCCCAGAAATTTTTTGAGCGCAAATAAATGTACTTTTTCACAATGCGTAACTGCAGCATCTAGCCCCCATATATCTGCACCATACAATATTATCGGTTGGATTTGAGAATCAAAAAGTTTAATAAACAAGTGGAGAGCTATTGTTTAACCTCCTCAAATTCTGCATAATAGATAATAAACCTCTTTTACCCTTACCTGCAATATCTTTACATACATGGGAAATAGTTGCGATTCTACTATTCAGGTCTCCACATATCAAAATGTAAACATCATCAGACTCAATCAAAAAGTCACACAGAAAATCTTCTAGCAAAGAAATGCCATTATCACATTCAAAAAATGAATAATAAGGAGAACCTTCTGGAGGACGATACGTGCATACAAACAACACATCTTTCTCTGTACCAAACAAAAATTTGTTTATAGAAAAACACCGTGTTTGAACATGGTTTCAATTTCCTTTACATATTTACATAGATTTCTTTTAATGAGACACACAACACCTCCAGATCGTCTCCCCTGCATAGACAACTTCTGAGCAGGTTTATAGAACATTTCAAAATCAGTGAAGCAATTGTTATGAAATGTATCAAGAAATGTTTCAAAAATGCAAACAAAATCAAATGATTGAATGTAATTAACAAATTCATTATTATCTACAACAAACTGCAGTAACAACCAAAAACATTCCAGACGTCAATGAACCAAGAGAAACATGTCAGTGTTGTGTCACAAGGACCTGTTATGATCCACGCGACCAAGTTTTAATTTAATTATAATTTTTAAGCTGTTAATAAAGCCAGAACTCAACTCACCAGGATCAGGAAGTTCCAGATGATCATCGCATACTTCAAGTACGCTGCGCAGCCTTCCAAAGCCATGGTGATGAGATGTTGCTGCTACAGTCAAGTGGATGACAACAGAACTTTTTAAACGAGTTCTAACAAACCCTTCAACGAATCATCAGTATAGTCCACCACCCTTCTCCGGTCGAATGAAATCAATTCTCCCGGCAAAAAAGAACTGGGGGGGAAGACTAGAAGCACCAAGCCAGTCAATCTTGTGGGCGGGTGGGGGTGTACGGCACGGGGCAAGGCCAGCAATGCAAGGCAACCACTTCCAAAAAGAGTCGCACACACACAGAAACAGACACACACACACAGAGCACAACACTGGCTGCACAGCCACAAGTCAGCAAGCCACGCACTACTGACTCTTTGCTGACACTGAGAACCAACCGACTCCCGGAGAAGACTATGAAGGAGGAGGAATTGGAAGCAACAAAGTAGCATGCAGTGGAGCAACATCTAGCTATACTACTGTTGCGGGGACGGGACGGGGTTGCTCTACACACACACACACACACACAGCACACACGGCACACGCCCCGTTGGCCTGGCTTGTTCAGCTGAACAGCGCTGCACAGCGCAATACTCTCTCTTATGAGAGATTGTACTTGCTGGGGAGGATGGGATAAGCGGAATTATGGCAGCAAAAATAGAAGCGGTATATGCATTTATAAACTTGTTATCATTTTGACGCTAATAGACCACTCCAGGCAGTCTACCTGTCTGCCCCCCTCCCCCATTTTCCAGTTAATTGGCATTCTGTCTCTGATATTGTAATTATTGTTCGTAATCAAGAGTCTAAAGTTGTTCAAGATGGATTCATAGCACTTGGACATTACCAACACGCCCAACCCAAATATGCTGGCAGTCATCTGACGGACGCCTTGAGCCTGCGCAAAATCCTGTGCACTAGCAATGTCTTGAAATGGGAATGGAAATGGGGGGAGAAGCTATGATGATTAGAGTATTACGATATGTAGCAAACAAACCAACATTTATGTTGGGGGGGGGGGGATTAACTGACACTATTTAAGGCGTGTGATCCTGCTATGAACGCCAGAAGCTGTGAATAGAACTGGAATAATCAGTTTCTGACGCCTTCATTCCATTTGTCAGCACACAAGTCATTGCAATGCTTTCCCCTTCCTTGTGGCTGTGGTAGCATACATACATGCCAATGCTGAAGCTGGTATGTTCAGTTATCGCTCAGTAAAACGTCCTTGTGTCAATGCTACAGACTGGAAACTATTTGATTTGAAAACTACAATTACAAACAAAATTACAAATTCAATATTCTTGGCAACCACACCTGGCACAGAACTGACTTGAGAACTGCAACGATCGCTGATACGGTCTCCTCGACAACTCAGCCTAATAATGCCACTACGCGTCACAGAACAGGCGCACAATTATTGAAATCAGAATTCCAGTTATCGGCAATAGTGCAGCATTATTACAAACAGTGGGGAAAATATCTGTATTGCAACAATCACCACGAAAGTGGAATTTCGCATGGTAAAATTCGGTTTGTATTTTCTGGAAGCAAGCAGACTTCCATATTCTTCTACGCCTTGCGGCAATTTGGTGCGTTCAGTGCCAGATGGTGTGGTGTTGTGTTGTATTTGCCCGCTTTGTGCCAGGGTGGGAGGAACGGGCAGGACCTGACTGGAAGTGGGAGGAGGAGCAGAGAGGGAGGAGGTAGGACTGGGTTGGTAACATTCTTTGGCATAGGTAGTACACCAGAGATGGTGTGATACAGATCCTTGGTACGGTAATACCTTGTACAAGTCATTGCTTATGTTAGCAATCAGTGGGCAAAGTGACGAGAGAAGTAGGTGGAGAACGGTTGTTTGGGGCTTGTCCATGTATTGTTCAAGAAACTTATTGAGACACAATGAATTAACCCTTTACCTCGGAAAATGGAGCAGGACTGCCGTAATGGGGGAGGAGGGGGGTCGATGGTAGTGGTTTAAACGGCTATGTATGAAAAAACCCCTCTAGTTTGGCACATGGCAGTTGCAGCCACGGGAGGAGGGGGGAGGGACTCCAAAAATTTAACCTTCGATCACCCACTAGCTTTTTCCCTCCCCCCCCCCTGCTCCACGCTCTTTCCCCATCCCCCAACACACACGTAATCTTTGGCATCTAGTAATGATTCGTGCTGATAAGTAGTGTAAAACAAATGCTGGAGTGATCAAAACTGGATCGGCTTTTTTTTTTTCTAAACAGGAGTGTGTTTTTGTTGCCTATCTCTTTTCCAGTGTCATCAGAGAGAGAGAGAGAGAGAGAAGAGAGAGAGAGAGAAGAGAGAGAGGGAGAGAGAGAGAGAGAGAGAGAGAAGAGAGAGAGAGAGAGAGAGGGAGAGAGAGAGAGAGAGAGAGAGAGAGAGAGAGAGAGAGAGAGAGAGAGAGAGAAATTGTGTGCTTGTGTGGATGCTGGTAGATAGGCAGTGGAAGCCAAAAGGTTGAATAATGCACATACCGTCGTTCCTACCATACACAGATGGGACCAAAGGCCAACCCTTGTTGGTACCCCACCCACTCCACCCCCACCCCAGGCCCATATGATCATGTGCACACTTCGTCTCATTTTGATGCGTAATCGTGACCCCAACTAATCCCAACCCTTATCCCAAACCTCAACCCTAATCCAACCCGGACTATAAATCGGCTAATCTCTAGCATCAACTCTGACCTCCAACCCCACACTTAATTCTAGCCCTGACCCTAGTTCCAACTTAAAAACCTTCACCATGACTGTAACTCTGACCTTAACCATTACCCTCGACTACTAATCACACAATCTTTACTCAAAATCTAACCCTGACCTTAACCTCAGAATTGATCGCAGGCTAGTTGGCAGAGCCATGGACTCAAGATCCGGTATCTTGAGTTCAATCCAGCCCGCAACATTAAAAACTGGCCTGTTCGCTGCCCATCTTGATGTTTCCATCATTCTGGTGGGGTGCCAGCTGAGCGTTTCATAGGCCCTTCATCCCCTTTCCCCGTTTCAAGACCTTGCCAGCGCACAGGGTTTTACACAGGCTTGGGGAAGTTGTCAGATAATTGCTGACAGATTTGGGTGTAGCGCATATGGAGTTTTCCGAGTACAGTGAATCCCTCTTGAACAAACTACTAACAAACTACGAACTATCCTCAGAATTGGTCTAAGCCTTAGTCAGGGGGACAGCGAGCCCACAGGCTGTTGGTCTGGCCCTACGAGACCGTGAAATGAGTCAGTCTGTCCAGGCGTCCTTAACAACAGTTAGCATTGATGCATGATGAATGCTTGATTCTTTGATGCCCTCACCTTGTACACCAGCTGCAAAAACACAACCTCAACCCCGTGCTCTATCTACCAGCTTTCTGTTGTTTTCTGTGTTTTGCTATGGCCTTAGTCCTCACAAAGTTATTATGCTTGCGGCATTAATGAACATACACGTTTTTTATTGTGAGCTATTAGGACTACTACAAATTGAGTCTACCACTGTGAAAAAAAAAAGAACACACACACACACACACACACACACACACACACCACACACACACACACACACACACACACACACACACACACACACACACACACATAAAACAAAACAAAACAAAACAAACAAACAAAACTATTGGTTACTATATCTCGTCGGCGACTCGGTCTACCCATGTCTGCCCCTTCTCCTGTTCGCTCCTACACGTAATCTTTCATCCCATTTTACTTCTTCCAAACTCCACATCCTTATGGGTCGTGTAGGTGTTGGTCTGTTATTGCCAGGATCAACAAATATCTGAGGGTGCGGGATGAGACCCGGTGCACCAATGCCTCACCACTCTCCGTACCTCTCCTCCCAAGCTCCGACGCCACATCATCATCATGACCATCATCATGTGCTCTGCCGCATAGCGTTGGCGATTATGGCCCTACATACCAATCTATCCCTTGTCGCTGCAAGTACATCTCCCACCCTCTCTGTCCTCAGCCTCCCTGCAAGTCCATCCAATATTTTCTCCCTGGGTCTACCTGGTGTTCTCTTTCCCTCCAGCTTTCCTGTTGTGACCAGGCGCTCAAATGTCTCTTTCCTAAAGATGTCCTATAAATGTTGCTTGTCTTTTTCTAATCTTTATTCTAATCTTTATTGATGATATTCTCGTGTCTGCCTCCTTCAAGGCTTTCTCTTTTGTTTTTTCTTTGCTGTCCATAGAACTCTTAACATTATTCTTAGAAACCACATTTCAGTTGCCTCAATTTTATTCTGACTCTGCGTGTTGACTGTCCACGCCTTACAACCGTACAACAGTATTGGTTCTATATAACATTCAAGAACTCTCTTCCTGATGTTAACTGGTACGTATTGTTGGTAAGAATGCTTTTCATCTTCTTGAATGCTGTTTTGGCTTGGCCGATTCTGCTGGCTATTTCTGATGTGCATCTGTCGTCTGGTGAGATGATCGTTCCCAGGTATTTAAACTTATCAACCCCTCTCAAAGCTGTGCCATTTATTGTTATTTTGCATGAGGGGATTTCATGTGGTTTTACTGATTACCATGACTTAAGGCTTCTTGCTATTTAGCTCCAACCCTTTATTTTGCTTATTATTTGTATTACATTCACAAGGTTTTGTAGGTCTTTTTCATTTTCTGCAATCAGCACGGTGTCATCTGCGCAACGAATGTTGTTTATCATTTTTCCTCCAACCTTTATCGCATGGCATTCTTCTAGATTTCTCATGATGGTTTTGCTGTAAAGTGAAAAACACATCTGGACAGAATACAACCCTGCTAACCCCTCTTATGATATTTTGGAAAGAGCTTAAATTGTTTTCTATTCTCACTGCTGCTGTTTGTTCCCAATGCATATTTCTGATTATTCTGAGATCTTTTCCATGAATATTAAGCCTTTCTAGCTGGTTGATCAATTCTACGTGTCTTACCTGGCCGAAAGTCTTGGTATAATCAACAAAGCATAAATGAAAATCCTTATTCAACTCTACTGGCCTGTCTATGATCGTTCTTAGGATATATCCCGACGTCACATAGTAGCCATTTCATCAAGCAAAAGGGGGCTGCGTCCATGCGCTGCATGACCCATTTGGACCCAGTCATCAGACACCTTGTTTACAAAGTGAATGGCATGGTGGGGAGATGACAAAAGCCTGGACATTGCCATACAACACGCACCAACCAGGTCCAGCCCAGCAATGGACTCAAGAGAGCAAAGAAAAACTCTTGCTTTACTCTGGGCCTTCATCTCGCTATTGGACTGCCCACCCACCCGCCAACTCGCACAACTGCCTCTTCTTACATTTTTACTTTTTACTTTTTCCGTCCGCTTGTACCGGTGGGCGTCGCGGGGAGATACAGTCGTCTGTCAGCAGCAAGGCGGGTGGCCTGGAGAAGGGACATCTCGTGAGCTCTGAGGGTGTCTGCCACGGAGTCGCTCCATCGTCGTCTTGGTCTTCCTCTGGCTCTCCAGCCAGAGTATCTGGTGTTGTATGCCCGAAGAGCTGGATGGTTTAGGGGCATACGTGTGAGGTGTCCGAACCACTTGATCCTCATTATGTTCGATGTGTTGTAGGATTGGTGTTGCTCCTACCATGTCTCGTATCACCTCATTTCTGATCTTGTCCTGCCTTGTCTTGTTTACTGCTTTCCTCAGGCATTTCATTTCACAGGTGACCAGTTTTCTCTCGAGGACTTTAGTTAAGGACCATGTCTGGCACTGGTATGTCAGCGTTGGTAGAAAAATGGCGTTGATGAGTTTCGCCTTAGTGCTGGTGGAAATGCTGGGGTGTTTCAGGAGAGGGGCAAGTTGGTAGCTGACTGCGTTGGCTTTCTGGCATCTGGTCTCGATTTCTCTGTCAAGTTTGCCTCTTCTTACAATAGTCTCGAAAGTTAACAATAGTTATATATATATATATATATATATATATATATATATATATATATATATATATATATATATATATTATATATATATATATATATATATAAATTCAAGCAGCATGTGCACAGAAAAGGCAACAAATCAATGTAAAAATTTCCCAAATTTTCGGCGCTACACCCGCCTTCCTCAAGGGGACTTTAGTCACTGACTACGATATGCTACACAAACACATCAGAATATTTTACGTAGGCTACATTACGTAGTTTTGACTCGATATTGTTGTGACGTCAATTGACAGAGTTCAGGCCCAGAGGAAATATGGTTTTCATTTTGTACATCCAAAAAGACTCCCTCCTCAGTCTGGTGTCCAGGTTCTCAGAGTGCACCTTTTCCACTGCGATACATTTTAAGTTTTGAAGTGAATGGTCAGTTTGGTTGAAGTGTTTGGTGACCTGAGTGCCTGTATTTTTTTTTTATGTTTGACCGGTGTTGGTAGAATCTGGTTTTGAGAGAATTTTTCGTTTGTCCTATATATTGAGTTTTAGGGCAGATATCGCAGTGGAGGAGATACACTACGTTGGTAGATGTACATGTCAGTTTGTGCCTTATTTGGAAAGTTTCACTCGTGTTGAAACTGCTGAAAGTTACACACACACACACACACACACACACACACACACACACACACACATATTTATGTTTATGTTTATGTTTATGTGTATATGTTTTTTAAACGTGGTCTTGAATACAAAAGCACAGCCCTCTTTCTACCAAACATACAGTAATTTCCTCTTTATTTGTTACATCATATTTAACATAGGCACAATCTCCCCTCCATTCTTTATGTTTTCATTGTATTTAGTGTGTGTATCCTGTCAATGCGCTACGGTTTCTCTGTGTGTGTCTTTTTGTCTCTCTTTGTCTCTCTGTCTCTGTTTATGTCTGTCTGTCTCTGTCTGTCTGTCTGTCAGTCTCAGTCTCTCTCTCTCTCTCTTTCTCTCTCTCTCTCTCTCTCCTCTCTCTCTCTCTCTCTCTCTCTCTCTCTCTCTCTCTCTCTCTCTCTCTGTGGTTTTTGCTTCACGTTTGTGTATCCTGCAAAAGACCGAAAGGTCGAAAGCAAAAGGTCTGTTGTTTTTGTGATTATGTGAACAGTGTTCCATGCCAGTCCTACTGTGACGGTGATTACAGCACATTTCCTTTTGCATACACATAATCAGATAATGATCTGTTATGTAAAGAGCAACGAACATATTTTCCACACGGACTGTTAGTGCTTTACAAATGAAATGATTGTTTTTATTTAACTATTGTTATCCCCATTCAGGGAAATAACAGTACCAGTGAAGACCATGAATAAGTAAAAAAAGAGGCCAAGACAATAGATGGTGATTAGAACATGAAACAAGAGCATCTTCCATTGTGAACTGTCTTTGACCACAACACAGAATGGCTGCGTACGATTCCGGATCTGCAGCACGGTAGATGGCTAATAGGTGGAGACTTTAATTCCCACTCCCCGTTTTGGGAAAAAGATTGTTGTACTGTTACAAGCAATCGTTTAGTAGAAAATGTAGTTGACAGTGCGCTTTACCTTTTGAATGATGGGAGTGTCACTAGAATTCCTGAAGTTTCCAAATACCGGGCAACATCCATCGATCTGTCACTAATATCACCAGAATTAGTACCATGCTGTACCTGGGACACTCACAAAGATACTTTGGGAAGTGATCACTTACCTATCATCATAACAATAACTTATGACAACATCAGGATGAAAGACAGCACTCCTGACATCATACCAAAATATAATTACGTGCGCGCTGAGTGGTCCTTGTTTCGGACTGCTCTTGCTAATCAAGAATATAAGCATTATGAAAGTGAAAATGTAGACGTTATGTTTTCTAAGTTCCAGGAGTCAGTTCTAGCTGCTGCGGGCCTCTCCATCCCGAAACTCAAAACTTATAAGTCCAATAATCGTTTGGGTAATGTTTGGTGGACAGAGGAATGTGAGAAAGCAGTTCAATATAAAAAAGATAAATTCAAAATCTACATCAAAAGTAGAAAACCCGACGATCACATGGAAATGAAAAAAGGTAACATCCAGTGTAATAAAATCATTGCTGAAGCAAAGAAAGATTATTGGGCATTATACTGCACCAAGAAATTTCAGCTTTTAAGGATTTCCATAAAGTCTGGACAAAAATGAATCAAATGAAAAACGGAGCCAATTTACCCACGTGTCCAATAATGATTGATACATGTCACAAATTTCCTTCTGACATGGACAAAGCTGAAACTTTTGTAGAACTCTTTGCTGAAAATAGTAAAGTAGACGGATTGTCTCCTAACAGCAAACACTACAGAGAAATGGCAGCTAACAACCCTATCTTCATTGATCCAATACCTCAGAATGATCGCTGGTTTAATTCTCCGATCACCTTAGAAGAGCTAAAAAAAACACTATCTTGTCTCTACACAACAAAAGGAGTTCGGTAGGTGTCGATGCAGTTTCAAATGAAATGATTAAGCATCTTCCAGAAAATTATATTATTTTCTTACATAAAATTTTTCAGAAATGCTGGGTGAGTGGAACTGTACCACAGATATGGCAAAAGTCTGTTGCTATACCCATATTAAAAGCAGGAAAGCCTAAAAACAATAAAAACAGTTACAGACCTATTGCTTTGACGTCCCATACGAGCAAACTAATGGAAAGATTGGTCTTAAACAGACTTATACATTACTGTGATACAAATAACGTTATTCCGGTAAACCAGGCAGGTTTCAGAAAAGGGAGATCCACAGTTGAGCACCTGGTTAAACTTACAACTCAGATAAAACAACAATTTGCCCGTAGAAAAAGTCTTTTAACAACTTTTTTTTGATGTGAAAAAAGCTTATGATCAAGTTTGGCATACACGTTTATTGTACAAGTTGAAATCTATTGGCCTATCTGGCAATATGTATAATTATATTAAGTCCTATCTAGCCAATAGAACAATTAAGGCAAGAGTGGGAACAAGTTATTCTTCTTCACGATGTCTTGACATGGGAATTCCTCAAGGTTCAGTGATAGCACCTATTTTATTTGATATCCTTATATATGATCTTCCTAAAGTACTCTCAAATCGTGTTGTTTTGGTACAGTACGCTGATGATATATGCATCTGGATGAATATTACTTTAAAAAAGACAACTCCCCAGAGAGCGCAGAATTACATCAGGAAATTGTATCAATCTGATCTTGATAGTCTTGGAAACTACATGTTAGAAAATGGTCTGTCGTTGTCAGCAGAAAAAAACTAACATGATGCTCTTTAATCCTGGTGGTACTTTAAATAACTTGCCTACTTTCAGACTGCATGGTGAAGCGATCCATTACAAACAGGTTGTAAAATTTCTGGGAGTCTTTATAACATCGAAATTAAACTGGAATGTCCATTTTGATTATATTTTAACAAAAGCAAGAAAAGCCTTACATTTTTTTAAAGATAATAAGCAGATTACCCTGGGGAATGGATACAAACATACTTCTCCATTTATCAACAGCACTTGTAAGATCTAAATTATCTTACGCACAAGAAGTGTTCTTCAGTGCACCCAAATATTTACTAAAGAAGATTCAAAGTTTAGACTGCAAAAGTCTTAAAATTGCACTAGGTGTACCAGCCCATGCTTCAAATCTGGAAACGTACAAAGTTGCTGGAATTCTGTCTCTGAACAGCTGTCGTGAGCTAGCGACAGCAAAGTTTGCAATCAGAACTACTTCACAAACGGACAATTTTGTGAGCAAGGAAATTAAACTAAGGTCTGATGTTGACTTTCCAAAACGAGCAAGCAACATTTCATCACAAATGACTGTTGCAACTTACGTATCTGACTTAGTCAAACAATCTAACATAAATTTGGATGAAATAGCTGAGACACCATCCACAACGCCTATCCCTACATGGGAAATGCTTAAAGCCACTTTTGATATTGATTATACAGATGCTAAGAAATATGAAAACATTAACATTTCGATATGCACAGCAAGAGAACACGTCGATGAAAAATACCGTACCCACCTCCATATTTTTACCGATGGGTCAGTCTTAGAAAATAAATCTGCTGGAGCAGCGTTTTACGTTCCAAAATTTAAAATACAAAAGTCATTTTTCATTGGGCCAAATATATCTATATTTACAGCGGAATTAGTCGCTATTATACAAGCGTTGCATTATTTAGTAGACCTTAAACCTGTATTTTTCAAAGTAGTTCTCTTTGTTGATTCAAAATCTGTATCATATGCCTTACAGTCTTTTAATACAGACACAAGACCTGACTCAATTACTGAGGCAAATCATCTTATACATCGTTTAAGGACAAAAGGTATAGATATCAGTTTATGCTGGGTGCCTTCTCACGTTGGTCTTCATGGCAACAAAGTAGTAGACAGAGCAGCTAAACAAGGAGCACACAACACTGATAATACTATAGAATTACGTATTAAAACTTCCGTAAAAGAAGCTTACAACTTGCTAGAATCAGCCTCATGGATTCGATTTCATGAACATTTCAACGAAAAATTTGTGACACAACAAATGATAAAACTTTCATTTCAAAATGTATGTAAAAAATTGCAGTATTCTTCCATATATCATTCGAGATCGATTGTTGCTGTTCATTTTCGTATTCAGCTAAACGCGTTGAAAACAAAATATTGTAAAAATATCAAGTGTATTTGCGGAGAACAATTCACACTGTTTCACTGTTTATTTTACTGCAAAATGCTACGTTCTTTTTTACCAAAAATATTTACACAAGAAAACTATTCTGAAACTCATTTTAAAGAAGTAACTTCAGATCAGTCTTTATCAGTTAAAATTTCAGAATCATTGGCTCACAGTCCTGTTAATGTATTGCTTTAAGTTTATGAAGTTAGTATTTAGCGTTAAATTTTTCCTTCACATTGTTAATGTTAATTGTTAGTGTTAAGATCTTGTTCCATTTTTCTATTTACCCACTTACTTATGTCTTTTACTCTGTCGCCCACCTCTCATCCTCCGTTTTCCCCCCCCGTCTAATATCACTTATAGTGAACAGATGTTAAATCAAAGAACGAACGAACACACGTACACGCGCACACACACACACACCACACACACACACAACACACACACCAACACACACACAGAGTGCACTGTGGACTCTGCTGGGTTTACTGGGACCACAGTGCCGTGTGTCAGACACTCTACGGATTCATCTTTAAGGATTTTCTTCAAATCTCACTCACTCACTCACTTCACCTTGTTTCGGTCCATTGTTGGACATAAGCCTTCCTCGTCGCTCGCCACTGTTGCTGGTTAACTGCTGTTCTGATCCATTGTTTGTCGAACTTTTCTTTTCTAGATCGTCTCGCCATCTACTGACCAACAACTTGAAGTTTGTATCTCTTGGATCCTGTGACGGCAGGGAATAATATTTGTATTTCTTTCTTGTCACAACAGATTCACCTTATTGTTAATTGTTGTCATTTTTGTTTAAAGCCAAGCCGACTTCATAGAGCCATATCAGGGCTATAAACTTTTTAAACAACACGCAATAGCTGAACAGGAAAAAATGAAAAGAAAATTAAGTACACATATCAATGCATTCGCGCACACAATCTAAGGAGATGCCCCTGGCGTTGACCACTCCGTTCAATTTATCGCACAGAGATTTTAAAAAAACACACACACCTGAATACAGATTTCAGCGCACCTAAGGACACCAAAACATGTAAAAACAGGCATAATTACCTAAAATTGCTTTCGCATATCTCAGTTATCTAGAGCCAAAAATGCATTTTACATTATGTACCCAGTTATCAATCCTAAGAAAAAGTACGTAAGACTTTATCGAACACATACAGGTGAACGGACCAACATAGCAGAAAATGATAGAAAGAAATGACAGAAAGCGAAGGCACTAGGCAGAAACATAGAGAGTGACAGAAAAGATGATGAAATTTCTAGCACAGAATTTCCTCCAGGTGGGGATACTATTTATTCTCAAAGATTCCCCGGCATCACCAACGGGGAGTGGGTGGGGGGGGGGGGGGGGCAGAGTTGAGATGATTTCTGTCAGAACAGAGCAGGATGGCCGCACCTAGAAAATACTGTGTCGTATGACGGAAACATGAAGCGGATAAACTCCACTATCTATTTCTTCTCTTCTTTCCTCGGCAGTGAACGACAGACTGGCGGCCTAATATTCAGAAAATATTGTCTTCACCTAGTTGATAGATCTAGACAGCGTTGATAGACAGTTGAGGTTTTGTGCATTGACTGGTGATGGTGGTGGTGGGTGGAGGGGTGTCTTTCGGTCATGTGAGACGAGTTTATACAGAATAGCTAGTTGTATTGTGATTCAGACATTTATTCATTTACTTTGTATATATATATGTGTTCCCTTTTCTGATGATAAGATAAGCAGATACACATGTCATTTACATGAAACCAAGATTTATTCCTGTGATAGGCTGATAAAGTACCAGTATAAAATATAGACTAGGCAAACCATAGTCTAGGTAGGGCCTCAGGACCTGGCCAGCTCATGGGTGTATGTGCAGGTTTAAGGATGTGCCATGATCACCATACACATGGCACCTGTGACGTCAGTGCATATGGAATTCGTTCCGAGCGCGGAGACATCGTCTTGAGAAACTGAAACTGAAACTTGACCCCTGTTCTCACATAGCAGGTCGTCTGGCCACGACCTAAGGGCGGGCTAACCTTTAAAGGAAACCTATTGCAATGACCCTTAAAGGAAACCTACTGCAATGACCCTTAAAGGAAACCTATTGCAACGACCCTTAAAGGAAACCTATTGCGACGTCCCTTATAGGAAACCCATCGCAATGACCGTTAAAGGGAAACCTATTGCGATGACCCTTAAAGGAAACCTATTGCAACGACCCTTAAAGGAAACCTATTGCAATGACCTTAAAGGAAACCTATTACGATGACCCTTAAAGGAAACCGATTGCAACGACCCTTAAAGAAACCTATTGCAACGACCCTTAAAGGAAACCTATTGCAATGACCCTTAAAGTAAACCTATTACGATGACCCTTAAAGGAAACCTATTGCAACGAACCCTTAAAGGAAACCTATTGCTACGACCCTTAAAGGAAACCTATTGCAATGACCCTTAAAGGAAACCTATTACGATGACCCTTAAAGGAAACCTATTACGATTACCCTTAAAGGAAACCTATTACGATGACCCTTAAAGGAACCCTATTGCAATGACCCTTAAAGTAAACCTATTATGATGACCCTTAAAGGAAATCTATTGCAATGACTCTTAAAGGAAACCTATTGCAACGACCCTTAAAGGAAACCTATTGCAATGACCCTTAAAGGAAACCTATTACGATGACCCTTAAAGGAAACCTATTACGATGACCCTTAAAGGAAACCTATTACGAGTACCATTAAAGGAAACCTATTACGATGACCCTTAAAGGAAACCTATTACAATGACCCTTAAAGTAAACCTATTACGATGACCCTTAAAGGAAACATATTGCTATGACCCTTAAAGTAAACCTATTACGATGACCCATAAAGGAAACCTATTGCAATGACCCTTAAAGGAAACCTATTGCAATGACCTCTAAAGGAAACCTATTACGATGACCCTTAAAGGAAACCTATTACGATGACCCTTAAAGGAAACCTATTGCAATGATCCTTAAAGGAAACCTATTACGATGACCCTTAAAGAAAACTAATGCGATGACCCTTAAAGGAAACATATCACGATTACCCTTAAAGGAAACCTATTGCGATGATCCTTAAAGGAAACTTATTACGATGACCCTTAAAGAAAACCTATTACGATGATCCTTAAAGAAAACCTATTACGATGACCCATAAAGGAAACCTATTACGATGACCCATAAAGGAAACCTATTACGATGACCTTTAAAGGAAAGCTATTACGATGACCCTTAAAGGAAACCTATTGCAATGACCCTTAAAGGAAACCTATTGCAATGACCCTTAAAGGAAACCTATTACAATGACCTTTAAAGGAAACCTATTGCAATGACCCTTAAAGGAAACATATTGCAATGACCCTTAAAGGAAACCTATTGCAATGACCCTTAAAGTAAACCTATTGCAATGATCCTTAAAGGAAACCTATTGCAATGACCCTTAAAGGAAACCTATTGCAATGACCTTTAAAGGAAACCTATTGCAATGACCCTTAAAGGAAACCTTTTGCAATGGCCCTTAAAGGAAACCTATTGCGATGACCCTTAAAGGAAACCTATTGCAATGACCCTTAAAGGAAATATATTGAAATGACCCTTAAAGGAAACCTATCGCAATGACCCTTAAAGGAAACCTATCGCAATGACCCTTAAAGGAAACCTATTGCAATGACCCTCAAAGGAAACCTATCGCAATGACCCTCAAAGGAAACCTATCGCAATGACCCTCAAAGGAAACCTATCGCAATGACCCTCAAAGGAAACCTATCACAATGACCCTCAAAGGAAACCTATTGCAATGACCCTTAAAGGAAACCTATTGCAATGACCCTTAAAGGAAACCTATTGCAATGACCCTTAAAGGAAACCTATTGCAATGACCCTTAAAGGAAACCTATTTCAATGACCCTTAAAGGAAACCTATTGCAATGACCCTTAAAGGAAACCTATCGCAATGTAATCAGCCACAAACGCCTCCTAACAAACCGTGATACAATACAACATAACAGCTAATAATATCTACATGGTCATCTACATCAAACGAGAATGGTTTTCGCCATCGAGGTCCGTTTAAGGTGGGACAACGCTTGGTCCTACGCCTTCCACAACATCCATTCTCGGCCACTTAAAAGTCCCCCCCTCCGGACCGTCTTGTGACACAAGAGGAGGCAGAAAAAACAACAAAAAAACAACTTTCCCCATCAAGTTCTATGGCAGTCGGCAAGGCACACACACACACACATTCATCGCCTGATGTGGCCTGACCTTGTGTACGGCAGACCAAAGACCAAGAAGCAGCATCTCTGGAATCTCTGGAATCTGTTGAGAGAGGTTCTCTGATCACGTTGTCCGTACTTAATCCAACTGTACACTATCATCTCTGGAATCCGCCGTGACCATTAGGCGCATGTGCTGCCCTCGAAAACTGGTTCTGATGACCAGGCACTCAACCACAGTATGTATGCTGGAGGCGCAGACCTAGGGAAGGTATAGTTACCCGTGGCACTCAACGACAGTACTATGCGTGCAGGAGGTGCAGACTGCAAGAATAACCATTGCCCATAATCAAAGTACGTCACGCGTCTGGAAGTGTACTATGCCTGATGACATGTCTAACACGATTCGTACTATGTCAAGCCACCAAGATCGGGGTTAACTCGGGTCAAGGTCACACCACAGGGAGAGAGAACGAACGAATCAAGTTTTTAATGTGATATACGCTGATGAATCAGCCCGTTCACAGTTAGGAATTGAGGATGGGGCTGGAGGTTAAAGGAATTTACGATAGTTTGCAATGCTCTACATCGACCATCAATTTCTGTAGTTACATCATATGACTGCTGTACCACGTCAGTATGTCTCTGACCAGCTCATTACTATCAAATATCAGAAAGCACACACAGTGTGTTAGTTTACTGTCACTGTCCCTAAGTGAAACGGAAATCAACCCAGATGCATTCGATTGCGTTCGTTATGACAGTCAAGGACCCTGTCAGATCTTGGTCAGTGACAGGGCAGTAGAAAGAGAGAGAGGGGGGAGGGGGGCGGAGACAGAGAGAGAGGGGGAGAAAGAGAGAGAGAGAGGAGAGAGACAGAGAGACAGAGAGAGAGACAGGGAGAGAGAGAGAGGAGAGAGAAAGGCAGAGAGAGAGGGGGGGGAGAGAGAGGAGAGAGAGACAGAGACAGAGAGACAGGAGAGAGAGAGAGGAGAGAGAGACAGAGAGAGAGAGACAGGGAGAGAGAGCGGAGAGAGAGAGAGGGGAGAGAGAGAGAGACTGAGACAGAGAGACAGAGAGAAAGACAGAGAGACAGAGACAGACAGAGAGAAAGAGAGAGAGAGAGAGACAGAGACAGAGAGACAGAGAGAAAGACAGAGAGAGAGAGAGAGAGCAAGAGACAGAGGGAGAGACAGAGAGAGAGAGAGACAGAGAGACAGAGAGAGGGACAGAGCGAGAGAGAGAGACAGAGCAAGAGACACAGAGAGAGAGACAGAGACAGAGAGAGAGAGACAGAGAGAGAGAGAGAGACAGAGAGAGAGAGACAGAGAACAGACAGACAGAGCGAGAGAGAGAGAGATATCAGGGCTATAACCGTTTCAAAACATACACAATACTTCAACAGGGGAAAAAAAATGAAGTACACATATCAATGCATTCACGCACATAATCTAGGGAAATGTTCCTGGCGTTGACCACACCACCCAATTTATCGTACAGGGGATAAAGAACATATCTGAATACAAATTTAAACATAATTAAGGACACTAAAACATATTAAAAGAGGCATAAATTACCTAAAATTGCTTCCTCATATCTCATTTCCATAGAGCCAAAAATGCACTTAATACATGTACCCAATTATCTATCCTAAGAGAAAGTACGTCAAACTTTATCGAACACATACAGGTGAATGGAACACATACAGGTGAATGGACCAGCAAATAGAAAAATGATAGGAAGAAATGACAAAAAGCAAAGGAGGAAGAAGAGAACGAAGAGAGTGACAGAAAAGAAGAAATTTCTAGCACAGAATTTCCAGAAGATGGGGGATACTATTTACGCTGGAAGAGTCCCCAGAATCCCCACGGGGGAAAGTTGTATCTAGCTTGCGGGTTCTCGGTCTCTCGATCTTTCCGACACAATGACACTTCAGGACAATCAATCTGAACATTACAAAATCTCTTGTTAACCAAACGTTTGTCTGGTTCCCTATTTCATAGCCGTACTCAACAATACAATCAGAACACACACAAGTTATTTCTGTGTCTTTTAACGTCAGGAAAGAAGCACACACTGACAGTTATTTTTAAGTCTCTGGACGTGGACAGCGATGCACACACACAGAGAGCCCAAGTTGTCCCACACTGGTTGTCGTCAAACAACGCCAGTCTAACATGCGTGTATCACACATACATCTAACTCGCCGGAAAGACGGAGCGTTCTTCACATGTTCATGAAGAGGGATCTCATCTGGCGACACAACACAGAACGTCCTCAATCCTGCTGCATGGTCATAGAAAGACTGGAATCATGAGTGCTGGCACAGATAACAGAAACAACGGTTGTCAGTCGTATCCTCAAAGAAACTCACTGACTGCTTTCAGACCGGCCTGTGGATGGCCTATACCAGAGAACGGCCTGTCGTCTGATCGAATCCTAGCTCACTCAGCATCTGGTAAGTTCAAAACAACTCACCATACGAATTATCGTTTCTAAGGACATGCAGAATACTGTTCACGTGGTGTACGAGAAAAAAAAAGATACTGCTGTTATGGCCTGACTGTTTTCAGTTGTTCCTCCATTAGGAGCCCCATGATTGATGAATACTTTCAGATGTGTGTTACAGATATTCTTTTTAATCGATTGTCTTTGCTCTGTCCTTTTGCTTCTACCCCCCCCCCCCCCCCTCCCCGATCCTCTCTGCTTTGTCTGTGTCTATCGTTTCAGCATTCCGTCGATAACGCTAAGAGTTTCTCAACATGATCATCGTTATTACTTATCAGTGTTCTTATCGTTCTTTTACAACACTTTTCTCCAAACTCAGTTGTACTGGCTGTGCATTACACATTATCAAACTTTCAGGTGGAGCACGGAGAACTCGAGCAGTCAGGCAAGTTGACCACATTTCACTATGTTGTTGTTGCACAGTCTACATCTTTGGTGGAGGTGTGTGTGGAGTGTTTGCATGTTTCAGCCACTGACGTGACTTACATGACTTACAAGCGCGGGCAGTCGCACTTGTTTTGGATTACATGACTTATCATAATTTGCTTTTACGGGCTGTGTGGCTTAACAGAAAAGGCTGATCTAAACTTGAACGCCAAGAAAACAAAAATGCTACATATCAGAGGCAAAGACACTGAAAACAATCATGACATCTTGATTAAGAAAGTTCCTTTTAATCAATCAACGAGTTCACTTTAGAAAATGTTAAGGATTTCAAATATCATGGCTCTGCAAAACCTGATGCTGATGATGGAACCTGCCCCAAAGACATCAAAATAAGAACTGGAATGGCAAAGAAAAAAAAAAGTCAAACTCAACAACATCTGGAAAGACAGAGGCATACCAAATGGCCTGAAAGTTAGACTTTTAAAATGTTTAATCTGGCCAGTCATCATTTTTGGCTGCGAAGCCTGGACTCTGAGAAAAACTGATTGCAGAAGAACTGAAGCAGCATAGATGTGGTTTTATCAGAGACTACTACGAGTCAAATGGACAGACAAAGAACTAATGAAAGTGTCCCGGAAGAACTTGATACCACCAGGAAACTACTAGCAGGCATCATCAAGAGAAGACTAAAATACATTGGTCATTTGTCACATAGCAAGAACACACAACCATCTTTCAAGGAAAAACAGAGACAAAAAGGAAGACAGGCAGGTCTCCAGTCTCATACATCGAGAACATAATCAACATCAGTGACCTGAATATTCAACAACTTGTCCACAAAAGTCAAGACAGAGCGGCCTGGAGGGAGATGGTGGTGTCCGGGTGTGCAGCGGCCAATACCGAACCCGGTGACGCTGACAGGTGAGACAGGTGAATGGCTTAATAGACAAAGTTGTGGGCTCAGGATCTGAGGTCTCCAGTTCACTTCCGGTCTGCAGCTGAAAATAATTGACCTGTCTGCTATCTGGTTTAATGCCCCAAACATGTTGGTTGGGTTGCATAGTGTTCATAGGTTCCATCATCCCATCTGTCTGCTTCCATCTCAAGATCTTACCAGGGACAGGGTTTTGCGCAGATCAGATTCAACGGGTCTTCCACATTGTCACTGACGTATCTGTGTGGAGCACAAATGGAACTGACTGAGCGATTAACTCCAAACAAACTCTGAATTCCTCTGTTCCGGCAATGCCCACCGTTCCAGCGTACAATCAACAACACTTTTTTTTGGGGGGGGGGGGGGGCAGTTTACGCTAAGACCAGGTTATGATACGTTCCATGACTGTCTCAGATGTAAACCGTTCTGGACAGTTTAGCTCTATTTACACTGGCATGATACAAGTGTACCGACAGTGTGCTTTAACCCTAAATATAACCCCAGAAAACTTGTGTGGAATGCAGTGCGGTAAACATCTACTTCAGGAACAAACATGGCACCGCCCGGGAATCACCATGCTGTTGCGGTTTTGAACTACATGTGGCTTTTGCAGCAAAAGATTCATATCATTCAACGACATCACAATATGTACATGCCTCCCCTTTAGCCCTTTGGCTCCTGCACTCTATCCACCAACTGCAAAAACTTAACCTTTTGACTCCAGAGCCCTATCCACCAGCTTCCTGCAGACAGCTGATGGCCAGAGTGAGGGAGTCAACAAAGGATTAAGTTTTTTGCTTTGCTGTCGTGGTTGACAATGCAGGATGCTGTTGGACAAAGTGTGGGAGTCAAAGGGTTAAAACTGACTTATTTTGTCATACATTGCAAGATTTCTGACACAGCCAATTTGTTTTGAATTCACTCGTCAGCCCAAACTTGAATTAATAATTCGTCTCATCTTCGTTCTAGTTAGCAGCCATTACTACGACGATAAAAAGGAAGGTGGCAAAACAGCAGGGGAGGGGATGGGGAGGGCGCCAAATGGGAAAGAAGCAGGGGCCGACCCAGGAAATCCAACACCAGGATGCTGTAATAAGGTCACAAGCGCAGAGGCCGGCTGTAATGTGAACCGTTCCAGACTGCATCCAGATCTGGAACAGTTCAGTGAGATAAAACTGAATGTCAGCAGCTCGGTGCACTAGGGAACAATTCTGGAACCGTTTTATTTTGCCAGTGTAAATCGGCATTCTCCAATAGCCATTAGCGAGTGGGTCGGTCATGAAGCGTATACGAGGGGAGATAACAATAAAACTGCAACGCTTAACATTTATATAAAGTTGCTCCCCTTTACACAATGATGTCTGACTCCCACTCGTTTCCCTCTCTGTTCCGTCTTTTTTTTTTTTTTTTTTAAACTGCCGCCTCCTTTTCTCAAAAGTTTTTTTTTATGTATACATAGCATTCCTTTGAAAAAAAAGAGGAGATTATTTCGTGTCGACCAAAGAGGTAGGTGTGTCTGTCTGTGTGTCTGTGATAAAAATGTTTTGGTAAGATTTTCTCAGCTGTTTATTTACGGATCGTTACCAGACCTGGCTTAAAGGCGTGGAAATTTGAGGAGTCACGAATGCATGAGTTTGAAAGTCATGGCACCAAAGTCAAGGTCAGCTGGGCTCCAAAAGTGCTAAAAATCAGCACTTCTCCATGAAGGTTTGTGAACAGCACTATCTCAGAAACTTCTCCAATCATTTAATAATGATGATGATGACGATAATAATAATGGTAATGATAATAATAATAACAATACTACTACTACTACTAATAATAATACTCATCATCATCATCATCATCATCTCATCATCATCATCAACAGGAAAGCTGGAGGGAAAGAGAACACCAGGTAGACCCAGGGAGAAAATATTGGACAGACTTGTAGGGTGGCTGAGGACAGAAAGGGTGGAAGACGTACTTGCAGCGACAAGGGATAGATGCATATGGAGGGCCATGAACGCCAACGCCATGCGGCAGGGCACATGAATAATAATAATAATGGTAATACTAATAATATAATAATAACGATAATAGTAATAATAATAATAATAATTATTGACCTCACTCAATGCCCTCTGCAGCCTTCTCCAATCGGATGGGAATCACATTGTAATATATAATTGTATATAATATGCTCTCTATAATTTTCCATTGCTTTTATTCTTTCTCCCCATTTATAGCCGTGTGCGCGCGCGCGCGCGCGCGCGCGGTGTGTGTGTGTGTGTGTGTGTGCGTGCGTGCGTGCGTGCGTGCGTGCGTGTGTGACTGTTTCAGCGCTTAGATTTGATTTTATCAAGATTTTGCACTATAAAATATTGTAATTGTAATTGTAATAATAATGATAATAATAATAATAACATCAACAACGATGTTTTAATAAATCAATGTACTTAGCGCAAACACTCCATGTCATAGTATGCTTGTTGCAGTTTACATAGAAATTAAATCCTTAAGCACACAGACACACGCCCACGTTTAAGACAATTTGACGTGGCTGTTCTCTTATATTGCTGCCCATACATAAATAAAAAGAGCAATCATACTTTTTGTAGTCTGATTTCCTATACTACAGATAGCACAGACCCGAAACATGACCTGAACTAATGCTGTCGTTTCTTCTTATCAAAGTAAACAACGCGTGTTGACACGAAAGCGCATGTGACTTCCTTTTACCGTCTTTTTGTCCATCTTGCACACGTATACACAGACAGACAAACAAACAGACAGACAGACGAACAGACAGTCAGAGACACACAGTCAGACAGACAGACAGACATACACACAGACAAACACACACGCACACACACAGACAAACACACACGCACATACACACACCACACACACACACACAGACAAACACACACGCACACACACACACACATACACACACGCACGCACGCACGCACACACGTGTGTACATACATTCACATGTATGCAAAGACAAACTTGCATGCAGATATAATCAAGCGCATACACACAACCACGCCTGTACACACGCACATTTTCGAGTGCGCACGCGCACACACACACACACTTACACGCCCGTGCACACACACGGACAGACACACACACACACACACACACTCATACACATACGCACAAGCACACACCACACACACACACACACACACACACACACACACACACACACACATTAGTAAATGTATGTATGAATCAACAATTTCATTAATTTTATTTTCATTATTAAAAATTATCACTAAACGCTCCCCTTTCTCTCACAAACACACAAACATACCACTACATACATCACCCCCACACACACACACAACATAACACACAGAAACACACAAACACACACAGACACACACACACACATAACACACACAACACACACACACACACACACACACACACACACACACACACACACACACCACACAACCACACCCCACACACACACACACACTCGTCTAAAAGCACATATGTGAATAGACGTTAAAAGAAATAACGAACAAAACACACACACACACACACACACACACACACACACACACACCACACACACACACACCATATTCAGTCACATGAAACGACGCTGTCGTTCATTCATTTCAGTGCAGCGAGCATTCATGTCACTGTATTTTCTTCAGTGATTGCAGATGAAATCAAGAAGAAAGCAGCTTCAACTAGGCGCACGAATAAAAACAAAAATGCTGACGGGTAAGGGTGAAGGCACCTTCAACACGCGTACTTATTAATGCAAAAATAACATATACAGATGCTCAATTTCCGGCATGAAAACACTTTTTGTGACAAGCAAAATGCCAGCTTTTAGGTGGACACGCATTCGTAGTGCGCTGTTCTGGACTGCTCTGCTTCCTCCATAGGCATTGTTATTGTTTTTGTTATTGTTATTTAAAGCCTAGCCGACTGCGTAGAGCCATATCTGGGCTATAACCAGTTCAAAACATACACAAACTTCAACAGGGGAAAAAAAAAGGAAAAGAAAATTAAGTACACATATCAATGTATTCGTGAACATAATCTAAGGAGATATCCTGAGGCGTTGATAATTCCCTCCAATTTATCGCACAGGGGATTTATAAACATACCTGAATACAAATTTAAACATAACTAAGGACACTAAAACATATATAATAACGGGCCTAAATTACCTAAAATTGCTTCCGCATATCTCATATCCCTACAGCCAAAAATGCACTTTACACATGTTCCCAATTATCAATCCTAAGAGAAGTACGTAGGACTTTATAGAACACATACAAATGAATGGACCAGCAAGGCCGAAAATGATGGGAAGAAATGACGGAAAGCGAGGGAGTAAGAAAGAAACGCAGAGAGTGACAGAAAAGAGGAAATTTCTAGCACAGAATTTCCAGAAGGTGGGGATACTATTTATACTGAAAGAGCCCCCGGCATTCGCACGGGGGGGCCATAGGCATTACAGTGTAAAGCAAATGTAGATAGATTATAATAGCCCCAAGAGAAGGAGGAAAAATGTATGTATCCATTCCAAAAGTCAAAATCAAACGGAACCAAGGAGACAAAAAAAAAAAAAAAAGGGTCAAAATAGATTTTATATCACAAATAACTATACATGAAACAAGCATAGCACGAAAAAATGGCAAAGGTTCGGGTGCAGACGGAGTTAACACAGAATCTTTATAAAAATTTCTGGAAACAAGCGGGACCATGTATTATTGTGAGATCATTAAATGAAGCATACAAAGATGGAGAACTTTCTACAACGCAGAAAGAAGAATTCATCACTTGCATTCCCAAAGATGACAAACCGAAAGAGTAAAACAAGAATTGGTGTCCTGTTTCTCTCCTTGATGCTATGTACAAAATAGGCTCAGC
>CM060307.1:91664240-91724240 GCA_030674185.1 Monoplex corrugatus | reverse complement strand
GTACAGAACATAAGACAGATGTAGAGAACATAAGACAGACGTATAAAACAAAAGACAGATGTATACTATAAGCCACAAGACAGTTGCATAAACATAAGACAGATGTATAAATTATAGGACATCTAGCTATATACATAACATTGGTTAGACATATAAACCATAAAACAGATACACAAACCATAAGACAGATACACAATCCATAAGACAGATACACAAACCATAAGACAGATACACAATCCATAAGACAGATACACAAACCATAAGACATATACACAATCCATAAGACAGATACACAAACCATAAGACAGATACACAATCCATAAGACAGATACACAATCCATAAGACAGATACACAATCCATAAGACAGATACACAATCCATAAGACAGATACACAATCCATAAGACAGATACACAATCCATAAGACAGATACACAATCCATAAAACAGATACAGAAACCATAAGACAGATACACAAACCATAAGACATACACAATCCATAAGACAGATACACAATCCATAAGACAGATACACAATCCATAAGACAGATACACAAACCATAAGACAGATACACAAACCATAAGACATACACAATCCATAAGACAGATACACAAACCATAAGACAGATACACAAACCATAAGACATACACAAACCATAAGACAGATACACAAACCATAAGACATACACAATCCATAAGACAGATACACAAACCATAAGACAGATACACAAACCATAAGACATACACAAACCATAAGACAGATACACAAACCATAAGACAGATACACAAAACCATAAGACAGATACACAAACCATAAGACAGATGTACTAATCGTAAGACATATACACAAACCATAAGACAGATACACAATCCATAAGACAGATACACAAACCATAAGACAGATACACAAACCATAAGACATACACAATCCATAAAACAGATACAGAAACCATAAGACAGATACACAAACCATAAGACATACACAATCCATAAAACAGATACAGAAACCATAAGACAGATACACAAACCATAAGACAGATACACAAACCATAAGACAGATACACAAACCACAAGACAGATACACAAACCACAAGACAGATACACAAACCAGAAGACAGATGTATCAAGCATAAGACAGACGTACAAACCATAAGACACATGTACAAACCATAAGACACACGTACAAACCATAAGACATATGTACTAACTATAAGACGGACGAATAAACCAGAAGACAGATGTATAAACCAGAAGACAGATGTATAAACCAGAAGACAGATGTATAAACCAGAAGACAGATGTATAAACCAGACAACAGATGTATAAACCGTAAGACATATATACATATATATAAATCATAAGACAGACGTATCAACCGTACGACAGATGTCTTAAGACAGATGTATAAAACAAAAGACATATGGGGATGGTTGTACCGCCCCATCCTCTGCACCACTCTTGTGTCATTTCCCCCGACACCGCTCATTCCGACCTCCTGACACACGCCTACAGCCCTATCTCCTCATTCCGACCCCCTGACACACGCCTACAGCCCTATCTCCTCATTCCGACCCCCTGACACACGCCTACAGCCCTATCTCCTCATTCCGACCCCCTGACACACACCTACAGCCCTATCTCCTCATTCTGACCCCCTGACACACGCCTACAGCCCTATCTCCTCATTCTGACCCCCTGACACACGCCTACATCCCTATCTCCTCATTCCGACCCCCTGACCACACGCCTACAGCCCTATCTCCTCATTCCGACCCCCTGACACACGCCTACAGCCCTATTTCCTCATTCCGACCCCCTGACACACGCCTACAGCCCTATCTCCTCATTCCGACCCCCTGACACACGCCTACAGCCCTATCTTCTCATTCCGACCCCCTGACACACGCCTACAGCCCTATTTCCTCATTCCGACCCCTTGACACACGCCTACAGCCCTATCTCCTCATTCCGACCCCCTGACACACGCCTACAGCCCTATCTCCTCATTCCGGCCTCCTGACACACGCCTACAGCCCTATCTCCTCATTCCGACCCCTACAGCCCTATCTCCTCATTCCGGCCCCCTGACACACGCCTACAGCCCTATCTCCTCATTCCGACATCCTGACACACGCCTACAGCCCTATCTCCTCATTCCGACATCCTGACACACACCTACAGCCCTATCTCCTCATTCCGACATCCTGACACACGCCTACAGCCCTATCTCCTCATTCCGACATCCTGACACACGCCTACAGCCCTATCTCCTCATTCCGACATCCTGACACACGCCTACAGCCCTATCTCCTCATTCCGACATCCTGACACACGCCTACAGCCCTATCTCCTCATTCCGATCCCCTGACACACGCCTACAGCCCTATCTCCTCATTCCGACCCTCTGACACACGCCTACATCCCTATCTCCTCATTCCGACCCCTACAGCCCTATCTCCTCATTCCGGCCTCCTGACACACGCCTACAGCCCTATCTCCTCATTCCGACCCCTACAGCCCTATCTCCTCATTCCGACCCCTACATCCCTATCTCCTCATTCCGACCCCTACAGCCCTATCTCCTCATTCCGGCCCCCTGACACACGCCTACAGCCCTATCTCCTCATTCCGACCCTCTGACACACGCCTACAGCCCTATCTCCTCATTCCGACATCCTGACACACGCCTACAGCCCTATCTCCTCATTCCGATCCCCTGACACACGCCTGCAGCCCTATCTCCTCATTCCGACCCCCTGACACACGCCTACAGCCCTATCTCCTCATTCCGACATCCTGACACACGCCTACAGCCCTATCTCCTCAATCCGACCCCGTGACACACGCCTACAGCCCTATCTCCTCAATCCGACCCGTGACACACGCCTACAGCCCTGTCTCCTCATTCTGACCCCCTGACACACGCCTACAGCCCTATCTCCTCATTCTGACCCCCTGACACACGCCTACAGCCCTATCTCCCCATTCCGACCCTCTGACACACGCCTACAGCCCTATCTCCTCATTCTGACCCCCTGACACACGCCTACAGCCCTATCTCCTCATTCTGACCCCCTGATACACGCCTACAACCCTATCTCCTCATTCTGACCCCCTGATACACGCCTACAGCCCTATCTCCTCATTCTGACCCCCTGACACACGCCTACAGCCCTATCTCCTCATTCCGACCCCTGACACACGCATATAGCCCTGTCTCCTCATTCCGACCCCCTGACACACGCCTACAGCCCTATCTCCTCATTCCGACCCCCTGACACACGCCTACAGCCCTATCTCCTCATTCCGACCCCATGACACACGCCTACAGCCCTATCTCCTCATTCCTACCCCCTGACACACGCCTACAGCCCTATCTCCTCATTCCGACCCCCTGACACACGCCTACAGCCCTATCTCCTCATTCCGACCCCCTGACACACGCCTACAGCCCTATCTCCAGGTGTTATGGCAAACCACTATGCTCCCAGTTCTGAGCTCTTCACCTAAACAGCACATCACGACGAGATACAGAATCTGGGACAATTTCTTTTTCTTTTTTTAAAATTTTTTTTTATTTCCAGAGCTGTGATGTTGAGAATGGGGATGACAATGATGATGCTACGGAGTTCCATTTCGATTTGAGACTACAAGTGACAGGGCTGTACCCTACGCTTACTTGCATAATATGTCCTAACGTCCCAGGCCCGAGAGAGACAAGACACCTGCCGTGCTGGTCAGGAAATTTTCAGCAACACCCTAAAAGATGCATTCGTAAAATGGATGAGACACGAATGTGTTCCTGGTCTTCCCAGTGAGCGGACTAGTTGGTAGAGCCATGGACTCAAAATCTGACATCTCGAGTTCAATCCCAGCCCGCAACATTAAAAAATTGATTGGCCTGTTCGCTGCCCATCTTAATTAATGTTCCTATCATTCTGGTGGTGTCTGTTTAGTGTTTGATAGGTCCCTTCCCCCCCTTCCCTCGTTTCAAGTTCTTGCCAATGCTTAGGAGAGTTTTGTGCTGGCTCAGGAAATCGGTCAGATAATTGCTGGTGGATTTGGGTGGAGCGCATATGGAAGGCTGTGATTCCTCTTGAAATAACTCCAGTAACTCCCCAGTGATTGCACGGCACGCTCAACTGTGGACAGGAAGCGATCGGGGCTATTACAATCCCACAGTAATTGTTTGGAGTGATGGGGATTCAACCCCATAGATAAGACAGACGTACCGCACACTCCACACCTAAGTCTTTATCCACATAACGGCTGCAGCATAGTTAGGTACAGAAGCAATTCTTGCTCTCTTTCCCCATCTTATTAAACACTTTACACCTCTCTATCTTTCTCTCTCTCTCCCTCACACACACACACACACGCACACACACACACACACACAAACACACATACACACAAGCATACAAACGCATGCGTACGAGCACACACACAAACTCAGATGCGACGCAAACGTATATACACACACACACAGACACACGCGATTCAGATGCTTTAAATCTGCTCATGCATAGATATGATATACAAGTAATAAATATGCAAAGTATGATGGTATGGAAGATGACTACATCACGCTATTGTGAATAATAAATACAATAAATAACTGTGTTACACTGAACAGTCAGATTGACTTGCAGATAACGAATGACTGAATGCCTCATTAATAAAACATGAACACAAATGCATACGCACGATAATTGTAATAATAACATGTCATTGAGGATTATTCATCATGTAAGGCCTGCACCCACTTCGGTATACAGATACTGATGATTATCTTGAAAATGCTTTACTTGCTGATCAAGTTTTAACACAAACTTTGTCAAATGCCTGTGGGCGCTTAAAACAAAAACAACACACATACACACACACACACACACACACGCATACAAACACACACACACACACACACGCATACAAACACACACTTGACAAATGTTTCACATTCACATTCATACACACACGCACGCACGAACACACACCACAACACACACATACACACACACACAATACACACACTTGACAAATGTTTCACATTCACATTCATACACACATGCACGCACGAACACACACCACACCACACACACACAACACAACACACACACATACACACACATACACACACACATACACACACACACTTGACAAATGTTTCACATTCACATTCATACACACATGCACGCACGAACACACACCACAACACACACACACACACACACACACACACACACACACACACACACACACACACACACAACAACACACACACATACACACACTTGACAAATGTTTCACATTCACATTCATACACACACGCACGCACGAACACACACCACAACACACACACACAACACACACACACACACATACACACACTTGACAAATGTTTCACATTCACATTCATACACACACGCACGCACGAACACACACACACACACACACACACACACACACACACACACACACACACACACACACACACACACACTTGACAATTGTTTCACATTCACATTCATACACACACGCACGCACGAACACACACACCACAACACACACACACACACACACACAACACACACATACACACACTTGACAAATGTTTCACATTCACATTCATACACACACGCACGCACGAACACACACACACACACACACACAACACAACACACACATACACACACATACACACACACACTTGACAAATGTTTCACATTCACATTCATACACACACGCACGCACACACACACACACAATGAGCGGGCGTACTGGCATTATTATCCGCACCATGGGTCTGAGCTTGGAAAAGAAAATGCCAAGACATGCATTTTGTCTTCATTTACAGTGATAGATGCAGTCCTTGTGAAACTGTGTGCAGACCCACCTTTGACTTAAAACAAAGGCACTAATCCGTACAAAGATATCAAGTTAAAATGAAAACCCGAAACATTTTTGTCAACACACTCACACATACCCAAACACATGTACAAATACATTCACACAGACACAGACATACACTTACACAAACACATGCATATATATATAATACATTCACGCAAGCACATACATACACATATACATAGAGTCTACACACACAGACACACACACACACACAACATATATATATATATATATGTATACATACATACATATATAGATATACATATATGTATGTATTATATATATATATATATATATACATATATACCTAAACATGTACATATAGATATAGATTTACACAATTATACATATACACATACATATACAGACACAAACACAGACACATACACAGTGGAGTGCGTGCCCTAACATTTCAAGCAATTGCACTGGACGTGACAAAACCTGGGTCCGAATCACAGCTGGAACAAGGAATTTTCTCCCCCCCCTGTACTAGATCTGAAGTCATGGTCTAGGTGCTAGTCTGTTTGATGACACGATAAATGGAGCTCACATGTACAGCACGCACTTAACGCATGTTATAGATCCCACGGCAACAATAGAAATGCATAACGAAAGAAGGAAAAAAAAACAAGGCGAAAAAAACTGGTAGCGCTGTATTGCAGGGACGCCCTATCCCTGGAGACAACAGAGCAGCTCGTATCTCACAAGGCAAATGTATTGTGACAATAAAGAAATAAAAAGCAGTAGAAATAAAAAAAATAAAAAAATATTCATACATGATTGTTTTATTTTCCTCCCTTCATTAAAACACAGGCAGCAAAGAATCAAAGAATCAAAACGACACCACGCCTACCCCCCTCCACACACACACACACACCCACCCCACATACAGAACTCGCCTATACCTCACTGGGTATTGTTCCTTCTGGGACGTGGCCCTGCTCTGTCACACGCACACAAATCGTTTTTCGTGCGCGCACGCGCTAACACACACACACACACACACACACAAAATAACAACAATAACAAGTACACCCGCCGCTTCCCCCCCACCCCCAAAGCATCCACGATTTAAAAAAAAAAGGTAATAATAACTACCACTATATTATGATTAATTGTACCAGACCAGTTTCATGGGATTGCCATCAATGCATCTTTTCCGAAAAGAGCAACGTGTTCTGTCAAACGTGGACAATATAAACTCAATATCATTTTCACAATACCATTTCCTTTTGTTGGGTTATCTCTTTGTTCATTCTAATCATCTTCATTGTTCCTTATTTCGGTGCTCTCTCTTCTTATCATTCTTCGTTTACAAGTTCTTTTCCCCCCTTTTACTAAGGTTTAGTTTTCCCATTTTCTCGGATGCAAGGGGTTTATTGTTGCACAGTATGTATACTTTCTCTGAAGATTATTCTTTACTTTGTTTGGTTTTGTTTGTTTCTGTGTGTGTAACACAAGGGGTTTATTGTTACACAGTATGTATACTTTCTGAAGATTATTCTTTATTTTGTTTGGTTTGTTTGTTTCTGTGTGTGTAACACAAGGGTTTATTGTTACACAGTATGTATACTTTCTCTGAAGATTATTCTTTATTTTGTTTGGTTTTGTTTGTTTCTGTGTGTGTAACACAAGGGGTTTATTGTTACACAGTCTGTATACTTTCTGAAGATTATTCTTTACTTTGTTTGGTTTTGTTTGTTTCTTTGTGTGTAACAATATTTTACAGTTTTAATCAGAGAAATCGGACCAAGCGGACACAAATCCTGACATTTCGTCCAGAAACCGATTATCGTGTTCGAACAAAATGGCCACAGAGGAAAACATACAATCTCTTATGGAAAATCTCATCTTTGCCTGAGATATACATGGGTCCTGCACAATCTCTCATGCTGAAGTCAGAGGTACAAGGTTTATAGCGCCTTCTAATACACTTTGGTACCTTGCAGGAACTGGAAAAATTGGTCATTCGCTGCCTGATGTGGCCTGACCATGTAGACAGAGAAACACAAAAGCAGAAGAAGAAGAATACACACTCTCTCATGAAAAAAAAAGTGCTTTAACACCAAACAAACATCATTGTAAACACACGAGTTCAATTCTGCTTTTACCATCTTTCAGTTGTACACCATAGTTACAGTTCTGTCTGCTCTGACTTCAGACTGTAGCACACGATGTAAGCGGATACCAACGATCCCTGCATGGTGTGTTCCATGACAGATCTATAGAGTACGAGCAGCTCTTTAAAAGGCGACATTTCTCAGTGTCGGTAATACCAAGTCATTCGTCATGTCAAGTCAAATCCCTGCAGTAACGGATGTGCCTGTAGCCTGCAAGTCACTGATATCCTAGGTCCTACGTGATGCTCTTGACTAGTAGGCAATGCCATTGCTGTAGACAGCTGTTGGTGCCTGTCGACAGGACAGGACGCTTCAAACATACAAACTATTTCACAATGAAAAGGTTAACTGTTCCAGGAAAGACTGATTTCTCTGTCAAGCGGTACAAAAGGCTGAAATACTGTCCATGGTTTTGAGAGAATTAACAATAACGATTCACCGGCACAATGTCTTTTCCCTTATGTCCAACCACTCTGTAAGGGAAAAAACCCAACACCTTCACGAGTCTACAGGAACCATTCCTAGGAACAGCAAGACGACGTCAGCATGCTTGGTTTGGTCCCGCCACCCGCCACCCGCCATAAAACACCGTCCAAGACCATACTGAAGGACACCCTGGGAAGAGGCCATTGCCAAGAACAAAACAGACGAAGATCTGGATGGAAAACATCGAGGACCGGACAGACCAATCTCAGATGTCTGATTTGCTTGCTGCTACACCCAAGAGAAGGATCCTGTCTGCTGCTGTGATCCATCAGTTCCCAGCCCCCAACAACAAGACCTGGAGGGGGGGGGGGGTCCAGATGATGATGATGGTGGCCATCACTGTTCCTGTTCATTTCATGTTCACCGGAGCTGAACCTGGTCAGTTCACATGATCTCAAAGACCAGAATGTCTTGAGTTTCAGCCTGCAGGGCGTCACTGGACACGTAGACCACACCCTTGTGTCCCACAGCCAGGGCCTCAGGATAGGACAGACCGTGAATGGTGGTCAGCAAATTGCCAGCAAACCTGCCCAGTGTGGACAACCTGACCACCTTCTGTCCCTCCTTGTCCACACACAGCAACACACCCTGCTGGTCACTGCACACACTACGCGGGTTCTGCAGCCCAAAGGGGCCATTACACGGGTACTTGAAGCGCACCTCGCCGTTAGGCGCCAGGCGGTAGATGCATTTCTTCATGCAGTCCGACACCACAATGTCCCCCTCCGGCGTGGAACTCAGGTAGCTGGGTCTCTGGAACAGCGGGTTCATGGAGGCGTCGTGCGAGATGGTCTGCAGGACGTGACCTTGGAGGTCAATGAGGTGGAGACAGGCCAAGTCCGGACAGCTGGCCGCCAAAGTGTCCTCCCTGACCTTGGCCAGGCCCCAGTACTCGTGCTGCGTGTCCACCCAGTGTGTGGCCTCCAGCTTGTCCGACACGGTGATGACGTACAGCTTCTTGTCCTGGCCCGTCACCACCACCTGGCCGTCAGACAGCTTGCACACTCTGAGCGGGGAGCGGAGGGACAGGCGGCACACGGTGTGGGTGGAGGGGCCCATGTTCATGCCTTTGATGCACGAGTTGCCGGCGTCCACCAGGATCAGCTGACCAGCGGGCAGCACGACCATGTCCCAGATCTCCGGCTTCTCCTTGTCCAGCCCCGTGCGAGTCTTGATCCTCTTCAACAACTTCGGGGTCCGTCTCTGGGGCAGAGCGGGGAAGGCGAAGGGCGGGAACCCTGAGGTGGGGGAGTCTGTGGTGGGAGTGGTGGGAATGGGGGAGGAGAGGGTGACGCTGAGGGATAGCTGGCTGAGGTGACGGGACACGCCCTTAGCTGCCTCTCCGTCCAGCGCCACAGAAGCCAGGGGCGTTTCCAGGCGGGGCAGGGTGTCCACGCGGCTGATGAGGCCCTGCACCTGCTGGCCCAGGTCGGAATCGGCCTCCTGCATGACCTCCCAGTCAGATCCCACCTCCACCAGACTGCGCGTCAGGTCACGGGCGTTGTACAGCGCCGTCAGTAGCTCTTCCCTGTCTCTATGAAAACAGATACAAAAAGGTTACGGTGACCAGTTTTATTTCATCATCATCATCATCATCATCATCATGTACCCTGCAGCATGGCGTTGGCGATCATGACCCTCCATACGAATCTGTCTCTCATCTCCACAAGCACATCTTCCACTCTCTCTGTCCTCAGCCACCCTGTTAGTCCATCCAATATTTTCTCTCTGGGTCTACCTGGTGTTCTCTTTCCCTCCAGTTTTCCTGTTGCGACCAGGTGCTCTAACTTCTCTTTCCTCATAAAATGGCATATAAATGTTGCGTGTCTTTTCCTAATCTTCTTTATTAATGATCTTCTTGTTTCTGCCTCATTCAAGACTGTCTCGTTTCTTTTCTGTGCTGTACATGGAACTCTCAACACTCTTCTTGGAAACCACATTTCAGCTGCCTAAATTTTGTTCAGACTTTCCACGCCTCACAACCTTACAACAGTATCGATTCTATATAACACTCAAGAACTCTCTTCCTGATGTTGTGATAGGCATTTGTTGGTAAGAACACTTTTCATCTTCTTGTATGCAGCTTTAATTACGTGTCTTGTTACGAAGGGAATAAACCCTGACATAAAATCACCCCCGCTGCCCTGTGGGTAGTCGTGGGAACGACAAAGACTAGCGGACAATCCGTACAAAAACCGATGGAAGGCATCAGGGAAAACCACTGTATTCTCCCTTGAAAATCATGGTCAGTCGAAAGAAAAGAAAACTATAAACGTAAATAGGGGCAAGAGAAATTTAAGCAACTAGTCACAACAGGAAAGCTGGAGAGAAAAAAGCACCAGGTAGACCCCGGGAGAAAATAATGGACGGACTTTTATAATTGATTTATTTCTATACCTGTCTGACATTAGATAAGTTCAATATCTGTCTGTCTGTCTGTCTGTTTGTCTGTCTGTCTATCTATCTATCTAAAATTATACATGATGATATGCACATATGCATACGAATACATACATATATACGTTCATACATACATACAGTATGCAGTCCTGCACAAACAGATACATGTTCACATACATTACATATACATGATGAAAGCACATAATCATGAAACATAAAAACGATAGCGCATTAAGTAGGATGTCTGGATTGCCAGGATGTACGAATTGGGAAATTCAACATGAACAACAATGGGCCAGGATTTCAAAGCATCATAATCCCGCTCCCTCCCCCTTCCTCCCAAACACACACTTTCGGGATGCCTGCTACCTTTTAATATTACTACTATTATTACTTTAAGAATAAGTAAAACATTGATAATAAATCAATGAGGGACTGATATACCTAACTTGGTTCTAAAGGTTCATTCAACTAACTTGACAGATTTGATTTAACCCTAACCATACTCTAATCATGTCCGAGTAATGTTACCTAGGATTCGTAATAAAATCACGATGTCACAAACTTGTGAAAAGTCTTGTAGAGCCTACCGTCATTTTTTGCCTACAAGAGGCAACATTTTCCCTCAACTTTGACCCCTGTGTCTTAGGGGCTGCTTGCGCCTTAATCGTGGACGAATTTACGTTTTACACCGGTTCCCCTCCTCCAAATATGTCTGTCATACCGACCGGTTATCAAGTTACACGTGTCATTCCGAGTGCAACTCAATATCCATTACAAATAAATCAGTATGTTACCATTATACTTCTGCTGTTTTCTTCACCTTTTCTTTATAGGTCTTTACTTCTGCTGTTTCCTTTTCTTTCACCTTTTTAAATTTTTAAATTTTTTTATAGATCTTTGTTAATTAGAGTCAATATTGGTACTTTTAACCGTAACACACACATTCGATTTTTGATACATGTTTAATTTTTCATTTTTCCATATAACCATTTTTCAAGATGTCTTATCGACAATGTGCGGTATTTCCCTGACTGAAGTATGAATTAGAACCAGAAGAACAAGTAAACCAAAAAGAACGCGTATTCAATACAACAAGACAAGATAAGAGCAAATTTTCGGCCAACCGGCCTTTGTCAAGCGCGAATGCACGATCACAAACAGACACCAAAGAACGGATAATAACAAAAAGATTAAAACTTCCCTGTCGCCTCGTCCAGTGGATAAAAAGGGACCAAATGGAATCCACTGGACGAGGCGGCAGGGAAGTTTTAGTCTTTTTGTTATTATCCGTTCTTTGGTGTCTGTTTGTGATCGTGCATCCGCGCTTGACGAAGGCCGGTTGGCCGAAAATTTGCGCTTGCCTTGTCTTGTTGTGTTGGGTACGCGTTCTTTTTGGTTTACTTGTTCTCCTGGTTCCTGTTTGCTTGGACGCCGGCAGTCGCACTTATTTTGGATGAAGTATGAACTGTTTTAAACTGTGGCGCCATGTAGGCTAAGAATTGCATTATGTTTACTTGACAGAAAACTTATTTCTCGTGGACAGCAGCACAAGATCATACTGGACCTGTATTTCAACTATTCGAAAACAGTAGGGAGAGACAGACAGAGAGATTGATACAGAGAGAAAAAGACAATCAGACAGGGGAAGCAGACAAAGCGGACGGATCGGAACTGAGACAGAGAAAAAGCCAAACCGACAGCCAGCCAAACCGACAGGGGAAACAGACAAAACGGACAGACCTCTTTCCTTCCACCAGTGCCTGGCAGTGGTCATGGTAAGTCTTCTCCAGGCCTCCCAGCAGCTCGTCCTGCTTGGTTTTGAGGGCGTGCATGGTCTTGATGAAGAACTCCTTCAGGCGCTCCACATCACTGACCTGCGCCATGTGGGCCGCCTCCAGGTTCCTGTTGAGGGCGTCGTTGATGCGGGACAGCTTGTGGATGTAGTTGTCCGTCCGTCCTTCCAGTTCCTTCAACCACACGCGCTTCTTCTCCGCCGTCTCTGACAAAGACGTGACGCCCGTGCACAGTTTGTGGAAGGTCAGGTGACACATCTGACACAGAGGGGTGGAGCACTGTCGGCAGTACAGCTCCAGCACGCGGTCCGTGTGCGCGTCGCAGAAGCGCTTACGTCGTCGGTGCACGTGCGGGTTGTTGGAATCGGAGTAGTCGACGACCTCGTGCGTGCTGGAGGAGGGGATCTTCCCGTGGACGCTGAAGCAGAAAGCGCACAATTTATGGTCGCAGTCCAGACAGAATTTGACGGCGTTCTGACGGTCACACAGCGAACAGGGGGCAGTGAGGGGCGGGTGGCCGCCCTCTTCAGACAATCAGCCAGGTCGTTCAGGAAGAAGCTGCCCTTGAAGCTGGAGCCCCACTGTTGGCGGGGCAGGGAGGGGTCGGGGCAGTCCACCAGCTGTTTACCACACGGGGCAGGGGAACCTGGCGCCGTGCACCTCGCGGCAGTTGCTGGTGTAGTCATTCAGGCACTGCTCGCAGAAGCTGTGCAGGCAGGGGATGGTCTTGGGACGCCGGTAGGTCTCCAGGCAGATGTGGCATTCCAGGAATTTGGACTCCAGCTCCATCACAGAGGCCATCTGGACAAATCAGAATGAAGATATGTTAATTATAATCTTTTAAGTTCCCCGGATTGAACCACATTAATAGTCTGTATGGTACTGGTATTGTTATGTATCACAACCTTCATGCTGTTTGTTTCCTGATTTATATTACATTCTTCATGCTGTCTGTTTCCTGTTTTATATCACAACTTTCGTGCTGTTTATTTCCTGTTTATATCACAACCTTCATGCTGTTTATTTCCTGTTTTATATCACAACCTTCATGCTATCTGTTTCCTGTTTTATGTTACAGCATTCATGTTGTTTGTTTCCTGTTTATGTTACAGCATTCATGCTTATGTTTCCTGTTTATGTTACAGCATTCATGCTGTTTATTTCCTGTTTATGCTACAGCATTCATGCTGTTTGTTTCCTGTTTTATGTTACAGCATTCATGCTGTTTGTTTCCTGTTTTATATTACAGCATTCATGCTGTTTGTTTCCTGTTTTATATCACAACCTTCATGCTGTCTGTTTTCTGTTACAGTATTCATGCTGTTGGTTTCCTGTTTATGTTACAGCATTCATGCTGTTTGTTTCCTGTTTTATGTTACAGCATTCATGCTGTTTGTTTCCTGTTTTATGTTACAGCATTCATGCTGTTTGTTTCCTGTTTATATCACAACCTTCATGCTGTTTATTTCCTGTTGTATATCACAACCTCATGCGTTTTTCCTGTTATATCACAACTTCATGCTGTTTATTTCCTGTTTATATCACAACCTTCATGCTGTTTATTTCCTGTTTATATCACAACCTTCATGCTGTTTATTTCCTGTTTTATATCACAACCTTCATGCTGTTTTTTCCTGTTTATATCACAACCTTCATGCGTTTATTTCCTGTTTATATCACAACCTTCATGCTGTTTATTTCCTGTTTTATATCACAACCTTCATGCCGTTTATTTCCTGTTTTATATCACAACCTTCATGCCGTTTTTTCCTGTTTATATCACAACCTTCATGCGTTTATTTCCTGTTTTATATCACAACCTTCATGCCGTTTATTTCCTGTTTTATATCACAACCTTCATGCCGTTTGTTTCCTGTTTATATCACAACCTTCATGCTGTTTATTTCCTGTTTATATCACAACCTTCATGCCGTTTATTTCCTGTTTATATCACAACCTTCATGCGTTTTTTCCTGTTTATATCACAACCTTCATGCTGTTTTTTCCTGTTTATATCACAACCTTCATGCCGTTTGTTTCCTGTTTATATCACAACCTTCATGCTGTTTATTTCCTGTTTTATATCACAACCTTCATGCCGTTTGTTTCCTGTTTATATCACAACCTTCATGCTGTTTATTTCCTGCGTTATATCACAACCTTCATGCTGTTTATTTCCTGTTGTATATCACAACCTTCATGCTGTTTATTTCCTGTTGTATATCACAACCTTCATGCTGTTTATTTCCTGTTGTATATCACAACCTTCATGCTGTTTGTTTCCTATATATATCACAACCTTCATGCTGTTTATTTCCTGTTGTATATCACAACCTTCATGCTGTTTGTTTCCTGTTGTATATCACAACCTTCATGCTGTTTGTTTCCTGTTTTATATTACAACCTTCATGCTGTTTTTTCCCGTTGTATTTCTGGCACGGTGAAGTATCTGATCTACAAAAGAAAATGTTGTCCATGCTGTCATGAGAGGACAACACAGTTCATGTTATTAACAGCCCAGCTGAACACGACGGCCTGACCAGGGCTGACATGAAAACACACACCATCAAACCAACATGTCCCTGTACCAAGACAAGTAGCATGTTGACACTGAGGTAATAATTACTTCACTTCTTTAGTTTTAGTTACCTGTATAGGGACTTTTGTTTAACTCTGTTATGAACTTGAACAACGAGCGTAGTACGTTTACATTTACAAGGGTGTAACTTAGAAAAAGTCAAAAAACGAAAAGGGGTCCAGGGGCCTACTGGCCTCTGGTGGGGTACAGAGGCAGCGTCCCGTATGGGGAGTCTGGGGGGGGGGGGGGCTATGCCCCCCAGACGCTGAAGCTTTTGTAAAAATAAAACTGAATCTTAAGCTTTCTCCTGCAGTTAGATTCAAGAAACACAGCAGATGCTTTTCATCCTATTTCAGACAATTTCAAGTATCTTTATAACTGCTCGGTCGATTTTCACACACCACAGGCGACGGGAATTATCTTTGTCTGTATCTTTCTCCTCTACCCATTCCAAACGCCATTTATTCTTGACAGTTGCGTCGATTAAGGCGACATATTTGCCTTCTTTCACCACTGGCATCGTGAAGTTCGCTCAACATGCGAAGCTCGAAAATGGCGGCGATTTCACGGGAGTTGATGCAAGATTTCGCAACGGAACATGAGTATTGACTTTCATAGTTTCATTCACAAAAGAGTGTTTCCGCTTTCCTTTCTACACTGGAGAGTAACCGTCGCGAAACATTCACGTTCGATAAACAATTTTAGACCACACACACACACACACACACACACACACACACACACACACACACACACAACACACACACACACACACACACACACCACACACACACACACACACACACACACACACACACACACACACACATATACAAAGCACTCTAGCTCGGCGATTTTTTTTTTTCGAAAAACAGATTTTCCGTTTCTGACTCTTTTGAAAAAACGGATTCCGTCGTCAAACGGAAAAAGTTGCACCCATGCTGATTTATACATGTACATTCCGAACACGTCGCGTGAAGTTGATAAAGCTACATGGATAAAAGTAAAGTAAAGAGACGATAGAATCGGCGAGAAGTGAATGTTGTGCTCAGTAGGCTGAGCCGGTCGGTGGCTGTGACATGAAGAACTGAGACATACCCATTCACTGAACACCACTTGTTACTGTCTCTGCTTCAAATCTATTGAGTCTTCCTGTCCTGAGTATCTCGCCCATCTGTTACATCTCTACACGCCATCTCGAGCTTTGCGGTCCTCATCCGACACCCGTCTCTATAGTATCCCCATAGTCCGCACTAAAAGGTTTGGGCAGCGTTCTTTTTCCTATCAAGCTCCAACTATCTGGAATCAGCTACCTCGCTCACTCAGATACTCACCCTCTCTGTCCACATTCAAACGCTCCCTCAAAACTCATCTGTTTCCCAAATAACTGGTAATTTCTGCCCCCCTCCCCCCATGTAACGTAATGTTGGCTTTATAATGTCTTAGTGTCAATGTGTCATTGTATTTGTATGTCGTGCTGTGTGTGTGTGTGTGTGTGTGTGTGTGTGCGTGTGCGTGTGCGTGTGTGTGTGTGTGTGTGTGTGTGTGTGTGTGTGTGTGTGCGTGTGTGTGTTTGTGGGCGTGTGTGTGCGTGCTTGTGATTTCGGTTATATGTTTTGCCATTGTTAACGCCTAGGGCATTAATTTGATTAGGCGTACTAAATGTTCATAATAATAATAATAATAAAAGATAAATCTCACACACACACACACACACACACACACACACACACACACACACACACACACTGTGGTGGTCCCTTCCTGGAGGTGGGGGTTCTGTGACTGATTACTGTCTTTAACCCTTTGACTCCTGCAATCTATCCCCTAACTACAAAAAACATAACACATTACTCCCTCACCCAATCCATCAGCTTCCTGCAGGAAGCTGGTGGATAGGATGATGGAGTCAAAGGGTCACGTTTTTGCTTTGCCAGCATGGTTGACAACACCGAATGTCGGTGAACAGAGTGCAGGAGTCAAAGGGTTAATAGGGGGTTACGTAGGCAGTATTTTTAGTAATTAAGATCAGAACAGGCACTGTTGAATTTCACTGAAGTGACCCAGTAGCAGTGCTGAGTCTCCTTTCAAAAGTGGCCCTACGGCAGCTTGGCATCTTTGGATCCTCTGGGCTTTCTGGTACTGTGATTTCAACTGAATGAAGCTTGGATCGATGATGTGGTTTGGAGCCAGAATGAGCGGCGTGGGATCAACGAGAAGGCAACACACACACACACACACACACACACACATACACACACACACGCGCGCGCGCGCGTACACACACAGACACACATAAAGACACAGAAAACAAACACACACACACACACACACACACACACACACACACACACACACACACAGACACACACACGGATGGACACACACACACAGATACACATACGGATGCACACACACACAGACACACACACGCACAAACACTCACACACATACACACACACAGTCCTTTTGGAGGCATTGACGAATTACAGACGGGCTCAGCAAGACCAAGAGGTGTAGACTTGCTTACCAGTACTAGAATCTGACAGTCATACTTCCAGATTTACATTCTGATAGGGGCGGACTGACTGGCCTTGTGTTATCTCTTTGTGTTGGTGTGGCCACTGCATTTGTGTGTACAGCTGCGTGTGGCTTAGCGCTGAATTTTATCCTTTCATACAGAGAGAGAGAGAGAAAGAGAGAGAAAGAGAGAGACAGAGAGAGAGAGAGAGAGAGACAGACAGACAGACAGACAGAGAAAGAGAGATTGAGAGAGACAGAGCGAGTTCATCATCATCATCATCATCATCAGGTGCTCTGCCGCATGGCGTTGGCGACCATGGACTTCCAACCATCTCTATCTCTCGTTGCCCCTAGCATCCCCCCCCCACCCTCATCATCCCAGCCACTCTGCAAGTCCGTCCAGCATTCTCTCCCTGGGTCTACCTGGTGCTCTCTTTCAGAGAGAGAGAGAGAGTTATTGATAGTAAAACACCCAGCACGCAGGAGCACCGAAGATGCAGATTGTACAACAACACAGCGGATCGTGGCCAGCTGGCCAAACAACTCGAGCTCTCTGTGCCTCCACTCAAACGTCCAGCGCCTGAATATGTGTTATGCATGCACAGTGAGTCAAAACGACTGTGGACAACAACGTTATACAAAGGACGATTTATAATTAGTTCATTTGAATGGGTGGACAACATGAACAAGATATTTCTGACATCAACTGCACTTCACTGCATGATTAAAGAAGAAAGAAAAAAAATGAGGGAGATGGCGACATGGCACGATCGTGCTCAAGACTTTCATAATTTCAACCACCTGTCTCCTTTGACAGATTCATGGAAGACAGGGGAACAAGCCGGGCGTGCATGCCACTTCGGCATAAATCCTGCAGCAGCCGGCTGAAAATATACGAGTAACGTCCCTTGCCGGCTTTCTTAAAATAAACTGACAGATAAGGTCAGGCGGTACACTCTCCCCTTTCCGCCGAGTCTCGCGCGTGTCGCCGTGACCCTGACACACAGGACACCCAAGAGGCCAGACCGGATGGGTGTGGCTGGACTGCAGGTGAGTATGATGATAAATCTGGGGAGGGGGGGGGGGGGGACGAAAGGAGCCACTTCGAACACAACTAATCTAAAAATAAAATGATTGCCAAGGGCAGTTTTATCAAGTAGAGTAAAATACAGGTTCGCTCTTACAGATCAAGAGAGGAAAAAACAAGACTGCCCCCCTTGTCACTGACAGTCTGTCTACCTACTTACATGCCTGCCTACTTACCTACCTACTAATCTACCTGCCTACCTACTTACTACCTATCTATCAACCTAGCAAACCAACCAATCAACTCACTAAATAAAAAAGTAAAATTGATGCTCAAGAGCCCATGCAGAACAGGCCAGAGGGGCTAGTCGTGAATACTACTCAATACAAAGTCATATAATTAGAAGTTAAAGAGGGAGCGAATGCGACCCAGAGCACTAATCCTCTCCACTCTGCCACTCGATAGTCGTTTCATCAAGCGAAGGGAGGCTGTCCATGCGTTGCATGGCCCATTCGGACCCGATCCTGAGTTACCTTGACAAGACAGGATTGGTTGAAGAAAACAAAAACAAGTAAATAGATGAACAGACAAATAAATAAAGAAATAAATGATAAACACAAAAATAAACGGAACTAAGCGGACTAACTCTGACGCATATGATCTGCTCCATTCATAAAACACCACCATTCACATCCTACAGCGCATTCAAAACAATGCTGTACGCCTTGTACTCAAAAAGAAAAAAGCTGACCACATATCTCCTCTCCTGGCACAACTTCACTGGCTCCCTGTATCAAAGCGCATACAGTACAAACTAGACATCATGTGCTACAAAAGCCTCAATAACGCAGCCCCCGATTACCTGTCAAGCCTACTTGAGATCTATGTTCCCTCACGTACCCTCCGCTCTGCCTCCGATCCTCTGACTTTTCGCTTTCCACGCACTAAGCTCAATACCTATGGTCCACGAGCCTTCTCTGTTTCTGGTCCACTCTCCTGGAACAAACTTCCTCTCTCAGTCCGTCAGCTACCTACTTTTGTCTCCTTCAAGTCCGCTCTCAAAACTCACCTTTTCTCCTCTGCATAAAATCCTAACCTCACTCAACCCCCCTCTGCAGCCTGTCTCCGCTCGGAGGGGAACACTTTGTTATAATATATAATTGTATATGATATGCTCTCTATAATTTTCCATTGCTTTTATTCTTGCTTTTATTGCTTTTATTCTTTCTCCCCATTTATAGCCATGCGTGTGTGTGTGTGTGTGTGTGTGTGTGTGTGTGTGTGTGTGTGTGTGTGTGTGTGTGTGTGTGTGTGCGTGCGTGCGTGCGTGTGTGTGCGTGCGTACGTGCGTGCGTGCGTGTGTGTGTTTCAGCGCTTAGATTTGATTTTATCAAGATTTTGCGCTATATAAATATTGTAATTATTATTATTATTATGTAAGTGGGAAGGGGCGGGTGCATTCACTTAACGACAGAGCAATGTATATGTGTGTTTGTCTGCTATCTGTAGGGATGCCGGGGGTTCTTTCAGTGTAAATAGCATCCCCACCTTCTGGAAACTTTGTGCTAGAAATGTCCTCTTTTGCATCACTCTCTTTGTTTCTGTCTTGTTGCTTTGCTTTCTGTAATTTCTTCCTATCATTTTCTGCCTTAATGGTCCATTCAGCTGTATCATCATCATCATCAGGTGCCCTGCCGCATGGCGTAGGCGACCAAGGACTTCCAACCATCTCTATCTCTCGTTGCCCCCAGCATCTCCCCCACCCTCCTCATCCCCAGCCACTCTGCAAGTCCGTCCAGCACTCTCTCCCTGGGTCTACCTGGTGCTCTCTTTCCCTCCAGCTTTCGCGTTGTGACCAGCTGCTCCAAATCCCCCTTCCTCATAAAATGGCCTATAAATGTTGCCTGTCTTTTCCTAATCTTCCTTATGAATGATCTACTTGTGTCTACCTCCATCAAGACTGTCTCGTTTGTTTTCTTTGCTGTCCATGGAACTCTCAACATTCTTCTGAGAAACCACATCTCGGCTGCCTCGATCCTGATCTGGCTTTGCTTGCTGACTGTCCACGCCTCGCATCCGTACACTGGCATACAACACTGGCAAGGCTGCTGTTGTTGTGATTGTCATCATTTTACTCCTTTATTGCTGCTTTTCCATTGTGTCCCACTTTATTCGTTATGCCGCTGACAGGATCTGCGTTTACCTGTGAAAGTGAAATCTGCGGAGAGTTGCCAAGGGCTACCACACTCCTTTGCTGCACTCTGATGTGCTCTGAGTGCAATGCTGTACACGGATCGTCAGTTTGTCGTCTTACGCTAGAGACCAGCACTTTATTCAGTTGTACATGTCTCAATGTCTGTGTTGTGTTCTGGATAGTTTACAACGAACGCTCGAAGGTGCCGGACAACCATACCTCACCACCGACCGGACAAGCACCTCCCAGTTACGGACGCCTGACGGTAGCCATGGGGAGTGGGAGGTGATTGTCCGGTCTGTGTTGTGCCGTGGATGGATTGAATTCTGCAGCTTGTCGCTTCAATGTTTTGAATGTTTTGCAACTCCGAAAAAATCTCATATGATCAGCCGGGCGATAAGGCCTATTAAGTGGACCAGATTTTTTTTTCAAGAGAAGAAGAAGAAGAAAAACAAGAACAAGAAGAACAAGAACAAAAACAAGAAGAAAAAACAAAAAGAAGAAGAAGAAGAAGAAAAAGAAGAAGAAGAACAAGAAGAAGAAGAACAACAACAACAGCAAGACGACGACGACGACAACGAAGAAGAAGAAGAAGAAGAAGAAGAAGAAAAAGAAGAAGAAGATGATGATGATAATGATGAAAACAGCGTAATTTCGTGCTGCTTACTCCGACAAAAGCATTATTCAGGAAGTTCAAAAATTAAAAGAAAAACTCGAAATAAAATGAAATATAACTGCCAAGGCCTCTCGTATTTCCTGAGACGACGCTCATTCTCGAGAGAATATGTCGCTGGAATTTTAGAATTTTAATTTCAGAGAGAGAGAGAGAGAGAGAGAGAGAGAGAGAGAGAGAGAGAGAGAGAGAGGCAGAGAGATAGTAGGGAGAGAGAGAGGGAGAGGGGAGAGAGAGAGACAGGGAGGGAGAGAGGGAAGAGAGAGAGAGAGAGAGAGTGAGAGAGAGAGAGAGAGAGAGAGAGAGAGAGAGAGAGAGAGATAGAGTGCATACATATCACCCGGAAAATAGCCAGCAAAAATGTTCACCTAAATTCTACAGCGACACAGAAACAATGCCAGAATCTCATTCAAAAACCATGAATCAGACTGCAAGCGTGTGGTGCTGAATGCTAACACGGTAACATAACTGCTTTCACAAACAGTTTTAAAACAGCAGGGAAAGAAATGTGAATTATTTCCTTTCACAAACCCGAAACCGACAACGTTGATTTCGTAGCACGAACACACACACTTCCGCCATTTTGTCGTTTGTATTCTATGTGTTATAAACACCGTTTGAAATTCTTACCGTCTTGGCCGTGCTGTACGTCATATATATATATATATATGTGGAATTATCATTATTATTATTATTAATAAGTTATCATCATTATTCAAGTTCATATTCATTTCTTTTGTCACAGTAGATTTTTCCATATGAAACTCGGACTACTCTCCCCTTTCAGAGCGCGTCGCCGCTATGCAGTGCCACCCAATATATTTTTAGACCAAGACTTTAGGAGGCAAGAAAGCTAATTAGCCTTAAAAGGGAGGGGACCTGGGAAATCAACCTCTCTCTCCAATGTTTTATACCAGGGCAGCCGGGCGAATGCCCTGCTCTTCACGATTTTCAACTGCCGTGGGATCTTTAGCGTGCGCAGGACACAAGGTGGACCGCATGTGGAATTGGCAGGTGCAATGACTCTCCCCAGACAAACTCCGAAGTCAGATGACCGTAAGGGAAGCTGATATTATTTCAGTCCTAGCCTACCTGAAAGGTTATGAGACTGTCTTCAGTTTTCAGTACTACTTCCCCTTTGGGAATGCCGGGGGTTCTTTCAGTATAAATAGCATCCCCACCTTCTGGAAATTCTGTGCTAGAAATTACCTCTTTTTGTCACTCTCTTTGTTTCTGCCTTGTTGTTTTGCTTTCTGTCATTTCTACTTATTTTCTGCCTTAATGGTCCATTCACCTGTATGTGTTCGTATGCCTCAATGGTCCATTCACCTGTATGTGTTCGATAAAGTCTTATGTAACTTTTCTTAGGATTGATAATTGGGTATATGTATTAAGTGTATTTTTGGCTCTAGGGAGGTGAGATATACGGAAGCAATTTTTCAGTAATTTATGCCCGTTTTTATATGTTTTGGTGTCCTTGTGTATGCTTATGTTTGTATTGAGGAGTGTTTTTTAAATCCCCTGTGCGATAAATTGAACGGAGTGGTCAACGCCGGGGACATGTCCTAGATTAAGTGCACGAATGCACTGATATGTGTACTTCATTTTCTTTTCTTTTTTTTTTCCTGTTGAAGTTTTGTATGTTTTGAAGCGGTTATAGCCCTGATATGGCTCTACGCAGTCGGCTGGGCTTTAAACACCAATAACAAACAGACAGTACTACTACATCACTATGCCCAAACCCACACTTGACACTGGAACGAAAAGCTTGCGTGTGCATTTTCCGCATGAAAGCTGTAAGGTATGGGGAACAATCACAACATACCTGTGCTATTGGGAGCTGAAGAAAAAGAAAACACAAGGGAGACAAACTATGCACAAGGTCACGCACGACAGTTTAGTCTTGGCTGATTTTTTTGTTCTGGTGTGTGTGTGTGTGTGTGTGTGTGTGTGTGTGTGTGTTGTGTGTGTGTGTGTGTGTGTGTGTGTGTGTGTGTTGTGTGTGTGTGTGTGTGTGTGTGTGTGTTGTGTGTGTGTTCGTTCGTTATTTCTTTTAAAGTCTATTCACATATGTGGTTTTAGACGTGTGTGGTGTGTGTGTGTGTGTGTGTGTGTGTGTGTGTGTGTGTGTGTGTGTGTGTGTGTGTGTTGTGTGTGTGCGTGTATGTGTGTGTGTATGAGGGTGAAAGAGAGAGAGAGAGAGGCAAACAGAGAGAAAGAGACAGACAGACAGAGACAGCAGACAGACTGACATATAGGCAGGTAGAGAGAGAGAGAGAGAGAGAGAGAGAGAGACAGACAGAGACAGATAGAGAGAGAGAGACAGACAGACAGAAAGAGAGAGCATACAGACTGACATAGAGGCAGGCACAGAGAGGGAGGGAGAGAGAAAGAGAGAGAGAGAGAGGGAGAGAGAAAAGAGAGAAAAAGGAGAGAGGAGAGAGAAAGAGAGAGAGAGAGAGGGAGAGAGAGAGACAGACGGACAGACAGACAGACAGAATACCAAGGGTATGAAAAGTACGGTTTCGTTCAGCATTTTTTCCACCGGTTAATATGAAATCGACCGAGAAGAACCTCTACTCTGAGGCTTCAGTGCACGCGCGGACGCTCGTGTGTATGTGTGTGCGCGCGCGCACGTGCGTTTGAAGGAGTGTGTATGCATAAATGTGTGACTGTATGTATACGTGCGCACGCGCGCGCGTGTGTGTATGAGAGAGAGAGAGAGACAGACAGACAGAAGACAGACAGACAGAGAGTGAGAGACAGAGAAAGAGACAAAGAGACAGACAGGAGACAGACAAACAGACAGAGACAGACAAAAACAGACAGGCAGACAGCGACAGACACAGAGAAACAGAGACAGACAGACAGAGAACGAGAGGAATCAAATAACAATGTGCTTAATAACAAACACAACTCAAAGGGAATCGAACCTCAGCTTTTGGGGTCTATCGCTCTCACTCGAAACGTCTCTTTTTCAACCTCGAAAAAATTTTTTTTTTTCTTTTACGAATACGAATATGAGCAAAAGCAATGCATGTGACAAAATAAACAACATTTTGCAGATGCACACATCACTTCAAAACATATTATCACTTTGCAAGTATAATATCAACTGTAAATATAACATGTTGCTGATACACGTATCACTGGTTACCTCCTCCTTCCCCACTTCAAGACCTTGCCAGACCATAGGGTTTCACACAGGCTCTGGAAGCCTACCAGATAACTGCTAGAGCGCATGGAGCGCATATGGTACGGGCCAAGCCAATAATCCCACTTGAACAAACTCCATACTTCACCTCTAAAAAGATGTTACTTCTATTGCCATCCACTCCACCCATTGACGCAATAAAAAACAAAAAACAACAAAAAAAAACAGAAAAACGAAAGAAGCAGAACTTTCTCAAGTGTACTCTCCTCGCGTGCCCACAATTTTCTCTCTCCTCCACAAGCATACAAGAATATCTGTTTACATCTTCTTGTGAAAGACAGTTACGCATCCCTCCTAGAATCCATATGCATTTGTTCAAAGCGTTATCAGTTCACCATCTGTTCTTTGAACGTCCTATCTTACTTACGACACATGAAATCACAATCTCGATTTTTCGTATACTGGCACTAGAGATATCCTTTACAACAAAAATAATATTATTCCGGTAGTCGGCTAATTCTAAGATCCCCTGTCGAAAGATGTTTTGAAATGTTCATTATTTGTTGTACTTGATGATATTTCATTGTTCTAAATTATATATGTAATTGTTCCCCTTCTTCCCTTCAAACTCCTCCCCCCCCCCCCCCCCACCTTTTTTGGGTCTAAAATCACTACTGTGAATAGACATTGAATAAAAGAATCCCATCTCTTTGGAAACAGGCGCCTGTGAATTAACAGTTAAGTGCTCTGGGTCTGTTGCAGGCATAATAGCTATACTTACATAATCACCATGATATTATCGTGACCCGTTCTTGCGTAGCACTAACCTCCAAACTCACTGGACATGCCAGGTATTACACGTTATCAGACTTTTCAGTGGAGCACGGAGCGCTCAATCTATTAGGCCAGCTGACCACATTCCACTGTGTTGTTGCACAGTCTGGATCTCTGGCGGACTTGCATGTTTGGTGTTTTTCATGCTTCCATAACCCCCAAATGGGACGCCGGGTGCTCTTTCAGTATAAATAGTATCCCCACCTTCTGGAAATTCTGTGCTAGAAATTTCCTCTTTTCTGTCTCTCTGTTTCTGCCTTGTTCCCTTGCTTTCTGTCATTTCTTCGTATCGTTTTCTGCTTGCTGGCCCTTTTACCTGTATGTGTTCATAAAATCTTACGTACTTTTTCTTCGGATTGATAACTGGGTACATTTGTTACGTGCATTTTTGGCTCTAGGGTGGTAAAATATGTGGAAGCAATTTTAAGTAATTTATGCCCGTTTTTACATATGTTTTGGTGTCCTTAGGCATGCTTAAAAATGAATTCAGGTGTGTTTTTTTTAACCCCCCTCTGTGCGGTAAGTTGGACAGAGTGGTCAACGCCGAGGGCATGTCTTTAGATCATGTGCGCGAATGCACTGATATGTGTACATAATTTTCTTTTCTTTTTTCCTGTTCAAGTTTTGCAGTTTTGAAGCGGTTATAGCCCTGATATGGCTCTACATTGCTTCCATAAACCAGCCACTCACATGACTTACCGGATCTGCATACACTAGAGGGTTTTAGGCACCAGCAAGGTTGGCACATATGTGACCAGAGAGATCACAAACGATGCACCCTATACCCTTTACTCAGCAGGTGGAGGTGTCTAGACGGACGTAACCCAGGGCCTTCAAACTGCAAGTCAGGCGTTTACTCGATCACACACCTGTATGTGTTTCGTTCGTTATTTCAGGGAGAAAATACCGGACGGACTTGCAGAGTGGCTGAGGACAGAGAGGGTGGAAGATGTGCTTGTGGCGACAAGGGATAGATGCATATGGAGGGCCATGATCGTCAACACCATGCGGCAAGGCACTATGATGATGATGATGATGATGAATAATTTCTTTTAACATCTATTCACATACGTGCTTTTAGACGTATGTATTTATAGTACGCGCTTTGTTTCATTTGGGTTTATATTTATTTCCTTTTTTTTTTTCCTGTCACAACGGATTTTTTAACTCTGCGAAATTTAGGCTGCTCTCTCTGTGGAGAGTGCGTCGCCCTTGTACAGCGCCACTTGTGTCTTTTTTGTCTATACGCGTTTTTCCGCTTACCTTTGAAAAAGGATTTGCCTACAGAAGTTTGCCAAGGGATCTTTAACCCTTTGACACCTGCACCCTATTCACCAACTGCAAAAACTTAACCCGTGGACTCCCTCACCCTATCCACCAGCTTCCTGCAGGAAGCTGGTGGATAGGGTGAGGGAGTCCACGGGCTAAGTTTTTGCTTTGCTAACATGATTGACAATGCAGGATACATGTACTTGTGGACAGGGTGTGGGAATCAAAGGGTTAACGTGCACTGAGTGCGTGCTGCACACGGGACGTCGGTATATTGTGCTGTGTGAACGATAGGCACCTAGACCACCATTTTACATCACTTTTTGACTTTGACTTTTCATGGTACTTCTTGTGGGCTAGAGGGGAGGGGGTGCTGACTAATGCTTGATCGTACTGTCGCACTCTAAAAACACACTCAAATTCATTCTTGTCTTGCCTTTCACCTACCACTACCCCCCCCACCCCCACCTACCTCCACCCCCACCTACCTCTACCCCCACCTACCTCCACCCCCGCCTACCTCTACCCCCACCTACCTCCACCCCCGCCTCTCCACCCCCACCTTCCACTACCCCCGCCTCTCCACCCCCACCTACCTCCATCCCCACCTACCTCCACCCCCACCTACCTCCACCCCACCTACCTCCACCACCACCCTCATCCGACAAGTACACTAAGGCCAACGAAGACGGATGCGGGGCAAGAAAAAAAAATGCCGACTTGGCTTCGGGCACTCCACACGAACAGCGGGGAAAACGGTGTAAGAATGTGTCCATGTATACTGATGAACCTGTTGCCTTCAACACACACACACACAACACACACACACACACACACACACACACACACACACACACACACACACACACACACACCAAAACAAACAAACAAACAAAAACACACACACAAAAGAACTTCCAAACAAAACAAAAAACAAAACAAAAAACTATATAAAAAAAACAAACTAAAAATATCCCCCCCCCCAAAAAGAAAAAAACAAAAAACCCAAACAAAATAAAAACAAAACAAAACCAACAACAAAATACAACAACAACAAAACAAACAAAAAAACCAAACAACCCCCCCCCCACCACCACCAACAACAACAAAAAAGAAGTCCTAAAAACTACCCTATAAAAAGATTTTCTGGTTTATTTTATTTTTCAAACGTTCCCATCTTTGTAATACATGTATGCATGTTCTTTTTGCCCCAACTGTCCAGACAGAATATTGCTTCACAGTCTACGTACTCCGTCTGCGGTGGGCATGCATGCTGGGTGTTTTTCGTGTTTCTGTATATATAAACAAGATTGAGGAGCCGAGATGTGGTATCTAAGAAGAATGTTGAGAGTTCCATGGACAGCAAAGAAAACGAACGAGACAGTCTTGATGGAGGCAGACACAAGTAGATCACTCACAAGAAAGATTAGGAAAAGACAGGCAACATTTATAGACCATTTTATGAGGAAGGGGGCTTTGGAGCACCTGGTCACAACGGGAAAGCTGGAGGGAAGGAGAGCACCGGGTAGACCCAGGGAGAAGATGCTGGACGGACTTGCAGAGTGACTGCGGACGAGGAGGGTGGGGGAGATGCTAGGGGCAACGAGAGATAGAGGCAGATGCATGATCCATGATCGCCAACGTCATACGGCAGGGTACCTAATGATGATGATGATGATGATGTATATAAACCACTGAGACGACTCACAGAATCTTTAACGTGCATAATTGATGTTCTGCGTGCGTATAACACATTACAGGGGTTAGGCACCGACAGGTCTGCACACCTTTTGACCTGACAGATGGCCAAACTGTGACAGGAGCTACCCAGGCAGAATTAGACCCACACCACAGACATCTAAGATGTCTGTGCCCCACACCTACACACTGCAGGTCTGATGTCTGATCCACTTGACTAAAGTTCCGATCAATGGTTCTAGTATGTAGGCGCCTCTGGTACCTTTGTTGCCACACACACACACGCACGCACGCACGCACCACGCACGCACGCACGCACGCACGCACGCACGCACACACACACACACACACACACACACACACACAAAGGTAGGTTCGCTACCTGTTCGCACAATCACAGACAAGAAGACATCAACGCCATGACAGGTACACATGACATCCAACAACAACAGTCTACCTACTGCCTACATCAGCATTGTCTGAACACCCCACACATGGCATCCAACAACAGTCTACCTACTGCCTACATCAGCATTGTCTGAAACACCCACACATGGCATCCAACAACAGTCTACTGCCTATCAGCATTGTCTGAACACCCACACATGACATCCAACAACAGTCTACTGCCTACATCAGCATTGTCTGAACACCCCACACATGACATCCAACAACACTGTCTGAACACCCCACACATGACATCCAACAACACTGTCTGAACACCCACACATGACATCCAACAACAGTGTGTCTGAACACCCCACACATGACATCCAAAAACAGTCTGCTTACTGCCTACATCAGCATTGTCTGAACACCCCACCATGGCATCCAACAACAGTCTGCTTACTGCCTACATCAGCATTGTCTGAAACACCCCACACATGACATCCAACAACAGTTACTGCCTACATCAGCACTGTCTGAACACCCCACACATGACATCTAACACACAGTCTGCTTACTGCCTACATCAGCACTGTCTGAACACCCCACACATGACATCCAACAACAGTCTGCTTACTGCCTACATCAGCACTGTCTGAACACCCCACACATGACACCCAACAACAGTCTACTTACTGCCTACATCAACACTGTCTGAACACCCCACACATGACATCCAACAACAGTCTACTTACTGCCTACATCAACACTGTCTGAAACACCCACACATGACATCCAACAACAGTCTACTTACTGCCTACATCAACACTGTCTGAACACCCACACATGACATCTACATCAGCACTGTCTGAACACCCCACACATGACATCTACATCAACACTGTCTGAACACCCCACACATGACATCTACATCAACACTGTCTGAACACCCCACACATGACATCTACATCAGCACTGTCTGAACACCCCACACATGACATCTACATCAGCACTGTCTGAACACACCCACACATGACATCTACATCAACACTGTCTGAACACCCCACACATGACATCTACATCAGCACTGTCTGAAACACCCACACATGACATCTACATCAACACTGTCTGAACACCCCACACATGACATCTACATCAACACTGTCTGAACACCCACACATGACATCTACATCAGCACTGTCTGAACACCCCACACATGACATCTACATCAACACTGTCTGAACACCCCACACATGACATCCAACAACAGTCTACTTACTGCCTATATCAGCATTGTCTGAACACCCCACACATGACATCTACATCAGCACTGTCTGAACACCCCACACATGACATCCAACAACAGTCAACTTACTGCCTACATCAACATTGTCTGAACACCCCACACATGATATCTACATCAGCACTGTCTGAACACCCCACACATGACATCCATCAACAGCCTACTTACTGCCTACATCAACATTGTCTGAACACCCCACACATGACATCCAACAACAGTCTACTTACTGTCTACATCAGCATTGTCTGAACACCCCACACATGACATCTACACCAGCACTGTCTGAACACCCCACACATGACATCTACATCAGCACTGTCTGAAACACCCACACATGACATCCAACAACACTGTCTGAACACCCCACACATGACATCCAACAACACTGTCTGAACACCCCACACATGACATCCAACAACACTGTCTGAACACCCCACACATGACATCTACATCAGCACTGTCTGAACACCCACACATGACATCCAACAACACTGTCTGAACACCCCACACATGACATCCAACAACACTGTCTGAACACCCCACACATGACATCCAACAACACTGTCTGAACACCCCACACATGACATCCAACAACACTGTCTGAACACCCCACACATGACATCTACATCAGCACTGTCTGAACACCCCACACATGACATCCAACAACACTGTCTGAACACCCCACACATGACATCCAACAACACTGTCTGAACACCCCACACATGACATCCAACAACACTGTCTGAACACCCCACACATGACATCCAACAACACTGTCTGAACACCCCACACATGACATCTACATCAGCACTGTCTGAACACCCCACACATGACATCCAACAACACTGTCTGAACACCCCACACATGACATCCAACAACACTGTCTGAACACCCACACATGACATCCAACAACACTGTCTGAACACCCCACACATGACATCCAACAACACTGTCTGAACACCCACACATGACATCTACATCAGCACTGTCTGAACACCCCACACATGACATCCAACAACACTGTCTGAACACCCCACACATGACATCCAACAACACTGTCTGAACACCCCACACATGACATCCAACAACACTGTCTGAACACCCACACATGACATCCAACAACACTGTCTGAACACCCCACACATGACATCTACATCAGCACTGTCTGAACACCCACACATGACATCCAACAACACTGTCTGAACACCCCACACATGACATCCAACAACACTGTCTGAACACCCCACACATGACATCCAACAACACTGTCTGAACACCCCACATATGACATCCAACAACAGTGTGTCTGAACACCCCACACATGACATCCAACAACAGTCTGCTTACTGCCTACATCAACACTGAACACCCCACACATGACATCCAACAACAACAGTCTTCTTACTGCCTACATCAGCATTGTCTGAACACCCCACACATGACATCCAACAACACTGAACATCCCACACATGACATCCAACAACAGTCTGCTTACTGCCTACATCAACACTGAACACCCCACACATGACATCCAACAACAACAGTCTTCTTACTGCCTACATCAGCATTGTCTGAACACCCCATACTTGACATCCAACAACACTGAACATCCCACACATGACATCCAACAACAACAGTCTTCTTACTGCCTACATTAGCATTGTCTGAACACCCCACACATGACATCCAACAACACTGAACATCCCACACATGACATCCAACAACTACAGTCTTCTTACTGCCAACAACTACAGTCTACTTCAGCCCTTCCATCTGACCACTCTGCAATTCTCTGTTCTCTCGACATTTCTCCTCCTTCCCGTACCATGCGCACAGTGACTCGACGCAATCTCAAATCTATCGACCTCTCCACATTTTCATCTGATGCCTCCCGTCTCCTTTCTGAAAAGTCACATAACCTTGCCGATGAATTCTATACTACTCTCCACCATCTTCTGGACACTCATGCTCCAGCCACAACCCGTCTTTTACCTGACCGCCCCCCTACCCCCTGGCTCACTCATGAGATCGCCTGTGCAAAACGTGCCCGCCGCAGAGCAGAGCGCCGCTGGCGCAAATCCAAACTCACTGTACACAGGCAAATTTTCCAAGCCTCTAAAACAAAAGTATCCACCCTCATTGCATCAGCAAAAACAAGCTATTTCCAAACCAAAATCCTGAATGCCTCTTCTTCAAAAGAACTCTTTACAACCATGAATCATCTCCTTGGCACACGAAAAGATTTACCTCTCCCAACAAAACATACAAATGAAGAACTCCCATCTGTATTCTCCAACTATTTCACCACCAAAATACAAACTCTTCGTGACAGGCTTGACAGGACACCCTGTCAACCATGCCCACCTGACCCTTCCTTCTCTGGCACACCTCTTACTACTTTTACCCCAGTCTCACAAGAAGAAATTCTCAACACAATCAGATCCATGTCGTTCAAAACCTGCGAACTAGATCCTCTTCCAGGTTCTCTCTACGCCGACTGTCTCCCTACTCTCCTCCCATTCATCACTGACATCATCAACACTTCTCTTCAAACTGGAACTGTCCCTGATTCTTTCAAGTCTGCTATTGTTCACCCTCTCCTCAAGAAACACAATTTAGATCCAAATGAACTGAAAAATTACCGGCCTATCTCTAATCTCTCTTTCTTGTCAAAACTCCTTGAAAAAGTCGTCCTCAACCAGCTGAACTCTCACCTGTCTGCCAACAATCTTCTCAATCCTTTCCAGTCAGCCTACCGCCAGTGCCATAGCACTGAAACTGCCCTACTACACATTCTCAACAATCTCCTCCTTGCAACTGATACTGGCAAAGTCTCTCTCCTCACACTCCTTGATCTGTCTGCAGCCTTTGATACCATTGATCATGGTATTCTCCTTTCTAGACTTCATCATACTTTTGGCATCTCTGACATTGCTCTGTCTTGGTTCATTTCATACCTATCCAACAGAAAACAAACCGTTCTCATCAATGGCACTTACTCTCAACCTGCATACCTGACCTGTGGTGTTCCACAAGGATCTGTCCTTGGCCCTGTTCTTTTCACTCTTTACACCTCCCCCCTGTCCACCATCATCAACTCCCATTCTATAAAACACCACTTCTATGCTGATGACACCCAACTTCAAGACAGTGACTCACCTGATAATATACAGCGACTGTTGACTCGCACCACTGAGTGTTACTCGGACATTAAGAACTGGATGACACACAATAGACTTCAGCTTAATGACGACAAAACAGAAGCTATCCTCATTGGCACCCGTCAGAAACTTTCTCAGCTGCCTCCTCTTTCTCTCCCATTATGTAACACATCAGTCCCAATTTCTGATTCAGCTAAAAACCTTGGTGTCTGCATTGACTCTACCCTCTCCATGAACAACTTTGTTTCTCAAACTGCCAGATCTTGCTACTATCATCTCCATCGTATAAGGCTGATCAGGAAGTATCTCTCTGTCGAAACAACTGCAAAACTCGTTCTCTCCTTCATAATGTCTCGCATTGACTATTGCAATTCACTCCTGTCTGGTCTTCCTGCCTCCACCATTCACATCCTACAGCGCATTCAAAACAATGCTGTACGCCTTGTACTCAAAAAGAAAAAAGCTGACCACATATCTCCTCTCCTGGCACAACTTCACTGGCTCCCTGTATCAAAGCGCATACAGTACAAACTAGACACCATGTGCTACAAAAGCCTCAATAACGCAGCCCCCGATTACCTGTCAAGCCTACTTGAGATCTATCTTCCCTCACGTACCCTCCGCTCTGCCTCCGATCCTCTGACTTTTCGCTTTCCACGCACTAAGCTCAATACCTATGGTCCACGAGCCTTCTCTGTTTCTGGTCCACTCTCCTGGAACAAACTTCCTCTCTCAGTCCGTCAGCAACCTACTTTTGTCTCCTTCAAGTCCGCTCTCAAAACTCACCTTTTCTCCTCCGCATAAAATCCAAACCCCCCTCTGCAGCCTGTCTCCGCTCGGAGGGAATCACATGGTTATAATATATAATTGTATATGCTATGCTCTCTATAATTTTCCATTGCTTTTATTCTTGCTTTTATTGCTTTTATTCTTTCTCCCCATTTATAGCCATGCGTGTGTGTGTGTGTGTATGTGTGTGTGTGTGTGTGCGTGCGTGTGTGTGCGTGCGTGCGTGCGTGCGTGCTTGCGTGTGTGTCTGCTTCAGCGCTTAGATTTGATTTTATCAAGATTTTGCGCTATATAAATATTGTAATTATTATTACATCAACATTGTCTGAACACCCCACACATGACATCCAACAACACTGTCTGAACACCCCACACGTGACATCCAACAACATTGTCTGAACACCCCACACATAACATCCAACAACAGTGTGTCTGAACACCGCACACATGACATCCAACAACAGTGTGTCTGAACTAGGGTACCCTAACCCTGTGAACCGCGAAACGACACCAGTTTTTGCACTGACGGAAAGCACGCAAGGCAGATGGGTGTGGAAGGGAGAGTGGTGGTGGAAGGGAGAGTGGTGGTGGAGAGTGGTGGTGGAAGGGAGAGTGGTGGTGGAAGATGGACCACTTTCCATTCAAGACAGGTAGAAGATGGGGAAAGGGAAGATAGGGGAGGGGGACGGGAGGGCGGGGCGATAAAGAGGAGGTGGGTCGAGGGAAGGACGGAAGAAGTAATGAAAGGGGAAGTGGCGGCATGAGATGGGTGGAGAGAGAGAGAGAGATGAAGGGAGGGAAGAAGGGAGGGAAGGAGGGAGAGTGAGACAGAGAGAGACAAAGAGAGACAGAGGCAATGAAAGAGAGAGAGTGTGTGTATGTGCGCGCGCGGGTGAGAGAGAGAGAGAGAGAGAGAAAAGAGAGAGTGTGTGTGTATGCGTGCTTGTGTGTGTGTGTGTGTGTGTGTGTGTGGTGGTCGCGCGCGCGCGCGAGCGTGTATATACGTGTGTGGTGTGGTGTGTGTGTGTTTTGTGTGTGTGTGTTGTGCGCGCACGCGTGCGTGTGTGTGCGCGTGCGTGTGTGTGCGCATAGGCGTGTATGTGTGTGCGCGCGCGCGTGTGTGCGTGATGTGTGTGTGAGCGAGTATATGTGTGCACGCGTGGGTGCACGTGTGTGTATGTGTGTGTGTGTGTGCACGCGCATGTAGATGTGTGCATGCGTGTGTGTTGAGAGAGCGTATACATGAAGGTATGTGTGCGTGTGCGTGTGTGCGCGTGCTTGTACAAGTGTAAGACAGAGTGAATGCATACATGTATACGACGGCTATGCGCGTATGCCTGCGAGTAACTCTGCGAGCCATGCCGCCATACATAATGATACCCGTGTGCAGCCATGATCAGTGGCGACCCCGAAACCCACACCGCCAGAGACTCGGCGACCTTTGATAGACCTAATTTCCGGGCCAGAAAAAAAAAAGAAGTATGTTAGAAAAAAAAAAAATCACAGGCAAGCTCAATGTGTCCCGTAACACCCCGCTTTCTGGGCCCGATGTGGGTGACAGCAGAGCCAGGAGGTCAGTGAAGCATAGAGAGGGGCAGTCCAGTCCAGTGGCCACTAACCACTGCCTTGATCCCACCAGAAGCAGTCAACTGTACGATTTCGGCTCGTTCCCCTCTAACCTCCGAACCCCTAAAATATAGCTAGGGGCCTACATTATGACTGTGGGGGTGTGATGGACAAGGGTGGAGCGTTCAAGAATCTCACACACAGTTGACTCACTGGCGTTTGTGTTTGCTTGTTCGTTCGTTCGTTTGTTTGTTTGTCTGGTTTCTTGTTTTTTTGCTCGTTAGTGATCCTGACTAAACTCACCCATCTTTTTCCCCTACTGGACGGAGCAGCAAGGAAATTTTGGTCTTTTTATCCTAATTCATATATTTGTTGTTGTTTTTCTTGTTTTTTGTTGTTGTGATCTTGACAAAGGCCAGTTCCCCGAAAATTTGCGCCTGTCTTGTCTGGTTGTATTAAATACGCGTTCTGATTCTATGTTCATGTTTTTCTGGTTCCTGTTTGCTTGAACGCTGGTGGTTTTGGATTTTCATCTTCACAAGTCAGAAACAGCGTTAGAATGTTGATCAACGTATGGAGGTTAACCACCACCACCATCTCCACAATATGGCATCGACACAAAGCTGAGTATGCACAACTGCATCGCTTCCAACCTATTTACTACTCAATGCTGAGAAAGACAGAGTAGCCTTACCAAGTTGTCAACCTTCTACACAAAAAGCTTCCGTGCAATCATACGAAACGTCTGTCCCAACACAATCATCAACCAGCAATTACTAGCCCAATGTAATCAACAGAGTATGGGCACTATCATCATGAAAAAACGATAAATATGCATTGGGCACAAAATCCCAAAACAGCAGTGTAACATCACCAGGACCGCCCTTCAATGGACACCAGAAGAAAGACGAAGTCAGAAGATCTAAGAAAACCTTCCCACGAACAACAGAACTAGAAGAAGACCTTAATTTAAAGCTGAAACACTTGGGATACTCCACAGGGGCTGGCCCAGGGCAGGCAGAAGTGGAGGACCTTAATTGCTGCCCTACAGGCCGACGGCAAAATAGGCAGGAAGTAAGGATGTAAATAACACTGTTGGACCCATGGTTGGGGCTCAGTCTACGCGGGCTGCTTGGCTCTTTGGACAAAAATATGAAATCAAGATCTCTTGTTTCGAGTTCACTCCCACCCTGCAACATACAAGATGGCTTGTTCTCTGCCCACCTTAACGTTCCATTCATTCTGGTGGTAACAGTGTTTCCTAGGTCTTGCTCCCCCCCCTCCTCCCTACTTTAACCCTTTGACTCCCGCAACCTATCCACCAGCATCCTGCATTGTCAGTCATGCTAGCAAAGCAAAACTTCAATACTTTGACTCCCGCACCCTATCCATCAGTTTCCTGCGGGAAATTGGTGGACAAAGTGAGAGACTCAAAGGGTTAAGGTTTTGCAGTTGGTGGATAGGGTGCGGAAATCAAAGGGTTAAAGACCTTAACAAACAAAAGAAGAAAGAAATCGACAACAACCCAAACACTGTCAGCATACATTTGCAGATCGCTAGGAAGTTACATATACTGTTATAGTTAATGCGGTATGTGGAAAATAAGTGAAGTGTATTAATTATAAGCTGCAATAAACAGCATCACGTTAAGACTGTAACTGACAGTGGACATGGCAGCCATTTTATTTTCATTGCGAGCAAGATCCACGGCAGTTTTGCACGAGCTCTTCTCCGATACCAACCACTACCACACACACACACACACACACACACTCTCTCCAAACATTTCTGTTCCTCATGAAATTACATCATATATTATTCTTATATAGCGTTTTTTTTCTTTCTCTCCAACCTTATTTGGACCTAACTGCGCGCTAGACTAATCGTACTTCTAAATGAAACACAGATAACTCGCTCTGAATGTCAGCTGACCACACTCCACTAATCGTACTTCTAAATGAAACACGGATAACTCGCTCTGAATGGCCAGCTGACCACACTCCACCACAGACATCTAAGATACTCCACTATATCGTTACACAGCCTGCATCTTCTGCCTGTCACACCCTATGCACCAACTGCAAACACTTAACCCTTTCCGCATACTGTTTAACGCTTTGCCTGTCACACCCTATGCACCAACTGCAAACACTTAACCCTTTCCGCATACTGTTTAACGCTTTGCCTGTCACACCCTATGCACCAACTGCAAACACTTAACCCTTTCCGCATACTGTTTAACGCTTTGACTGTCACACCCTATGCACCAACTGCAAACACTTAACCCTTTCCGCATACTGTTTAACGCTTTGCCTGTCACACCCTATGCACCAACTGCAAACACTTAACCCTTTCCGCATACTGTTTAACGCTTTGACTGTCACACCCTATGCACCAACTGCAAACACTTAACCCTTTCCGCATACTGTTTAACGCTTTGACTGTCACACCCTATGCACCAACTGCAAATACTTAACCCTTTCCGGATACTGTTTAACGCTTTGACTGTCACACCCTATGCACCAACTGCAAACACTTAACCCTTTCCGCATACTGTTTAACGCTTTGACTGTCACACCCTATGCACCAACTGCAAACACTTAACCCTTTCCGCATACTGTTTAACGCTTTGACTGTCACACCCTATGCACCAACTGCAAACACTTAACCCTTTCCGCATACTGTTTAACGCTTTGACTGTCACACCCTATGCACCAACTGCAAACACTTAACCCTTTCCGCATACTGTTTAACGCTTTGACTGTCACACCCTATGCACCAACTGCAAACACTTAACCCTTTCCGCATACTGTTTAACGCTTTGACTGTCACACCCTATGCACCAACTGCAAACACTTAACCCTTTCACTCCCTCAACGCATCCACCAGCTTCCTGCAGGAAGCTGGTCGATAGGGTGAGGGACTCAAAAGGGTCAAGTTTTTGCTTTGCTAGCATGGTTGACAATGGAGGAAGCTGGTGGACAGGGCGCGGGAGTCAAATGGTTAAACAAAACCCCTGACTTCATACGAAAAATGAGTCGCTAGTTGCCAACAGGGTTTAATTAAGCACTGGCATGTCTGCACACAATGTTGACCTGGGAGATCGGAAATGTTGTGTGCTGAATTCTGAGTAGGCTTATGTATCATACATTCAGTGCCAAAGTGAACTTCCTGTGTCAGGTATGCAACCACTAGAATGTAGGAATGCAAGTATCAGTTCCGGTGTACTCTTAAGACAGCAGTCACAGCGCAGTGTACGAGTGTACAGTGTACAGTGTACAAACAGCGCAAGGAGACAGGTTCACCAACAAGCAGGCCAAGGTCTAATCAACCGTTTGTCAGGAAAATGACACCGACAAAACGTCGCCGGTAGTCGGTGGAACTTCAAAGCGGAAAGCCAGACAGACAGACAGCTTGTCTCTAGTTCTTTCATACCTTATCTTTGATACAGGGCATTTTACTGATGACTGAGCATAACTGAGTTAGCCGGCGGGTATTCGTCGTCGTCTTCTTCTTCAAGTAGTAAAAGGTGCGCGTGCGTGTGTGCGTGTGTGTGTGTGTGTGTGTGTGTACGTGTATGCACTGCTGTGAGATTAGTAATCAGATTGATCCATGACGTCAAATGATGTGTGTAAACTGGTTGGAAGCTAAAAGGGGAATGGGGTGGAGGTGGAGAAAGAGAGACTAGAGAGAGAGAGAGAGGGAGAGATGAAGACTGAGAAAGAGAGATACACAGAGAAAGACAGAGAAAGAGAGAGAGAGGGAGAAAGGGAGAGAGAGAGAGAGAGAAGGAGAGAGAAGAGAGGAAGAAAGGGGAGAGCGAGAGATAAGGAGAGAGAGAGAGAGGGAGAGAGAGAAAGAGAAAGAGGGGGAGAGAGAAGGAGACAGAGAAATAGAGAGGGAGAGAGAGAGAGAAAGAGAGAGAGAGAGAGATCAAACAATTAGAGAGAGAGAGACAGAGACAGACAGAGAGAGGGAGGGAGAGAGGGAGAGAGAGAGAGAGAGAGAGAGAGAGAGAGAGAGAGAGAGAGAGAGAGAGAGAGAGAGAGAGATCAAACAATTAATACCAGCATGGTTTTTGAAGAAACAAAATTCAGCAGCACAAACTACAAGGAATCAAACGTTGTGAAGATTTGATCCCACACTGTCACTTGGAGCCTGAATTTTGTCAGATCAGGAAGGGCAATATACTGACATCAATATCACACAAAGCTCCACATCTATCTGAACGGGCTCAAACGCGTGCACAAACGGGGCATGCCGTGCTGCATGATAATCATGTCCCTGTGAGAAAGACAACTGATCGCGCCTGGGAGTGAGGCTTTGGTGAATGATTATGGTTAGGTTTTGGGCCAGGACACACGGACCCAACACTTTCCATAACAAAGCTATATTAACAAATGTTAAAGCTGTGTCACCGTGTCGTTATTGCTGTTTCACTGACATCTCATAAAATACCCACACTAATCAGCACACAAAGTGCGGTCAAATCCATTGTTTGTTACATCAAGAAAGGAACTGAGAAAGAGAGACAGACAGACAGACAGACAGACAGAGAGAGAGAAAGAGAGAGAGAAAGAGAGAAAGAAAGAGAGAGAGAGAAAGAGAGAGAGAAAGAGAGAGAAAGAGGGGAGATGGGGTGGGGAGGGAGGGGGGAGGGAAAGAAGGAAGGAAAGATAGCAAGACCATTTTGCAAGAATAAACAGAGTTTTAGGGAAAGATGAAAAGAATCACCAAAGACATCACGATTTCCTAGACCTATTCTACATATTAAGCCATTTCAACTTTACATGTAGTAAATGTAAAATGCTGGACGGACTTGCAGAGTGGCTGGGGACGAGGAGGGTGGGGGAGATGCTAGGGGCAACGAGAGATAGAGACAAATGGAAGTCCATGATCGCCAACGCCATGCGGCAGGGCACCTGATGATGATGATGATGATGATGTAGTCTCACCAAAAAGACTCTATGTTAATATTTAGAAAGCTACTAAGAGACAGAATGGTACTGTGCAGCTGGGGAACCATGTAGTAGTAGTAGTAGTAGGCCCCCCTCGGTCATGGCTGACCATGAACAAAGTACATCCGTTCTAATGTCTAGGATGGGTTGTCTGCTTGGTCCAAGCAGCGTCGCCTGTGACTGTAGAGACCAATGCGAGAGAGGCAGTCTCTGTCGCAGCGGTCGCATGTGTATGCTGATGCTGGTCTGTTGGCTGTGATCCCTTTTCTGCGAACTCGCTTTTCTGCTGCATGACGGTACTGAAAAATCAGGTTGGTCTGATTTCCAGACGCAGTGAATCATGCCGCCACCGGAAACGGAAACAGTTCTCTGCACCATTATTGCAGACTGTTCTGGTGACGCCATGATGACTACGTCGTTAAGTGGATAGATCAAGATTGACCTCCAAGTTAACTAATCCACAACGCCAAGATTTCCGTGTGGATAAAGAATAAATCAAGCGACAAAGACGGAAATGGATGTGTGAATGTGTGCATGTGTGTGTGTTCGTGCGTGTGTGTGTGTGCGCGCGTGTGTGTGTGTGTGTGTGTGTGTGTGTGAGTGTGTGTGTGTGTGTGTGTGTGTGTGGATGTGTGTGTGTGTGTGGATGTGTGTGTGTGTGTGTGTATGTGTGCATGTGTGTGTGTGCGTGCGCGTGTATGTGTGTGTGTGTGTGTGAAGGAAGTCTTGTTGATTCCAATTAATAATCAAAGTAATCGTGTGTGTGTGTGTGTGTGTGTGTGTGTGTGTGTGTGTGTGTGTGTGTGTGTGTGAAGGAAGTCTTATTGATTCCAATTGTGTGTGAGTGTGTGTGTGTGAAGGAAGTCTTATTGATTCCAATTAATAATCAGAGAAAGCATGTGTGTGTGTGGTGTGTGTGTGTGTGTGTGTGTGTGTGTGTGTGTGTGTGTGTGTGTGTGTGTGTGTGTGGTGTGTGTGTGTGTTGTGTGTGTGTGAAGGAAGTATTCTTGATTCCAATTAATAATACAAACAAGCAAGCAAGCAATCAACCAGGCAAGCAAGCAAGCAAGCGGACAGCTGAACATGATAGGTGACCAGTGGGAATGCTGACCATAAACCCACCATTTCCCCTTGAAGTTCTTTCCCTGATCTGTCCAGTTTACGCAGCGTTTCTTTTTAAAAGATCCCAAAGTTGACAATCCCCATCCCCATCCCCACCCCTCTCCACACATCGGTGTACGTGAAACCAACCAACTGTCCGTCACGGTTTTCCCACAGGCCTGGTAAATGGCCTGTATGTATCCTGACGCTCACACTCTCCGGACACATCATTGTCAAAGTCACAATCTCCGACACACGCTCATCAGATGGGTAAAACGTCGGACTTAAAATCGGAGCGTCCGGGTTCCTTCCTGCTTGATACTTTCCCGTCTGGTGGGTAGCAAAATCAAAAAGGGGTGAAGGGTTTTCCCATCTCCCAGGGCGTACCTTAATTCAGACATGCCGTTTCATGTTTCTTCCTGTTCCCAGGCCTACCAGATTCAGGGCACTGGGCACAATCTACTCCCTTACCTCTTGGCTCTTGCCCTGTGCCTTCTTCTGAACAGGGCGATACCGATATAGCATGGCCACTTCTCAAAATTGCAGAACTCATCTCACTTCCCTTTTGACATCATAGTTGCCTCCCCTCTCCCCACTTCTTACTACTGCTTATGAGACATGGGCATTCCATTTCTTACCCACTGGACGAGGCGGCAGGGAAGTTTTTAGTCCCGTTTTTATTATCCAATTGTTTGGTGTTGTGATCTGTTTGTGACCGTGCGTTCGCGCTTGACAAAGGCTAGTTGGCCGAAAATTTGCGCTTGTTTTGTTTTGTTGGATACGCGCTTATATTGGTTTTCTTGTTCTTCTGGTTCCTTCTTGAGTACGTGTTCGTGTCTTAAGTCTCCTTCCTGTGTACGCACAAGCAGAAAGTCAAATTACGCTCGTTGCAAATCCTGTAAGTTATGCCAGTGTCTGGGAGCTAATGGAGACAGGAAAACACCCAGCGTGCACTCCCGCTAAAGGACTATGTAGACTGTGTAGCCTCATACTGCCTGCGCGGGTGTGGGCAAAACAACACGTGTACATGCATCCCAGGAAAATCGGAACGCTTGGGAGGGAGGGGGGGGGGGCAGAAGGGGAAATGCCACACTCTTTTCCAACTTGTTAAAGCTATTGGAAAGGCCCTCTGGATTGGTTGAAGAGGACTGATAACACGGGTCTGGCCCCGTATCCGACAGAAAGACAGCATGGAAGTCCGATTACTGAGGAAGGATTTGTAATCAAACTGAACTGGTGCGATAACAAGTCACGTGTGCACGAAAATATAGATTACGTATAACTCTTCACTCCCATGAGTCATCAATGACCCCTGTCAACATCACATCACTTACAAAGCTTTCAGACGTTTTAATCAGATAAACGATGCAATACTGAAGAGAGCAGGTAGTCATTTTTGCAGTCTCTTGTTTCAAACTTGGTTACCAACGCTTTTTCATAACTATGTCACACTTTCCAGGTGCATTTGGTCTTTGTGTTAGTCATTTCCAATCACACACACAAGTGTGTACGCAGTGTTGCCGGCTGTAACAACCGCAACTGTTGGTGTATATGACTCGCCGTGTGAGTGACAAATGACGACGCTCAGAGCTCCAGAACGAGTCTATGTAACAGACTCTGAAGCTCTTTCATCACATAACCGTCGACACAATTTCACAGACATTTCTTTACAAAGATCTACATTTAACTAGCTCGCACACTACGTGTAATGTAAAACCCATCGTGTGTTAAACCATGTACAAATCTGATGGGGAAACTTTAAATTTCACATCCCTGTATTACTCATGATTTAGCAGTATTAGGTTCTGGTTGACCTGTCTTATCATTAGTCCTTGCTAGTCTATATATAACAATATAAGCGCGCGCGCACACACACACACACACACACACACACACACACACACACACACACAGAGAGAGAGAGAGAGAGAGAGAGAGAGAGAGAAGAGAGGCAGAGAGAGAGAGAGACAGACAGACAGACAGAGACAGACACAGACGGAGAGACAGACAGAGACACAGACAGGCAGACAGGCAGGCAGACAGATAGACAGACAGAGAGAGACAGACACAGACGGAGAGACAGACAGAGACACAAACAGACAGGCAGACAGATAGACAGACAGATGGCAGGATCCTACTGCAAGAGCGAGAGACTTTCAGTGATGAGACCAGCAAGAGGAGACAGCCAAGGACACCGTGTGCAGCAACCAAAGAAGGGACTTAGTGTACAGGCAGACATACAGTGACTCACACAATGTCCACACATGGAGACAGCTCTGTGCACGTTGGTCCCGTGACATCATGACCATCACACAGGTAAAGGTGTCAGTCACACACTGACCTATAGGACGACTGGTCACCGTGGTGTGGTGGTTAGCGCAATGAACTACCCGACTGGAAGGTTCTGGGTTCGAATCCCCATCAGAAAAATCACTGTGAGATTTTTCAGCCCCAACCCGACTGCTCCTGCCCAAAGTTGCGTGTGCCAAGGGCTCACTGGGAGGACTGGAATCCCACAATCGAGTCTCTTCCACTTCATGGATATGTCATTGAGGCGTTGCTCAAATCTCCTGACCAATATTGCAGAATCTGTATCTCTCGGGCCTGCTTGGCGCCAGGACATATGGTAGAAAGCGTAGAGTACAACCATGTCACGCAGTATCAAACCCAATTAACTCCATAGCATCATGACCATATGTTTATCATCACGATCATAATAACATTGTAAAGTGTGTCAGCTTCTGTGTCAAGTGTGTCAGCTTCTGTGGCCATTAAGCTGACATAAAAAAAGGGGCATAAAAAAGACCTGTAGGGAGTTAATCCACAGCACCACTCTCCCTCCCTCTTCATCTTGCAATGGCACAGAAACACGCCAGGACACAAGCTTCAAGGCCGGTTTTAAACACAAGCTTTCAGGCCATTTCTATCGATTCATTTTTTGAATCGCCCTTGTTCTAAGGGGGCTGCTTCATACCGATCAGAGAGGTGTGTCTGTCTGTCTGGTTGTGTCCACGGCAAGAAAGTCTAATCAAGCCTTTCTCAGCTGTTTCAGACAGATTTTTTTAAAACCAAATCTGGGTCAAAGGTGTAGAACAGTAAGTAGTCGCGAATGCGTAAATTTGGAAGTCATGGCTCCAAGGCCATGATCACACGGACATAAACCAACAACAACAACAGCCTAAAATCAGCAGTCTATGAGGAAAGTCGGTGAGCATCACTTTCTCAGGAATTTCTGACAATACTTCAATATTGTGTTTTCACTGTCTAACACAGGCAAACAACATCTCACAAAGGGAATATGTTCATTCTATCATTTTCAAGGAACCAGGAAAAAACACGCAAAAATAATAAGAACGCGTATTTAATACAACAAGACAAGACAGGCGCCTGTCTTGTCTTGTTGTATTAAATACGTGTTCTTATTCTTCTTTCGTGTTTTTTTTTTTCTGGTTCCTGTTTGTTTGAACGCGGTCAGTCACACTTGTTTCGGATTTCCTACCATTTTTAGTTAGTATCTGGGGGCAACGACAGATAGAGGCAGATGGAAGTCCATGATCGCCAACGCCATGCGGCAGGGTACCTGATGATGATGATGATGATCTGGGAAACTACGACAGAAATGCAGCATGTGCCTGACAGACGGAGAGGGGCAGGGGCAGGGGCAGGGGCAGGAGGAGTCCTGCTGACTGCAGTACACACAGTCTCGTCTACTGCAAGCTGAAGATACAAACAGAAACCTGATCTCTTTTTAGAGGGAATGCTAACCACAAGACCACCACTTCACTGCTAAGTGTTTTTCTTTGTCAGCATTATCCAAAACTGCTTATGACAGGTCAAAACAGTCAGCTTCATTGTACATCATTACGTGAAACCAAGCCTCTTCCGTTTTCCCACAGACTTGATAATAATAGACTGTGTCCCCCACACACAGCATACATCTCTGTCAGTTCTACCACTCTCCTTCCTGATGAAATCTGTGTTGTGTTTTATCATTTTTCGGATGCATGTCGTCATCATCATGTGCCCTGCCGCATGGCGTTGGCGATCATGGCCCTCCATATGTATCTATCCCTTGTTGCCCCAAACACATCCTTCACCCTCTCTGTCCTCATCCACCATGCAAGTTCGTCCAATATTTTCTCCCTGAGTCTACCTGGTGTTCTCTTTCCCTCCAGCTTTCCTGTTGTGACCAGGTGCTCTTATTCCCCTTTCCTCATAAAATGGCCTCTAAATGTTGCCTGTCTTTTCCTAATCTTCCTTATGAGTGATCTTCTTGTGTCTGCCTCCATCAAACGAGACATTCTCGATGGAGGCAGGCACAAGAAGGATGCATGTACGCATGTTATTTTTGTCTACACTGTGCAGGCGGTATGTTGCTGCACAGTCTGCATACCCCGTCTTCTGTGGGCGTGTATGCATTGTGTTTACATGTTTCCATAAACCTGTAGACACTGCTATGATTTACAGGATCTTGAACGAGCATACCTGATGTTCCGCGAGGCTATACACACACACAGGGGATTAGACACTTACAGTTCTGCAAGCATATTAACTTGGAGATCAGAAAAATCTCCACCTTTTACCCACTAGACGGAGGGTACTCGGGCGATATCGATCCGATTGGAAGTCTACTGTCGTACCCACTTGGCTAATGCGCCCTTTGTAAGGTGTGATATCTTGTCATCCCACTGAATGGTGAATGACATTTGTAATGATTACTCACAGCAGGCAGATGGTTTTCTGACAACTCATTTTCCTTATGAAACAAACCATAGAAAACTACCAAAAAAACAACAACAACAAAACTCGAAAACATTTTGTCAAAGTAAACATGACTTTAAAAATGAAACATTTCAAACACGGCTGTTAACACCCTATCGGTATACTCTGCCCTGTGTTAACACCCTATCGGTATACTCTGCCCTGTGTTAACACCCTATCGGTATACTCTGCCCTGTGTTAACACCCTACACCCTATCGGTATACTCTGCCCTGTGTTAACACCCTACACCCTATCGGTATACTCTACCCTGTGTTAACACCCTATCGGTATACTCTGCCCTGTGTTAACACCCTACACCCTATCGGTATACTCAGCCCTGTGTTAACACCATATCGGTATACTCAGCCCTGTGTTAACACCATATCGGTATACTCAGCCCTGTGTTAACACCATATCGGTATACTCAGCCCTGTGTTAACACCCTAACCCTATCGGTATACTCTGCCCTGTGTTAACACCCTACACCCTATCGGTATACTCTACCCTGTGTTAACACCCTATCGGTATACTCTGCCCTGTGTTAACACCCTACACCCTATCGGTATACTCAGCCCTGTGTTAACACCCTATCGGTATACTCTGCCCTGTGTTAACACCATATCGGTATACTCAGCCCTGTGTTAACACCATATCGGTATACTCTGCCCTGTGTTAACACGCTATCGGTATACTCTGCCCTGTGTTAACACGCTATCGGTATACTCTGCCTTGTGTTTAACACCCTATCGGTATACTCTGCCCTGTGTTAACACCTATCGGTATACTCAGCCATGTGTTAACACCCTATCGGTATACTCTGCCCTGTGTTAACACCATATCGGTATACTCTGCCCTGTGTTAACACCTTACACCCTATCGGTATACTCTGCCCTGTGTCAACACCCTATCGGTATACTCTGCCCTGTGTTAACACCCTATCGGTATACTCTGCCTTGTGTTAACATCCTATCGGTATACTCTGCCATGTGTTAACATCCTATCGGTATACTCTGTCATGTGTTAACACCCTACCGGTATACTCTGCCCTGTGTTAACATCTATCGGTATACTCAGCCCTGTGTTAACACCCTATCGGTAAACTCTGCCCTGTGTTAACACCATATCGGTATACTCTACCCTGTGTTAACACCCTATCGGTATACTGTGCCCAGTGTTAACACCATGTCGGTATACTCTGCCCTGTGTTAACACCATATCGGTATACTCTGCCCTGTGTTAACACCCTATTGGTATACTCTGCCATGTGTTAACACCCTATCGGTATACTCTGCCATGTGTTAACACCCTGTCAGCATACTCAACCCTATGTTAACACCTGATCAGCATACTCAACCCTGTGTTAACACCCAGTTGGCATACTCAACCATGTGTGAACACCCTGTCGGCATACTCAACCCTATGTTAACACCCTGTCGGCATTCTCAACCCTGTGCTAACACCTGTTGGCATACTCAACCCTATGTTAACGCCATATCGGTATACTCAGCTCTGTGTTAACACCCTATTGGTATACTCAGCCCTGTGCTAACACTCTGTCAATATACTCAGCCCTGTGTTAACACCCTGTCGATACACTCAGCCCTGTGTTAACACCCTGTCAATACACTCTACCCTGTGTTAACACTCTGTCGATACACTCAGCCCTGTGTTAACACCCTGTCGATACACTCAGCCCTGTGTTAACACCCTGTCGATACATTCAGCCCTATGTTAACGCCCTGTCGATACACTCAGCACTGTGTTAACACCCTGTCGATACACTCAGCCCTGTGTTAACACCCTGTCGATACACTCAGCCCTGTGTTAACACTCTGTCGATACACTCAGCCCTGTGTTAACACTCTGTCGATACACTCCACCCTATGTTAACACTCTGTCGATACACTCAGCCCTGTGTTAACACTGTCGATACACTCAGCCCTGTGTTAACGCCCTGTCAATACACTCAGCCCTGTGTTAACACTGTTGATACACTCAACCCTGTGTTAACACCCCGTGAATATACTCAACCATGTGTTCACACTGTGTTAACGCCCTGTCGATACACTCAACCCTGTGTTAACACTGTTGATACACTCAATCTGTGTTAACGCCCTGTCGATACACTCAACCCTGTGTTAACACCCTGTCAATATACTCAATTATGTGTTAGCACTCTGTCGATACACTCAACCTTGTGTTAACGCCCTGTCGATACACTCAACCCTGTGTTAACGCCCTGTCGATACACTCAATCTGTGTTAACGCCCTGTCGATACACTCAACCCTGTTAACACCCTGTCAATATACTCAGCCCTGTGTTAACGCCCTATCGGTAAATTTCGTTGGAAACAGCATATACAAAAATATTTATAAAATCTAAAGCTTAACGTTTCAGCATATTGCTTTGGAAGCTTATAGTTATACATGTGTGTACACGATGAAAATTGAAAGGTCACGATTAAGTTAGAAATGCACTTACTTAACCCTTTGACTTCCGCACCCTATCCACCGACTGCAAAAACTTACCCCTTTGACTCCCTCACCCTATCCACCAGCTCCCTGCAGGAAGCTGGTGGATAGGGTGAGGGAGTCGAAGGGTTAAGCTTTTCCTTTGCTAGCATGGTTGACAATGCAGGATGCCAGTAGGCAGTGGGTGGGAGTCAGAGGGTTAAAATTCCTTGGTACACTTTGGCCTCCCTATCCCGACTTACTTTTGGTTTCGTCTGCTTTTACGTTTTTTTTTTGCACCCCCAACAAATTATTCAAAACCATTTCATCATTTCAGTAGACAATCCTATTTCGATCTAATGTGCACTAAAGAAAGTATCTTTTTAAATTATTCTATACGAACAAAGTTGTGATGTTTCTAAAACGGAAAGAATGTACATAAAATAAAAATTGTATGTATTCCATTTTTGCATGGCTGTACGCGCTGGCTGACCACCAGTGCCAGTGATTAGAGATACAAGTAACAGACCCGGTTGCCGGTGCTAAGCGTTCCTGGGGAGGAGTTAGTTGTCAGTCGGGATGTGTGGGATGGAAAACAGCTGCTTCTACACCGATATGGGCCGAGTGTACCGATAGGGCACGACTTTAAAAATAAAATATTTCAAAAGTTTCCAATACAATTTTTACTCGCTATAATCCTGCATACGCTGGGTGTGGGATGGAATTTACGACGGAAAAGAACAAAGGAACGCACGACGGACGCAGGAGTCGAGTTGGTCACACTTCCAACGGGAAGACTTGGGTATGGTCCTCGCTGGGTACCTCTCGCCTGGTGGTAAAGGGTGAAGATTTCTCCCATTTCCCAAGTCAACATCAGGGCTTAAAACAGGAGGAGGAAAAAACCCACTGAAACTACAGGGGTCTGGGGGGGGGGGGGGGGCAAATCAGGGGCCATAACTTGCGCGCCGTTGCTATAAACGCTTGCAAGCCGATCACGGATGCCTTGCTCCTTTCGGGTTTTTTGTTTTTGTTTTTTTTGTTTTGACAAACCGAAATCGCGGAATTCCGCCCAGACGCGGAACGTTTTAAGCCCTGCAACATGTGTGCAGACCTGCTAGCGCTGAAGCCCTCTTCGTGTGTATATGCATGCGTAACATCAAGTGCACAGGTTAAATATCCTGTAAATCATGTAATCATGTGTTACAAAAGCCTCAATAACGCAGCCCCCGATTACCTGTCAAGCCTACTTGAGATCTATCTTCCCTCACTCTGCTCTTCGGTTTTCTGTTTTTGCTTTTTAGTTTGACTAAGCCAAATCCTAATTCCACGCCCAGCTCGGAACTTTAACAAACTCCACATCTCGTGTCAGACTACTTGCCTTAGCGCCTAAACCTTCTCCTCTGATAATATCTGCTCACTATCCAAGTGCACTGTCTCCTAAATAATTATCATTGTAATAATATCTCTAAATTTTCCATGCTTTATTCTTGTCTCCTGTTTGCCGTGTGCGTGTGTGTGTGTGTGTGGTGGTGCTGTGCGTGCGTGCGTGCGTGCGTGCGTGCGTGTGTGTCTGTTTCAGCGCTTAGATTTGATTTTATCAAGATTTTGCGCTATATAAATATTGTAATTATTATTATTATTATAAGTATAAGTATAAGTATAAGTAGCAGGCAAAAACGACGTGCATACACACATCCCAATATATCGAAACGTTATAAACCACACATATACACACATACACATACACAGAACAACACACACACACACACACACACGCGCGTAACATTACGCAAAACAACACAACACAACAACAAAACACCACACACATACAAAGTTCACAACACAACACAACAAGAAACACCACACCACACCACACATAGCTACAACACAACACAACACAACACAAAACATGCACACATAAAAGTACACAACACAACACAACAACACAACAAACCACAACACAACACAACACACATACACAACACAATACACATATCCACACAAACAGCTACATCAACTTGGCCTAATTGTAGAAAGCGAAGTATCACACAGTGCTGTGTGCTGTGTGTGTTTGTATCAAGCCTCTAATAATTATCATAACAACATCCGGTTTCCCATCAGAGGCGCACGACCTTTCAGACAACGTTCAATGGTTTCCCTAAGAGGGAATTTCCGTCCAACGTTGGCTTGACGTTGATAGTACTGATGATGTGTCAACAGATAAAGAGGACGGGTAGCGGAGTAAGGGGGGAGGGCAAGGACAGATCGTAGAGCGCGCCTCTTTGTGTACCGTCAATACTGTAGCGGTGATATCATATCTAATCTAATCTTGTATTGAGCAAGGTACATCTCTCTATTCCCCCTTTCCTCTCATCTCCGTCTCTCTCTCTCTGTGCAGTCTAATCTATGGAAGAGAGAGAGAGAGAGAGAGGGGGGGGAGGGGACGGACAGCACAACAGAGACAGAGAGACAGACAGATTGAGAGAGAGCGAGACAGAAAGAGATAGCTAGACAGATAGCTAGCTAGCTAGATAGACAGATAAGATAGATAGAAGAGAGAGAGAGAGAGAGAGAGAGAGAGACAGAAGAAGAGAGAGAGAGAGAGAGAGAAGAGAGAGAGAGAGAGAGAGAGAGAGAATTTGCGAGTTGGCAGTATTATTATCGTTGGAAACTACAGTTTCGTTTCACCCCTCTCTCAGTGTGTCGCTTCTATAACGCCTCATCGACACACTTAATTCTAAGAGCATGCTTCGTTGAAAACAGCATACACAAGATTATTTAAGAAATCTAAAGCATAACGTTTCGACAGATTGCTTCGGAAGATAATACATTATTTACACAAGGAAAAATGAAAAGCCATGCATGATTAAGTTACAAATGCACTTTTGGAAAATTCTGTGGTACAGTTTGGTCTCCCTGTCTCCACCTACATTTGGTTTGTCTGATTTTACGGTGGACGGTGATAATTTTGTCTGTACCTCAACAAATTATTTGCAGCCATTTGATATTTTTAGTCCCCATTAGAGCTATCCACCGAAGTGATAGCTCTGATGGGGACTAAAAGTATCTTCTTATTTCATGCTATACGAACAGTTCTGTGATGTCTGTAAAAACGGACAGAATGTACACAAAATATCAAGTACCCAAGTGGAATGTATTACTTTTTGCCTGATTATGCGCTCTGGCTGACCACCAATGTCAGTGATGAAGTCTACAGATCTGGTTTGCGCTCATTCTTGCCCTTTGTTGTCAGACTTTTGACACATGTGGCTCCAGGAATGCTTGGCTTTCACCGACTCAATATCATCATCATCATCATCATCAGGTGCCCTGCCGCATGGCGTTGGCGACCATGCACTTCCAACCATCTCTATCTCTCGTTGCCCCCAGCATCTCCCCCACCCTCCTCATCCCCAGCCACTCTGCAAGTCCGTCCAGCATTCTCTCCGTGGGTCTACCTGGTGCTCTCTTTCCCTCCAGCTTTCCCGTTGTGACCAGCTGCTCCAAATCCCCCTTCCTCATAAAATGGCCTATAAATGTTGCTTGTCTTTTCCTAATCTTCCTTATGAGTGATCTACTTGTGTCTGCCTCCATCAAGACTGTCTCGTTTGTCCCCCTCGCCGTCCATGGAACTCCCAACACCCCCCCCCCCCCCCCCGAGAAACCACATCTCGGCCGCCTTGATCCCGCTCCGGCCCCGCCCGCCGACCGTCCACGCCTCGCATCCGCACAACAGCACTGGTTCCACACAACACCCAAGGACTCTCCCTCCGATGTCAACCGATAGGCATTTGTTGGCAAGAATGCTCGTCACCCCCCCCCCCCCCCCCGAATGCCGCCTTGGCCCGGCCGACTCCGCCAGCCACCTCCGATATGCCAGTACAGTAAGTGCTGCTGGGGAGGAGTTGTTGGTCAGGATGTGTGGGCTGGATAAAGCAATGCTTCTGTGGCGTTACCGCTAAGTGTACCGATAAGGCATCAACACTCCTGTGACAGCAGAAATGTCTCTGCCAGTAATTTCCACTGTATGTCGTCTGCAATGCGGGGTACATGTGAAACTCCTTACATTTGCTCTGTAGAATGGAATGGAACCTTTGCTCTTATTTTTAACCTTACATGAGATGGACAAAAATGATACGTATACTCTCTCTCTCTCCTCTCTCTCTCTCTCCCTCTCTCTCTCCTCTCTCCTCTCTCTCTCTTTCACGCGCGCGCGGTGCTGTTTTTGCGGTCATTTTTTTCTTGTTCCTTTGAGGTTTCTTGTTTTCCGGAAAACTGTTTCGCGTACAATTGTGATCACAAATTAAAATAATAATGTCGTATGAGCATATTATGATTTTGCATTGGTGCTATACGCTTGCTGTTTTATGGACAGTTGTTTTCCAGCTTCAACTGCATTGGAAGTGAGAATATTACTTTGTTGTGAAACTGCACTGTCCTCCCGTTCAATTCCGTTATCAATACAAAATGATTACTCTGGCCTATCACCAGCTCCACAGATTTCCCACGCACTCAAAAACTGTCCGGTGCCTACTATACAAACATCACGCACTCTTCTCTGTACTATCAAGTTAACTCCCAGCCTTAAGAAAATAATTAAAAAGTCTGTTTGCTGTCCATCTGAATGCTGCAGTCAATCTGGCGGTGACTGTTTCATGTGTCCCGTTCTCTGCCTTCCCTCCCCCCCCCCCCCCATTCCAAGACCTTACTAGCGTACAGGTTTTCGCTCAACAGTAGGATCAATAAATCTTGTAAATAATAACTGGTAAATCCGGGCAGAGCGCATATGGATTGTCTGCCGGGCAGAGAGCATTGTCTGAAGTGATGAATTACTCATGAAAAAAACCCTCCGAACTCTCGGTGAAATGCGACTTTAACCGATTGGATGGATTTTGTTTTTTTTCCATTTACTTGTTTAATTCTATCTGTCGGGTTTGTTGTGACGGCATTCCGGAAGCCCTAGATGTTGTTGAGCTGTACAAAGGCTTTTTGGTCTTTCCAATCCTGGCTTTGACATCTGCATCGTGCTTCCCATCCTGTTTATGGTTCTTCCCCAATCCGGCTTTTTCGACGTGAAGTCAGTGTGCTGCCTTTAGGTGCAGAAACATGGAGAATGGCAAAAACGACCATCAACAGAGTGCAGAAATGTATCAACAGCTGTCTGAGAAGAATACTCCCGATTCACTGGCCAAATTACACTCAGCAACATCGATCTGTGAAAGAAGACACATGAACTGCCAAAGAAAATGAAACTGGACAAAAGGTGTGGATCAATTAGGCACACACTACAAAACAAGGTCATGTATCATCAGACACGCCCTGACATGGACCCCAAGGAAGAGAAAGCTAGGCTGACTGAGAAACACCAGGTGAAGAGACCTCCAAACAGACACTAGGAGGATAAGCCTTACCTGTAGACAGCTAGAGACAAAAAGCACAGGACAAACAACTCTCCGTCTGCCCGTCTCTCTCCGTTTCTATCTGTCTGTCTGTCTGTCTGTCTGTGTCTGTCTGTCTCTCTATTTATCTATCTATTGCCACGACAATTTTTTTTTCAGGTAAATATTGGGTTGGGTTGGGCAAATATCCCCGAGGGTCTGTCTGTCTGTCTCTATTTATCTATCTATTGTCACGACTATTTTTTTTCAGGGAAATATTGGGTTGGGTTGGGTAAATATCCCGAGGGTCTGTCTGTCTGTCTCTATTTATCTATCTATTGTCACGACTATTTTTTTTCAGGGAAATATTGGGTTGGATTGGGTAAATATCCCGAGGAAAACACGCCGCCACAGTAAGACGCCATCCATTGTTTGGTATACGTGTATTCTGCTTATCTCTTACAGTGGGCATTCGCACAGTTTTGTCAGATGGAGCCAAGTGTTGACGTGCCATCTTAGTGCATGCTGCAGTCAGGATCTCCGCTTATCGCCTTTACCGATGGACTAGCACCCAGACTACCGCTCAACGTCTTGTACAGTGAGCAGAAACTGCTGACCAGTTGGATATGGAACCCCTGCACTGTCAGCCCCTCAGGCTTCCTAAGGCAGATGGCTGATTCTTTAAGCTCACACAGCCACAGACAGATTGTTAGGACTTAGACTACAGACAGCCGTTAGTCAATGATACAAGTTCTGATGCTCTCCATTTGGACCTCTCTGCTTATCTCTTTGTCCAACTGTGTCGTCCAGCCCTTGAAGATTTGAGACCTCAGTTAATTCAACCTAAGTACTGCAATATTCCAAATGATTTCAGACTGATAATGTTCATGGCTTCAAAAAACAAACAAACAAAACAAAACAAAACAAAAAACCAACAACAACGTACAATTAAAAATCTGGCAACACACATTTATAAAGCCCTTAACAGAAGTGAGACTGCCATGACTTAAAACTTAATTTTTATAAATGTGTGAACGTTACAACCACTCTATATACTCTCACCGAATTACTGAAGAACGATTATATGGTCCATATTATATTTCCATAATGTTTAAAGTTAATAATTATCACAGAACGACTATGTGACGTGTTTTGTGTTTCCATAATATTTATAATGTTTTAACATCACTTCAAATGGGGTTTTGGCCTTACTGAACACATTTCTGTTTCTGACTCTTTGCCTTACTCTACTCTCGCTGAACAGACTTCAGACGGGCGCGGTAGTCAAGTGGGAAAGACATCTGACTTCCAATGGGAAGGGCTGGGGTGCGATCCCGCCTGGATCATATTTGACGCCTGCTGGGAAAAGGATGGAATTTTTTCCCTTGTTTCCAAGGGCAACACGTATGCTGGCCTGTTAGTGCTTAATTACCACCACACCACTCCTTCTGTATGTATACGCACGCAGAAGATCAAAACTGCTCCCGTTAAGGCCTGGTGACGCCAGGATATATTGTTAGGAAAGTAAGCGTACAGTACAGCCCTGTCACGTGGTCTCAATCCTAGATGGAAGTCCATAGCATCGTGATCATCATCCTCATCGACATCATCATCAACGCATTTTTTTAAAAAGACAAAACAAAAACAAAAACCCCAACCAACCAACCAAACAAACAAACGCACAAACAAACAACACAAACAAACAATCAAAGAAAAACAAACAGCCCCAGCTTCTATGGCCATTAAGGTGGCGTAAGAAATGGGATAAAACCAAACCAAACCAAAACAAACAACAACAACAACAACAACAAAAAGGAAAAAGGGGGTGCACAAAGGTAACCTCCCTGAGTGCGATGATCCTAAAAAAAAAATGAAAAGAAAACAAACAAAAAAACCTCCGTTAAGTCATGTCAGTGCCTGGTGGCTTATGGAAACATACAAACACCCAGTATATACATTAACAGTAGACAGAGAATGCAGACTGTGCAGCAAGATACCATCTGCACAGTGTGGGCAAAACAACGTGTATATATATACACATCCGAGATATAAAAAAAGAAAAGAAAAATCGGACGGCTCGAAAATATAGGTTTCAATGTCACCTGGTTACCAGCACACTTTCCCACAAGCGTGACAAGATTGTCATCAGAGAGAGAGAGAGAGAGAGAGAGAGAGAGAGAGAGAGACAGAGAGAGAGACAGAGACAGAGACAGAGAACCAGAGAGACAGAGAAGAGAGAAAAAGACAGACGGAGGGAGGGAGAGAGAAAGAGAGAGAACCAGAGAGACAGAGAAGAAAGAGAGAGACAGAGAGAGAGAAAGAAAGAAAGAGAGAGACAGACAGACAGAGAGAGATAGAGACAGAGAGAGAGAGAGAAAGAAAAGAGAGAGAGATAGAGACACACAGAGTGAAACAGAGAGAGAGACACAGAGAGAGAGAGACAGAGAAATATATATATAGAGAAGGGCAGACAGAGAGAGTGAGAGAGAAAGACAGAAACAGAGAGAGAGAGAGAGAGAGACAGAGAGAGAGACAGAGACAGAGACAGAGAACCAGAGACAGAGAAGAGAGAAAAAGACAGACGGAGGGAGGGAGAGAGAAAGAGAGAGAACCAGAGAGACAGAGAAGAAAGAGAGAGACAGAGAGAGAGAAAGAAGAAAGAGAGAGACAGACAGACAGAGAGAGATAGAGACAGAGAGAGAGAGAGAAAGAAAGAGAGAGAGATAGAGACACACAGAGTGAAACAGAGAGAGAGAGAGACACAGAGAGAGAGAGACAGAGAAATATATTATATAGAGAAGGGCAGACAGAGAGAGTGAGAGAGAAAGACAGAAACAGAGAGAGAGAAGAGAGAGAAAGAGAGAGAGAGAACCAGAGAGACAGAGAAGAGAGAAAGACAGACGGAGGGAGAGAGAGAGAGAGAGGAGGGAGGGAGGGAGGAGAGAGAGAGAGAGAGAGAGCGTGTGTGCGTGCGTACATGTGTGAGTTTATGAGGAGTGTGGATTGTATACGTCAATGTGTGTGTACGCGTGTGCACGTACAGCGCTCTGTACAGTGTGTACACAGTATTACTTACAGTGTACATCAGGGAAATGAATTACACGAATATCAGAAACACAGTCTACATTAACCCTTTGACCCCCCCCCCACACCCTGTCCACCAGCATCCTGCGTTGCTAACCACGCTAGCAAAGCAATAAGCTTAACCCTTTCGATTCCCTCACCCTATATCCACCAGCATCCTGCACCGCTAACTATGCTAGGGGTGAGGGAGTCAAAGGGTTAAGTTTTTGCAGTTGGTGGTGAGGGTGCGGGAGTCAAAGGGTTAAATAAAGATCATAACAGTAATAAATAAAGCACTCTTGCACGGTTCACGCAGTCAGTCAGTGAACTCAGCAGAAGAGAGTATAGAGGTGGAGTTCAGGGAATACGCTGCAGAGGACTTAGGATTCATCAGGGGGACGTGATGGCTTTCACGGCTGTCTGTCAGTGTCATCCCTGAACGTTGGCCCAGCAGTTAACCATTAGCATAATGTTTTCCTTTCCATGAATAACGAATGCAACAGATTTTTAAATTAAAGCCAGCATATATGTACACCGTAAAAAACTGAACAAACTCCCTGTTTTGTGCGGCCACGGGCACGTGCGTGCTTATTGTAAATACACACAGACACACACATATACAGATAGAAAACACACAAAACACACACACACACACACACACAACACACACACACACTATATAAGAAGCACACACACACACACAAAATACAACAGACACACACACACACACAAACACACATACACACACACACACACACACACACTGATCCGCACGCACACATATCCACACACACACAGACACATAAGCAGACACACGCAACCAACCGACAGAGAGAGAGAGAGAGAGAGAGAGAGAGAGAGAGAGAGCGACAGAGAGCGACAGAAAACAGAGAAAGAGAGAGGAGAGAGAGAACGGGAGAGAGGGAAAGAGAGAGACAGACAGACAGAGACTGTGGAGAGAGAAGGAGAGAGAGAGGAGAGAGCGAACAGACAGACAGGCAGGCAGGCATACATAGAAAGAGCGAGGGAGACGAGAGAGAGAGAGAGTGACAGATACAGACAGACAGACAGAGGCAAAGAGACAGAGACAGAACGAAAAAGGGAAGGAGGAAAAATTCTTCATTCAAAGCGTTTTTCGAAGCTGCCAACACCCCTTTTCAACATACCTTGCCTAGAATACTCATACATAAATATACACTTAGAAAAATAACTAGATACGATATGAGAGAGAGAGAGAGAGAGAGAGAGAGAGAGAGAGAGAGACAGACAGACAGACAGACAGACAGAAGAGAGAGACAAAGACGGAGACAGAAAAAGGGAGGAGAGAGAGAGAAAGAGAGAGAGAAGGACAGACAGATAGAGACAGGCAGAGAAAGACAGAGACAGAAAGAGGGAGACAGAGAAAGAGTGTTAGAGAGCGACAGGCAGAGAGAGACAGAGAGAGACCGACAGACAGACAAGGAGAGAGACAGAGACAGACAGAAAGCGGTACACAGACAGAGAGCGAGCGAGAGACAGACAGAGACAGAGAGAGAGAGAGAGACAGAGAGAGAGACAGAGAGAGAGAGACAGAGAGAGAAACAGAGACAGACAGACAGAGACAGACAGATAGCGAGCGAGCGAGAGACGAGAGAGAGAGAGAGAGAGCGAAAATATTTTACTCTACATTAGCGTTAGATTTCAACAAGACAGATGAAGAGGTAGGGCTTACCATCATGTTCGCAGCAATCTCGCAACAGCACACGTACACACACACACACTGGAATACCTAAATGCTGGAATCAGTCACGAAATCAAAAACTTCATCCTAGGTCAGCTCATCATTTCGTCAAATCACTGCCAGTCCCCGTAGTCTCAGATGTAGGCTTCAAGAATCACAGAGCAGGACAGACAGAAACAAGACACATCACACAACACACACACACACACACACACACAACCGTCACATCGGTGGTTACTGGAAAACTGCACCTCAATCGTGTAGGCCTGGTTCAAAAGTACAGCAGAGGGTATTTCTGATCTGGGAAGCGTGTTCGGACGAGGAAGCCATCCAGTAACTTGTGCCGAAGTCCAAAAATAATCAGTGTACTGGCTTCCTGCCAGTCAAACCGAGTCTACAAGCTAGGAGACACTGAACAGGTATCACACAGTGCTAAAGTGCAGTTACACCACTGAGACTGGGTATGTCTACTACTAAACTTCAAACAGACATACGTAGGCAGGCACCGTCATCAGAATATGAACAATAACAGCCATAAACAGAAAGTATCATGAATAGTGTGGGCCCTTACAGTGACAACACACATACACACAGAAGGCATATGTAAACGCTGCTGTGCTTTCCCTATCACCCAGCTTGCCTAAACTGTCAGGCCAACATGCAGATAGGCGTAGAGCCCTGTTGGGATATCCACTGCCA
>CM060307.1:91641740-91659240 GCA_030674185.1 Monoplex corrugatus | reverse complement strand
TATGTATATAGGCCTATGTATACATATGTATATATGTAGAGAGAGAGAGAGAGGAAAGAGAGAGGAGAGAGAGAGGAGAGAGAGGAGAGAGAGAGAGAGATGACAAAGAGATGAGAGATACAGATGACAGAGAGAGAGATGAGGGATATGTTTTATCAGAGAGAGATGAGAGATGAAAGAGAGATGAGAAAGAGAGAGAGAGATGAGAAAGACAGACGAGAAAGAGAGATGAGAAAGAGAGAGATGAGACAGGGAGATGAAAGAGATATGAGAGAGAGAGAGAGAGAAGACAGACAGACAGACAGAGAGAGAGAGAGAGAGAGAGAGAGAGAGAGAGAGAGAGAGAGAGAAGTGGAGATTAATACCGTCAACAGGTCAACACATGTGCAAACCTACCAATGCCTAAATCCCCTTCGTATGCAGAATATCAACTATGCCATTAAAAACCCTATGAGCAATACAATACCAGTGGCTAGCTCATGCAATCATGAGTCGACCCAGCAAACACGTCCACCACAGACGCAGACTGTCCAACAACACGGTGGGTGAAACGTGGTCAGCTCGCCTAACAGTTTGAGTTCTCCGTGCTCCATTGAAAAGTCCGATCATGTTCAATGAGCAAGTGAGTCCACCAAACGGGTTTGAAGAACAGCATTATACAAAAACGAGTTGTAATAATGCAAAGGATATAACCTGCATCAGGTTTTAACTGTGAACCAGTATGCACGTTCTAAAGGATTATAGCCAGTCTTCAGTGTAGATCAACGAAGGAAAAAGTATACAATTAAGATCAAGTAAGCAATTCTCTTGTGAACAAGGGAGGTAAGTGTATGGGTGGCTGCACGCCCATACTACTACTACTACTACTAAAAAATGGCAACAGCAGAAGGACATCCAGGAGTCATGACCTGGATGTGGCCCGACCCCCTTAGGGTGTCAGGAGTTAAGGGCCGAAACACTTGCTTGACGGGGGTTTCTCCTCTGAGGACCTTTCTGCCGTCAGGCTGTCCCCAGTGTTTCTTAACTCTTTGACTCCCGCACACTGCCCACCAGCATCCTGCATTGCCAATCATGCTAGCAAAACAAGAACTTAACCCTTTGACTCCCTCACCATATCCACCAGTTTTTGCAGTTGGTGGATTGGGTGCGGAAGTCAAAGGGTTAAAACTACTACTACCTTTTCTCTGCGCCGCCCTCGTGGTGCTGGCCCCGGGAAAAGTTGACGTCTCTGCCACCTCACTCCCCTGCGACCCCAGGGTTAAGGAACTATCTAGGTTGGACCTCAGGACCTGACCAGCTCATGGGCTTATGTGCAGGCTTAGGGCCTTGTGCCGTGATCATTCTGGATCTTCTCCATCACATGGCACCTGTGACATTAGTGCATATGGAATTCATTCCGAGCGCGGAGACGTCATCTTGGGAAAATGAAAGTGAAACTGAAACTTTTCTCTGGTTTGTTGTTGCAGCCTTTTTTTTATCCGAATGTGCGATTGTTATGGCGGTTTGACCGCAATGTTTTGTGTCATGTTAGTCAGGTTGGTGTAAACTACTCACAGTCAACTGACAACCACGCTGTTGTTCAGTGACAGCGGCCTGACGTAAACTGTCCTAAGTGATTAGTCTGTCTGCCACACCCACACTCCTCAGTATTTCAGTCAGTCAGTATTCCCATCAATTCTGGATATAAAATACGTAACCGACCCATGGTTGTTTCTTTTTGTTTTGTTTTGTTTTGTTTTGTTTTTTGTTTTCGTTCGTGCGCTGGGACCTCCGTGTTGCCCTAGAATATACAACATGTGTGTTTTCACTTTATTGCCTTCTATTTTACCACGCCAGTAAGGAAGTCGCATCATCACCCGGACTGTCCCTTACTGAACACCAGAAGGCAGACGCCAGAGGGGAAGACGCTAGAGGGGAAGACTCAAGAAAGGGAAGACCCCAGAGGGGAAGACCTCAGAGGGGAAGACTCAAGAAGGGAAGACCCCAGAGGGGAAGACTCAAGAAAGGGAAGACCCCAGAGGGGAAGACATCAGAGGGGAAGACATCAGAGGGGAAGACTCAAGAAGGGAAGACCCAGAGGGGAAGACTCAAGAAAGAGAAGACCCCAGAGGGGAAGACTCAAGAAGGGAAGACCCCAGAGGGGAAGACTCAAGAAAGGGAAGACCCCAGAGGGGAAGACTCAAGAAAGGGAAGACCCCAGAGGGGAAGACTCAAGAAAGGGAAGACCCCAGAGGGGAAGACCTCAGAGGGGAAGACTCAAGAAAGGGAAGACCCCAGAGGGGAAGACATCAGAGGGGAAGACCCCAGAGGGGAAGACTCAAGAAGGGAAGACCCCAGAGCGGAAGACCCCAGAGAGGAAGACCTGAGGGGAAGACCCCAGAGGGGAAGACCCCAGAGCGGAAGACCTCAGAGGGGAAGACCCCAGAGGGGAAGACCTCAGAGGGGAAGACCCCAGAGGGGAAGACCCCAGAGGGGAAGACTCAAGAGGAGAAGACTCAAGAGGGGAAGACGTCAGAGGGGAAGACTCGAGAGGGGAAGACTCAAGAGGGGAAGACGTCAGAGGGGAAGACGTCAGAGGGGAAGACTCAAGAAGGGAAGACATCAGAGGGGAAGACATCAGAGGGGAAAACATCAGAGGGGAAGACATCAGAGGGGAAGACATCAGAGGGGAAGACATCAGAAGGGAAGACATCAGAGGGGAAGACATCAGAAGGGAAGACATCAGAAGGGAAGACCCAAGAAGGGAAGACCCAAGAAGGAAGACCCAAGAAGGAAGACCCAAGAAGGGAAGACCCAAGAAGGGAAGACCCAAGAACACCTGGCGATCAACGACAGAAGGAGACCTAAGGCCCCCCCCCCCCCCCAACACACTGGGGTACTATACAGAGGCTAGCCTAGGACAGACAGAAGCGGAGAATCTTCGTCGCCGCCCTGTATGTCAATAGCATAATGGATGGTAAGAAAGTAAACAGTTGAAGCTGTCATACTTCGTTTTCATAATTATGGATGCAGAGTGTTTCATGTTTCCATAAGCCACCAAATATTGACATAATTATGTGAATCGTTGACAAGCTGATCGTTGACATGTGATCGTTGACATGTTGATCGTTGACAAGTTGATCGTTGACAAGTTGATCGTTGACAAGTTGATCGTTGACAAGTTGATCGTTGACAGTTGATCGTTGACATGTTGATCGTTGACATTCGTTGATCGTTGACATTTGATCGTTGACAAGTTCATCGTTGACAGTTGATCGTTGACATGTTGATCGTTGACATGTTGATCGTTGACAAGTTGATAGTTGACATGCTGACCGTTAACATGCTTGATCGTTAACATGCTGATGTTAACATCATCATCATCATGCGCCCTGCTGCATGGCGTTGGCGATTATGGCCCTCCAAACGAATCTATTCCTTGTCGCCGCAAGAACATCTCCCACCTTCTCGGTCCTCAGCCACCTGCGAGTCCGTCCAATATTTTATCCCAGGGTCTACCTGGTGTTCACTTTACCCTCCAGTTTTCCTGTTATGACCAGGTGCTCTAATTGCCCTTTCCTCATAAAATGGCCTATAAATGTTGTCTTTTCCTAATCTTCTTTATCAATGATCTTCTTGTGCCTGCCTCCTGCCTAGCGCCTCCTTCGTTAACACGCTGACCGTTAACATACTGATCGTTAACATGCTGACCGTTAACATACCGATTGTTAACATGCTGACCGTTAACATACTGATCGTTAACATGCTGACCGTTAACATACCGATTGTTAACATGCTGACCGTTAACATACCGATCGTTAACATGCCTATTAAAAAAAAAAATCATATTCTGCCTACGTATGCATACGAAGAGGAGTTCAGGCGCCAGGAGGTCGGCCTGTATGTTGATCTGGGAGATACGAATAGAAATAATAATAATGATACCTACAGTATACACATAGCCATAAATCTTGATAATACATCTGCACACTAAATTTACACCCTTTTGCCCACCATATGGTTCACAGACAGGTTCACAGACAGGTTCACAAACAGGTTCACATGAAGTCAGGTTCCTGGATTGTGGCATCCCTCGTCATCCCACCGTTAGTTCTATGTAGAGACTTGCACAGTCCCACAAGCCCACCATTAGTCATTGTCACTGTTCTTATTCAGCGATGAAAACGCTGTTAGACCACCGTTAGTTCTATGTAGAGACTTGCACAGTCCCACAAGCCCACCATTAGTCATTGTCACTGTTCTTATTCAGCGATGAAAACCACTGTTAGACCACCGTTACAATTTACATTTTCTTTTTATTCTTTTCTTTTTCTATTTTCATTTTGTTGTTGTTGTTACAATTTTTTTTTTCCGAAAAAAAAAAAGCGCTCTTCCCAAGGAGAGTGCATCGCCGTAGTAATCACCACCAATATTTTTTTCCTTTCATATCGACTAGAAGTGTGTTTTGTGTATGCTATTTCTGCTTATGCTTTTTTTTTTTAGTCATAGTGACCTTGTGAAAAACAAAATCTAGATTTCTCTGGTGGGAAGCAAAACCTTTAGTGTACTGCTAAATGGTCAAACTGTTCTAAAATCTCCAGTTTTACACAAACATCAATAACAACAAAACAAATATTCGTTTCTGGCAAACGCAATTTTTCACTGCCAATCTCCATGGAACTCTTTAAAATGAAAGTAATAAAACGGCACGGCTGTTAAAAACCACAACAACAACAAAGAAAACCACCACTGTAAATGTACTATACACGTACTAACGCTCCATAAATTCACGTCACGATAAAACACCTACACCTACCAACACACAACACTGCCTCGTCGCTAACACAATTTATCATCACCCATCACCATTATTCTTTTAGCCCATCTGTATCTTTTATCCACAAAAACATAACAACCATTCTGACATTACTTTACTTTTGTCAATGTTTTTCGTACGTTTAACATTCTGTCTAATACATTCGTTTCAGTTTCAGTTTCTCAAGATGACGTTTCCGCGCTCAGAATGAATTCCACATACACTGATGTCACAGGTGCCATATGATGGCGAAGATCTAGAATGAACACGGCACAAACCTTAAGCCTGCACATAAATCCACAAGCTAGCCAGGTCCTGAGGTCCTACCTAGATAGTTCCAAAACCCTGGGGGTCGTAGGGGAATGAGGCGGCAGAGCCTGATCAAACCATTCAAACAGACTCTACTTTTGTTAACATGGTTTTCATACATTATGATTCAGCATTATGCATTCTCTCTAATACATTCGTTTCAGTTTCAGTTTCAGTTTCTCAAGATGACGTCTCCACGCTCGGAATGAATTCCACATGCACTAACGACACAGGTGCCATGTGAGGAAGACTATCCAGAATGACCCTGGCACAAGATTTAAGCCAGCACATAAACAATGTAAAAAGTGGAGATGTCGAGGATTGATCCCGGGGCTTTCACACGGACAGCCAAAGCTCGACCACTGAGTTAAACATTGTTAGTGCATCACTAATGCCTACAGCTATATTAAAGCAATGCTAAAGTTTCGCACACGAATTCTTCCTTGTACAAATTTATCGTAATATGCATGAACACTTTTATCTATAACTTCATCCTCATCGATTGTTTTGTCAGCCACAGTTTCAGTTTCGTTTTGGTTTTGGAAAGACACTACGAATATGACTGGCACATATGACTTGACTCTGTTATTTCATACACATGGAATTTACATCATTCATAAACAAGGTTGTGACAGCTGAGTCACTGGACTGCTTCAAGTCCAGGCTGGCCTCTCTGGAACCTGTAACAACCTCCCCCCCCCTTCCCATCACCCCCAACCCTCCTCCTGACCACTACTCCCTAAAAAAACCCTCCCCCTGCCATCCCTCCCAGTCATTTTTCCACCCCAGCCCCCCTCCCCTGTTACTTTTTCACCATCACCCCCACCACCCCTCACACCTCTATCGGACCTAGCCAAGTAGCGGTGATGAAGGCTGAGGCACTGTTGGTAGGGGCTTGACCCCGGGTACCTTCAAGGAAATCAGACTGGCTCAGTTGGAGTTGCGAAAATGTTCCAAATCCTCACAACAGCGCAATCTTCGGCAATCTCCCCAAACTACGACAAAACCATCAGCAGAATGATGTTGGCCGTATGAAGGAAGAAGAAGAAGAAGAAATGAAATAGTCATTTACATTACTTACAAAATCAGAAAAGTTATATAGCGATCTTGACAGCCGCCCTTGCACACATCTAAAATACGCAAACGTAACGTAGTACACAAGTTGAATAATAATTTACCATAATTATTACACAAGAATCTTCAAAGCAACGATTGACACTAAGTGATTGACTTCTGCACTGTGTTCCAAAAGTACTGTTTTTCCGAAAATCTTGGGAAATATTAGACGGTCTGCAATTTAAATCGCTACGCAGAGTAACAAACATTTGTTAACACGAAATCAGTCAGGTGTTCTTCAAGCAAATCGATTCCCATGTCAGCATCAAAATAATAAGTAAAATAGAGAACCGTCTGGTGGGGGATACATGAACAAATATTTAATACATATTTCTCAATTCAAATAACTATTTATCAATAATGTTCACTTTCTCAATTGTAAAAAAAAAGTGTGTGTGTGTGTGTGTGTGTGTGTGTGTGTGTGTGTGTGTGTGTGTGTGTGTGTGTGTGAGAGAGAGAGAGAGAGAGAGAGAAAGAGAGAGAGAGCTAGAGAGAAGAAAGAGAGAAGAGAAAGAGAGAGAGAGAGCTAGATAGAAGAAAGAGAGAAGAGAAAGAGAGAGAGAGAGAGAGAAGAAAGAGAGAAGAGAAAGAGAGAGAGAGAGAGAGCTAGAGAGAAGAGAAAGAGCTAGAGAGAAGAAAGAGAGAAGAGAAAGAGAGAGAGAGAGAGAGGGTTTCTCAATAATATACACCAAACAGTTGACGTGCCGATTTGAATCACTACATTTTATACAAGAAGACAAATCAGCTGTTACTAAGCAAACAGAACCTCCTCCCCCCCCCCCCCCCCCCCGCCCACCTTCTCAGACGTCTCCTTTGCTGAGAAACTTCAACGGCAGGTTTAGAAATAGCTTTAAATTCGGTAAAACTATCAGGGTGACAATATTCTATGAAAGTCTCACAGAAACAGACACAATCAAATTTACGGAACAAGGAAACAAACAGCTGGTCGCTCAGACCTGACAAGAATCCGTTTACATTCAATGACAGGAAGGAGAACGGATGGTGTATTTCTGTGGCCGGTGCGATTTCCGTATGACTGACATCAAGCAAGCGCTGACTATTAAGTATTATTGCTACACTCTGAGAGAGAAAGAGAGACAGAGACAGAGACAGAGACAGAGAGAAATAAAGACAAACAGAGACAGAGACAGAAAAACAGAGAAAGAGAGAGACAGAGACAGAGACAGAGAGAAACAGAGACAGAAAAACAGAGAGAGAAAGAGAGACAGAGACAGAGACAGAGAGAAACAAAGAGAAACAGAGACAGAAAAACAGATAGAAAGAGAGACAGAGACAGAGAGAAACAAAGAGAAACAGAGACAGAAAAACAGAGACAGAAAGAGAGAGAGAGAGAGAGAGAGAGACAGAGACAGAGACATAGAGAAACAAAGAGAAATAGAGACAGAAAGACAAAGACAGAGAAAGAGAGAGACAGAGATAGAAACAGACAGAGATATACAAAGAGAGAGATACACAGAGAGAGAGGGAGACAGAGGCAGAGAAAGAGACAGAGAGAGAGAGAGAGAGACAGAGACGGAGACAGAGAGAGACTGGGACAGAACACATCACTCTCACATCATAGTACATGATGGTGTGTCTGTGTGTTTTGCTTTATACCACAATGGCAATGACTGCAGGACTGCTAACGACACAGATCATCCATCATCCCCCAGACCGTCACAAGTCAGCTGACCGCAGTCACCATACTACGGTATGTAGACTATGTAAGGGCTTATTATAAAGCACAGCCACCACACAAGGACAATACATTGGTCATTCACCCATTCGATTACCATCCAGGGTGGATCAGAGAACCGAATAAAGCATCGGTTTCTCACAATGCTTTAAAATTATTGAAGGCTTCTTCAAAAACTTTTTTTTCGCTAGTCCTCGTATACTCTAAGAGTGGTAGGACTTTAAAACTCACTCAACTCAACTCACAAGGACAATTCTCTTCGCTCGCCAAGTGTTGAGTCAGTTCAATCCAAAACTACAAAATACGGTATGTAGGCTATAGGCTATGTAAGGGCATAAAGAACTGCCAACCACCACACCGCAAGGACAATTCTCTTCGCTCGCAGAGTCAGTTCAACCCAAAAACTACAAAAGTTACGGTGGAATGACTGTGACTTGAAGCAAAGTTAAATGCTTAGGCCTATAGAAATTCCTCTCCTCCCATTTCTAATAATCCCTTTGGGCTCAAGGATTTGATATCTCGAGTTCAGTCCCAGCCTGAAATAAAAACTGCCCTGTCCGATGTCCATTTTGATAAATGTTCCCATCATTCTGATGATGTCAACTTGTTCCGTTCCCCCCTCCCCACCCTCTCCCATTATCCATTTCGACACCTTGTCAGCACAAAGGGTTTTGCGCAGGCTCAAAGAGTCTGACAGATAAATGCTGGCAGATTTGGGTAAAACGCGTATGGACTTGCCCAGCTACAAGAAATCTTTTTTTGACTAAATTCCAACTCTTAATCCCACAACCAGGGCGATGATCTGACTGGGTTAGGGGTTAGGGGAGAGGCAGGAGGAGAGATGATTATGGGACACAACAGCAGACAGGATATTTCATGTCTGTTAGTGTCATAGATACGCCCTTCTGTAAGTACAATATGAATACAGTAGTTATCAATATCAACAATATGAATACAGTAGTTATCAATATCAACAATATGAAATGATGATTAAGATTGCATGTTTTTGACTACTTCTTCTTCTTCCAGGGAAGTGACGGCAATCAACCAGTTGATTATTCTGTCACTTTGGAGGAGGTCGGAACATGTGGGGAAAAAAAAGAGAAAAAAAAAGCCTATTTAGAGAGTTTGGAGGCCCTTGACACAAAGGTGTCGATGGTTGTGGCCTCCACGACGCTCTGGGGCAGGCGGTTCCAGTCGCGGATTGTTCGTGGTAGAAAAGTCTGTTGTTGGTATTGTGTGCGGCATCTCGGCTGATGGTAAGCCATGCAATTGTGATTTGTATTGCATCATTTCACCCTGATTGTGCATGGAAGATATAGGAGACATAGAAGACAGAGGAGACATAGGAGACATAGAAGACATAGAAGACAGAGGAGACATAGGAGACATAGAAGACAGAGGAGACATAGAAGACATAGGAGACATAGAAGACAGAGGAGACATAGGAGACATAGAAGACATAGAAGACATAGAAGACAGAGGAGACATAGAAGACATAGAGACATAGAAGACAAGGAGACATAGAAGACATAGGAGACATAGGAGACATAGGAGACATAGGAGACATAGAAGACAGAGGAGACATAGGAGACATAGAAGACATAGAAGACATAGAAGACATAGGAGACATAGGAGACATAGAAGACAGAGGAGACATAGGAGACATAGAAGACATAGAAGACATAGAAGACAGAGGAGACATAGAAGACATAGGAGACATAGAAGACAGAGGAGACATAGAAGACATAGGAGACATAGAAGACATAGGAAATATAGGAGACATAGAAGACATAGGAGACATAGAAGACATAGGAAATATAGGAGACATAGAAGACATAGGAGACATAGAAGACATAGGAGACATAGGAGACATAGAAGACAGAGGAGACATAGGAGACATAGGAGACATAGAAGACATAGAAGACATAGGAGACATAGAAGACATAGGAGACATAGAAGACATAGGAGACATAGAAGACATAGGAGACTAGCGTTCAAAACACTGTCCAGAGACAAACATGAATTTTGCTCAGATTTCCTTTCAATACTTCACAGGAATGGGTCATCCATATGCGCTAACCCCACTGAAATGTGGTATAATATGAGATCCATTTAACCCTTTGACTCCCTCACCCTATCCACCAGCTTCCTGTGGTGGATAGGGTGAGGGAGTCAAAGGGTAAAGTTTTTGCTTTGTTAGCATGGTTGGCATGCAATGCAGGATGCTGGTGGACAGGGTGTGGGAGTCAATGGGTTAAGGGAAAAGTGACGATGTCGTCAGCCCGCACGTTAACTTAACTTGATGGCGAACGCTAGATATTCTGTTATTGTATTTTTCTTTCCCATACAAGTGCACAGGGTTTTGCGGAGTACCGAGGAATCTGCCAGATAACTGCTGGCAGATTTTGGTGCAGCGTATATGGAATTGTCGGAGTATGATGAATTCCTCTTAATAAAACTCCAAATTTATCCTACATATGAAAATACCCTATTTTCTGTTGTTTTAATACAAGTGGATTGGCAACGGCGCAAATGTGTGCAGTTGGCCTACTTTAGTACTTTCCTGAATCTAGACTCTATACTGTTGGATAACAAATTCATTTCCTCTCTCTCCTCTCTCTCTCTCTCTCTCTCTCTCTCTCTCTCTCTCTCTCTCTCTCTCTCTCGTATAACTTGTATGAATGTATAAGAAAACCTGATCTCCTCTCCTCCCCTTTCCCATGCATGTATTGTGGCCTAAGGCCGATGTACAATAAACATTTTCTGAGTTCTGAGTTCTGAGTTCTCTCTCTCTCTCTCTCTCTCTCTCTCTCTCTCTGTCTGTCTTCCCGTATCTTTGTGCACCCAGACATATCCAGATGTGTTTTAGTTACAAAATATTGCGGAGGATCACAAACATAAAATGACACGTTTATTGCAGCGGGTTTTCTGACATGCACCGAGTGTATATATGCTCCACATGGAAAGACGTCTTTGCCAGCTACACAACGTGAACGTGTCACAAAAATGGACTGTACACTTAACAAACAGAAACGGCCGATCTTGAAGGAACAACAAAAACAGTAAAAAAAAAACAACACACAAAAACCCCAAAAACTTCAGGACAAATAAGGGAGGGACAGGATACATAAAAATGACCCACCTTTTCATAAATTCCAGGTACAGTACAACTCCGACCTTTAAGCAACGTCCCTTGTATGCACAGTCACAAAGTCAAAACAACAAATATCACATATGCCACATTCCCACAGCGGCCCACGTAAATACATTGTGGTGGTGGTGGTGCTGGTGATGATGAAGACTTTGTCTGATTTGTCCGGCGGTCTGCGTTACATGCCAAACGAGGGCAGCACACACCTGCACACGATTTCAAAATTGCGTGCATGGAGAACGTGCGTATCGCTGCTGCCACCTCTCTCAAGCTGCCTCAGTGAGGGAGTGAAGATAATCACACATGTCGTAAGCTAATCTCTCGGCTTGCACGTTACGTTAGCCACAATAAAGGAGTTGGCTTTCAACTACGATATCGCATTTTCCATTTGGGAAAGCAATACCCGAATTTCACATAGGAAATAGGTCACGAGTTTCACACAGGAAATAGGTTACGAAAAACAATGAATTCATATAAATCCTGTCCTGGCATTAGTATATAAATATGCAACCGTTTAGGAAATATGTCATGAAAAACAATAAATTCATATAAATCCTTTCTTGACATTGATATATATGCTACCGTTTTTCACATTTACTGTCATCATATTCTGATGTAAAGTGGCCAATTTTGACATCTGGCAGGTATCCCATAGTTTTCTTTCTATTGTTCTATCACGTAACCTTTTGTCACGGCCAAGGTAATACAATCTGTCTTCAAATTCACCACAAGCCCTTCTGTCACACACAATACGGTATCTTAGTGTTCTCTCTCTCTCTCTCTCTCTCTCTCTCTCTCTCCTCTCTCTCTCTCTCTCTTTCTCTCTCTCTCTCTCTCACTACTTTAATCTCCGAGCGTATTTTTTTTTGGTTTCTTTTCCTCCCGCAGATCTGTCGGTTTGTTCGATAGAGTCGTAGGCTGAAGATTTGTTTTATCTCGAGTTCAATCCCAGCCAATAATATTAACCACTGGCCTGTTCGCTTGCCTTTCACAATGATTCCATCATTCTGGTAATGTCAGCGTGGTGTTTCATAGGTACCTCATCCCTCACTCCCATTTCAAGATCTTGCCAGCGCAGAGTGTTTTGTGCGGGCTCAAGGAGTCTGCCAGGTAAGTGCTGGCAGGTTTACGTGGAGCGCATATAGGGTTGTCCCAGTGACATGAATTCTTTTTGATAAACTCCAAACCCCACACACATACACAAACACGCACGCACGCACATGCACATGCACGCACGCACGCGCTCACACACACACACGCAGACACACAAATATGCACACACACACAAACACGCACACACACACACACACACACCGCGCGCGCGCGCGCGCTCACAAACACACACACACACACACACACACACACACACACTCCCACAGAAAATACCAGAGCTTCTCAAACTACTGTCACATCCGTAGGCGAAGCAGCTTTCCAACACCACATGGTCACAACACTGTACTATTCCTCAAATCCCCGACCAAGCATGAAGTATGTAGGCTACGACACGATATTCAGTGCTCCTCACTCAACCTCTGTTCTCGTCCACCACACCCTTGTCACAAACAAGTCCAACACAGATTGCAAAAAGATTTGTAATCCTCCAACGTTAAGCCACGTACGTATGTATCAACTCCCTGGAGTTTCACACATTATGCATGCTAACGTCGTTCTTAATTATCGTCGTCAGACCGGCCACTTCCCTCAGGCAATACGATATGCTAGTGGTGGGAGTGAGTGTCTTGTCTCCAACATCACACAGCTTTTGCCTTCAGTGGCTCAGTCACTATATGCTAGGCTGGCTTTTCCGTCAGTGTCACAGTGGGAACAGACGACTGCGAGTGACATTGGAGCTGTTATGTATGTAGGGGGGGGGGGGGGGGGGCTATGTATCAGGCGACCGGGACTGTTTGGGCTTTTGCTTGCTTTCTGTTTCTGTTGAATTGTCAAGTGAGGTGGTGTATATGTATGTGTGGTGTGTGTGTGTGTGTGTGTGTGTGTGTGTGTGTGTGTGTGTGTGTGTGTGTGTGGTGTGTGTGTATGTGTGTGTGTGTGTGTGTGTGGGTATGTGTGTATGTGTGTGTGTGTGTGTGTGTGGGTATGTGTGTGTGTGTGTGTGGGGTATGTGTGTGTGTGCGGGTGTATGTGACTGTGCGTGTGTCTGTGTGCGTGTCTGTATGTGTGTATGACTGGGTGTGTGTATGTGTGTGCATACGTGTGTGTGCGCGTACGTGTGTGTGTGTGTGTGTGTGTGTGTGTGTATGTGTATGCGTGTGTTGTGTGTGTGCGTGCGTGAGTGTATGTTCATTTCTTTTAACGTCTATTCACATATGTGCTTTTTAGACGGGTGTGTGCATGTGTGCGTGCACGAACACGTGTATGCATGCATAAATGTTTGTGTTTGAATACGTGACTGTGTGTGTGTATGTGAGTGTGTGTGTGTGTGTGTGTGTGTGTGTGTGTGGTGTGTGTGTGTGTGTGTGTGTGTGTGTGTGCACGCACACGTGCATGTGTTTGTATGTGTGTGTGCATGCGCGTGTGTGTGTCTGTGTGTGCGCGTGTATGAATTCTATTTATTTATCAATGAACATGTTTGAATACGTGCGTACATGCACGCGCGCGCGCGCGCGTGTGTGTGTATATATATATATGTGTATGTCTATATACTTGCATGCAAATAATTGCACGAGCGCGTGTGTGTGTATGGTGGTGGTCTTTCATTTAATGTCTATTCACTAAAGTGATTTTAGACAAAAAAACAAACAAACAAAAAATACGTGTGTGCATCGTTGCTTGATTTATCGTCTTTTCACTATAAGTGATATTAGACGGACTGTATATATGTGTATGCGTGTATGTATGTATATGTGCATGTGTCTGTGTTTGTGTCGTAGGTATTCGCCGAATGCGCATGTGTGCGATCTGCACGCGAGCGTGTGCACGCTTTCCACATCTCTTGGACTGATAAAAACTACAGATGTAGGACGCACAGGCTGTACGTGTCTCTTTTCGCCTGGTTCTCCGCATCTGCAACAAAGGAGTCCCGCTCTCATTCACGATAAACTGACACCAGTGCAGTAGCCAAGTGGGTAAGACCTCAGACATCCAATCGGAAGGTCCAGGGTTCGATTCTGCCCTGGGTACCTCCTGCCTGGTGGGTAAAGGGTGAAGATTTTATTTTCTCCCCATCTCCCAGATCAGCATGAGTGCGGACCTGTCAGTATCACCCCCTTCGTCTGTCTGTGCACGCAGAAATCAGATGGCGCATGTTAAAGATCCTGTAAGTCCTGGTCGCTTATGGACACCTGAAAACATCCAGCTTGCACGCCAGCCGAAGATGGAGTATGCAGACTGTGCAAGAAAATACCTTTTGCACAAGTTGGGCAAAGCAACATGAACAGATACTGCTGAGAAAACCGGAACGCTAAATAAACACATACACACGCATACGCACGCACGCACGCACGCACGCACGCACGCATGCACGCACACACAATACACACACAAGCATACCTACACATGTGCGCCTGCACGCGCACACACACACGAGCACACACACACACACACGCACACACACACACACGCACACCCCCACACACGCACACACGCACACCACACACATACACACACACACACACACACACATATATATATATATATATATATTATATATATATATACGCACACACATACGCACACACTTACCATCACACTCCATCACAAACTCACACAGACACTCACACACACACACACCACACACACACACACACACACACACACACACACACACTCACACACACACACACACACACAACACACACACACACACACACACACACACACACACACACACACACACACACACACACACACCACTACCACAAATTGCTTGGTGAAGTGTTAAATTACAAACAGGTCGTAAAATTTCTGGGAGTTTACATCACGTCGAAATTAAGCTGGAATGTACATTTTGATTATATTTTAACAAAAGCACGAAAAACCATAAATTTTCTTAAAATAATAAGCAAATTACCCTGGGGAATGGATACAAATATACTGATTCATCTGTCAACAGCGCTGGTCAGGTCTAAATTATCCTACGCGCAAGAAGTTTTTTCAAAGCACCTAAATATTTACTAAAAAGATTCAGAACTTGGACTGCAAAAGTCTTAAAATTGCACTAGGTGTACCAACTCATGCTTCTACTCTGGTAACGTACAAAGCTGCTGGAATTCTACCTCTAAACAACCATCGTGAGCTAGCTACAGCAAAGTTTGCAATTAGAACTACTTCACAAGCGAATAATTTTGTGAGCAAAGAAATTAAAATCAGGTCTGATATTGACTTTCCAAAACGAGCAAAAAACATTTCATCACAAATTACAACTGCAACTTACATATCTGACCTGATCAAACAATCCAGCATAACTATGGATGAAATAGCCGAGAAACCAACGTTAACGCCTATCCCTACATGGGAAATGCTAAAGGCCACGTTTGATCTCGATTATGCAGACGTTAAAAAAGATGATAATGTCAACATTACGCTATCCACAGCTTGTGAACACATCGATGAAAAGTACCGTACCCACCTCCACATTTTTACTGATGGGTCAGTCTTAGCAAATCAGAGCGCTGGAGCAGCGTTTTATGTTCCAAAATTTAACATTAAAAAGTCTTTTTTCATTGGGGCAAATGTATCTATATATACAGCAGAACTGGTCGCTGTTGTTCAAGCGTTCCATTATCTAATAAGCCTTCGGCCTGTGTCTTTCAAAGTAGTTCTCTTTGTTGATTAAAAATCTGTATTATATGCCTTACAGTCTTTTGATACAGACACAAGACCTGATTTAATAATTGAGGCAAATCATCTAATTCACTGTTTAAAGATAAATAGCTCGGAAATCAGTTTATGCTGGGTGCCTTCTCACGTTCGTCTTCACGGCAACAACGTAGTTGACAGAGCAGCTAAATCCGGTGCACTCAATTCTGAAAATTCCATAGAATTACACGTTAACACCTCGGTAAAAGAAGCTTACAACTCGCTAGAATTAGCATCATGGATTCGATTTCATGAACATTTAAATGAAAAATTTGTGTCTCAAAATATCTGTAAAAAAATGCAGTATTCTTCCTTATATCATTTGAGATTAATTGTTACCACATATTTTCGTATTCAACTGAACGCTTTGAAAACTAAATATTGTAAAAACGTTTTATGTATTTGCGGTGAACAATTTACATTGTATCACTGTTTGTTTTACTGCAGAAAGCTTCGATATTTCTTACCAAAGATGTTTACACAAGGAAACTATCGTGAAAAGCATTTTAAAGAAGTAATATCAGATCAAGTTCTGTTAGTTAAAATTTCAGAATCATTGGTTCACAGTCCTGTTAATGCGTTACTTTAAGGTTATTAGTTTAATTATTATTATTTTGTTTTGTTTTGTTTTGTTTTTTATGACGATGTTTTCTTTTACATTTAATGTTAGCGTTGTTCTAGTTTCATTTTTCTGTTCATCTATATCCTTTTTCTAAAAACCTTGCCGATTCCTTTTAATTTTTTTTCCGTCTCTTACTCTGTTCCCCTCCCCCCTCCAAAAAAAAATCATCCTCCATGCCATTTTTATCCGTCTAATATCACTTATAGTGAAAAGACGTTAAATCAAGGAACACACACACACACACACACACACATACACACACATACACACCCCACACACACACACACACACACACACACACACACTCACACACACACACACTACACACACACACACACTCACTCACACACACACACACACTCAACACACACACACACACACACACACAACACACACACACACACACACACACACACACACACACACATACATACATCCTTGTGAATGTCTCCAGAATAACGATAAACAATGGAGTGTCATAAAACAATGATAATAATAATGACAAATAATAATAATGAATTAATGATAATAATACTGAGAATGATAATGATAATAACAATAGTAGTAGTAGTGGTGGTGGTAAGGTAGTAGTAGTAGTAATAGTAGTAGTAGTAGTAGTCGTAGTAATCAGAATAGTCGGAATAAACTGATGATGAGTATGATGATAATAATAACAAAATGATGATGATGATGATGATGATGATGACGACGACGACGACGACGATGATGACGACGATGATGATGATAACAGTAAAGGGGTATCTATAGCGTAAAGCCTCATGGCTGCCACTCTCAGACGGGCAACAGATCAGGCTGGCCCTGTTGATAATACCATGGATCCAACATCTAAGGTCTTGAGTTCAGTTCCAGCCCACAACATAGAAACTGATACGTTCACTGCCCATCTTGAGTGCTTCAGTCGTGGTGTGGTGTCAGCTCAGTGTCCAATTCTCTTCCCTGAGCCACCCTCCCCCACCCCCCACCCCCCAC
>CM060307.1:91624240-91626740 GCA_030674185.1 Monoplex corrugatus | reverse complement strand
ACTGGCACCAGCTCGACCTGATCCTCACCAGACGTGTCAACCTTTCCTGCATCAAGATCACTCGCAGCTACCAGAGCGCCGATTGTGACACTGACCACTCTTTGGTGTGCAGCAATGTGAAGCTCCGCGCGAAGAGACTGCACCGTACGAGAAAGGAGGGCCGACCTCGCATCGACACCAGCAAAACACGCGATCAAAGAAAAGTGGAGGAGTTTGCGCGTGTGATGGAGGATTCTCTCCCTGGTCCACCCACTGCAAATGCCCAAGACCGATGGGAACACTTCAGAGATGCTGTCTACAATGCCGCCATGTCTACATTTGGCAAAAAAGACCAGCAAGTCAGCTGATTGGTTCGAAGCCCACTCAAAAGAAATGACACCAGTCATCGAGGCCAAGAGAAACGCCTTGACAGCATACAAAACCAATCCCAGTGAGCAGAACCTCCAGGTTCTCCGTGCTGCTCGCAGCAAAGTCCAGCAGTGTGCCAGACAATGCGCCAATGACTATTGGCTTCAGCTCTGCTCCCAGATTCAGACTGCGGCTGACACAGGCAACATCAAGGCGATGTATGACGGCATCAAGCAGGCATTGGGCCCAACGCAAAAGAAAACTGCCCCTTTGAAATCAGCTACAGCGGAGGTGATTCAAGACAGAGAACAACAGATGGAGCGCTGGGTAGAACACTACACTGAGCTATATGCAAGGGAAAATGTAGTCACAGAAGACGCCCTGAATGCCATAGAGTGCCTACCAGAGCTGGAAGAGCTTGACAGAGAACCAACCATAGATGAGCTCAGCGAAGCCCTGGACTCTCTTTCCTCTGGCAAGGCACCAGGGAAAGACGGTATTCCCGCCGAAGTACTGAAGTGCTGCAAAGAGACACTCATCACCGAGTTGCATGAAATCCTCTGCCTCTGCTGGAGTGAAGGCGAAGTTCCACAAGACATGAGGGATACTAACGTCGTCACACTGTACAAAAACAAAGGTGACAGAAACGATTGCAATAATTATCGTGGCATATCCCTCCTCAGTATCGTTGGAAAAGTCTTTGCACGAGTAGTACTGAAGAGGCTCCAGGTACTCGCAGAGCAAGTCTACCCTGAATCGCAGTGCGGGTTCCGTGCCAACAGATCCACTATAGACATGATCTTCTCCCTCAAACAACTTCAGGAGAAATGTAGAGAGCAAAGGCAGCCACTCTTCGTTGCCTTCATAGACCTCACAAAGGCCTTCGATCTGGTCAGTAGGGATGACCTCTTCAAAATCCTTCCCAAGATTGGATGTCCACCCAAACTTCTCAGCATCATCATATCCTTCCACGAAGACATGAAAGGCACTGTCGTCTTTGACGGCTCAACATCAGCTGCCTTCAACATACGGAGCGGAGTGAAACAGGGTTGCGTCCTGGCTCCCACCCTGTTTGGAATCTTCTTTGCTGTGATGCTGAAACACGCATTCGGCCCTGTAGTTGAAGGTATCTACCTCCGAACCAGGACAGACGGTAAGCTCTTCAACCTCTCCAGACTAAGAGCCAAGATTAAAGTCCAGCTGAGGTGCCTGCGTGACTTCATCTTTGCAGACGACGCAGCAGTAACCGCCCACTCAGCTGAGGACCTACAGCAGCTCATGACTCGCTTCAGCGATGCCTGCCAAGACTTCGGGCTTACCATAAGCTTGAAGAAAACACAGGTCATGGGACAGGATGTTGACGCTCCCCCAGCCATCAGCATCAATGACCATGAACTGGACGTCGTCCATGACTTTGTTTATCTGGGCTCAACAATCTCAGACACCCTCTCACTTGACACAGAGCTCAACAGGCGCATCGGCAAGGCAGCTACCACCATGGCCAGACTGACAAGGAAAGCATGGAAAAACAGGAAGCTGACTGAGCACACAAAAATCCAGATCTACAGAGCCTGCGTCGTGAGCACCCTCCTGTATGGCAGCGAGTCCTGGACTTTGCGTGCCCGACAAGAGCAAAAGCTCAATGCTTTTCACATGCGTAGCCTCCGACGCATTCTAAACATCACCTGGCAGGACAAGGTCCCAAACAACACTGTCCTGGAAAGAGCTGGATGCACCAGCATGTACACGCTGCTGAAACAGAGACGTACGCGCTGGCTTGGCCATGTCGTGCGCATGGACGACGGATGGATCCCTAAAGACCTCCTCTACGGTGAACTGGTGCAGGGAAAACGTCCCACAGGCAGACCACGGCTGCGATTCAAAGACATGTGCAAGAGGGACCTAAAAGCCCTGAACATCGACAAGGACAACTGAGAAGCAACAGCCCTCGAACGGTCAGCCTGGAGACAAGACTGTGCAGAAAGGTCTCTCCAAGTTCGAAAAGACACTCGCTCAGCAGCACGAGGAAAAGAGAACGAGAAGAAAGGCTGCAGCCCAGGCAAACAGACCAGCGTCAGACTTCATCTGTGCCCTCTGCCACAGGGACTGTCATTCCCGCGTCGGACTGGCCAGCCACACCCGACGCTGCACC
>CM060307.1:91606740-91611740 GCA_030674185.1 Monoplex corrugatus | reverse complement strand
TAAAAAAAGAACGTAGCATTTTGCAGTAAAATAAACAGTGAAACAGTGTGAATTGTTCTCCGCAAATACATTTGTATTTTTACAATATTTTGTTTTCAACGCGTTTAGCTGAATACGAAAATGAACAGCAACAATCGATCTTGAATGATATATGGAAGAATACTGCAATTTTTTACATACATTTTGAAATGAAAGTTTTATCATTTGTTGTGTCACAAACTTTTCATTGAAATGTTCACGAAAACGAATCCATGAGGCTGATTCTAGCAAGCTGCAAGCTTCTTTTACGGAAGTTTTAATACGTAATTCTATAGTATTATCAGTGTTGTGTGCACCTTGCTTAGCTGCTCTGTCTACTACTTCGTTGCCATGAAGACCAACGTGAGAAGGCACCCAGCATAAACTGATATCTATACCTTTTGTCCTTAAACGATGTATAAGATGGTTTGCCTCAGTAATTAAGTCAGGTCTTGTATGTGTATTACAAGACTGTAAGGCATATAATACAGATTTTGAATCAACAAAGAGAACTACTTTGAAAAATACAGGTTTAAGGTCTACTAAATAATGCAACGCTTGTATAATAGCGACTAATTCCGCTGTAAATATAGATATATTTGGCCTAATGAAAAATGACTTTTGTATTTTAAATTTTGGAACATAAAACGCTGCTCCAGCAGATTTATTTTCTAAGACTGACCCATCCGTAAAAATATGGAGGTGGGTACGGTATTTTTCATCGACGTGTCTCTTGCTGTGCATATCGAAATGTTAATGTTTTCATTTTCTTAGCATCTGTATAATCAATATCAAAAGTGGCTTTAATCAATTCCCATGTTGGGATAGGCGTTGTGGATGGTGTCTCAGCTATTTCATCCAAATTTATGTTAGACTGTTTGACTAAGTCAGATACGTAAGTTGCAACAGCCATTTGTGATGAAATGTTGCTTGCTCGTTTTGGAAAGTCAACATCAGACCTTAGTTTAATTTCCTTGCTCACAAAATTGTCCGTTTGTGAAATAGTTCTGACTGCAAACTTTGCTGTCGCTAGCTCACGATAGTTGTTCAGAGACAGAATTCCAGCAACTTTGTACTTTTCCAGATTTGAAGAATGGGCTGGTACACCTAGTGCAATTTTAAGACTTTTGCAGTTTAAACTTTGAATCTTCTTTAGTAAATATTTGGGTGCACTGAAGAACACTTCTTGTGCATAAGATAATTTTGATCTTACAAGTACTGTTGATAGATGGAGAAGTATGTTTGTATCCATTCCCCAGGGTAATCTGCTTATTATCTTTAAAAAATTTAAGGCTTTTCTTGCTTTTGTTAAAATATAATCAAAACGGACATTCCGTTTAATTTCGATGTTATAAAGACTCCCAGAAATTTTACAACCTGTTTATAATGGATCGCTTCACCATGCAGTCTGAAAGTAGGCAAGTTATTTAAAGTACCACCAGGATTAAATAGCATCATGTTAGTTTTTTTCTGCTGACAACCACAGACCATTTTCTAACATGTAGTTTCCAAGACTATCAAGATCAGATTGATACAATTTCCTGATGTAATTCTGCGTTCTCTGGGGAGTTGTCTTTTTTAAAGTAATATTCATCCAGATGCATATATCATCAGCGTACTGTACCAAAACAACACGATTTGAGAGTACTTTAGGAAGATCATATATAAGGATATTAAATAAAATAGGTGCTATCACTGAACCTTGAGGAATTCCCATGTCAAGACATCGTGAAGAAGAATAACTTGTTCCCATTCTTGCCTGAATTGTTCTATTAGCTAGATAGGACTTAATATAATTATACATATTGCCAGATAGACCAATAGATTTCAGTTTGTACAATAAACGTGTATGCCAAACTTGATCATAAGCTTTTTTCACATCAAAAAAAGTTGCTAAAAGACCTTTTCTACGGGCAAATGGTTGTTTTATCTGAGTTGTAAGTTTAACCAGGTGCTCAACTGTGGATCTCCCTTTTCTGAAACCTGCCTTGTTTATCAGAATAACGTTATTTCTATCACAGTAATGTATAAGCTCGTATGGGACGTCAAAGCAATAGGTCTGTAACTGTTTTCATTGTTTTTAGGCTTTCCTGCTTTTAATATGGGTATAACAACAGACTTTTGCCATACCTGTGGTACAGTTCCACTCACCCAGCATTTCTGAAAAATTTTATGTAAGAAAATAATATAATTTTTGGAAGATGCTTAATCATTTCATTTGAAACTGCATCGACACCTACCGAACTCCTTTTGTTGTGTAGAGACAAGATAGTGTTTTTTAGCTCTTCTAAGGTGATCGGAGAATTAAACCAGTGATCATTCTGAGGTACTGGATCAATGAAGATAGGGTTGTTAGCTGCCATTTCTCTGTAGTGTTTGCTGTTAGGAGACAACCCGTCTACTTTACTGTTTTCAGCAAAGAGTTCTACAGAAGTTTCAGCTTTGTCCATGTCAGAAGGAAATTTGTGACATGTATGAATCATTATTGGACACGTGGGTAAATTGGCGCCGTTTTTCATTTGATTCATTTTTGTCCAGACTTTATGGAAATCCTTAAAATTTGAAATTTCTTTGGTGCAGTATGATGCCCAATAATCTTTCTTTGCTTCAGCAATGATTTTATTACACTGGGTGTTAGCTTTTTTCATTTCTATTTGATCGTCGGGTTTTCTGCTTTTGATGTAGGTTTTGAATTTGAATGTATCCTTTTTATACTGAACTGCTTTCTCACATTCCTCTGTCCACCAAACATTACCCAAACGATTATTGGACTTATAAGTTTTGAGTTTCGGGATGGAGAGGTCCGCAGCAGCTAGAACTGACTCCTGGAACTTAGAAAACATAACGTCTACATTTTCACTTTCATAATGCTTATATTCATGATTAACAAGAGCAGTCCGAAACAAGGACCAATCAGCGCGCATGTAATTATATTTTGGTATGATGTCAGGAGTGCTGTCTTTCATCCTGATGTTGTCATAAGTTATTGTTATGATAATAGGTAAGTGATCACTTCCTAAAGTATCTTTGTGAGTGTCCCAGGTACAGCATGGTACTAATTCTGGTGATATTAGTGACAGATCGATGGCTGTTGCCCGGTGTTTGGAAACATCAGGAATTCTACTAGTGACACTCCCATCATTCAAAAGGTAAAGCGCACTGTCAACTATATTTTCTACTAAACGATTGCTTGTAACAGTACAACAATCTTTTTCCCAAAACGGGAAGTGGGAATTAAAGTCTCCACCTATTAGCCATCATCTACCGTGCTGCAGACCCGGAATCGTACACAGCCATTCTGTGTTGTGGTCATTTGGACCTGTTGGCAGGTAGACTGACAAAACGTTCAGGATAAAAGAATTACTGAATTGTACTGTGGCGACACAAGCGTGTAAGTGTTCAGTTGATGTTAAAACTGGGGAATTCAATATGTGATACTGCAACTTTTTAAGTATATATTACATATCGCAGTGGCTACCTTCTTCCCAGGATTTCCCAAGTCATATATCGGAGGATAATAATAATTTTGGAAATTGGGAAGTTTGGTTGGGATAACATTAGGCGACTGCAAAATTAAAACTTCACACTGATTTGATGAGAGAAAATGTTCCAGGTATGCGGAATTGGTGGAAATAGATCTACAATTCCACTGTAAAAATTTGATTTGTGATTATTGGCGCAATTTCATTGTTGGCTAGTCTCTTATGATAAATTATTGGTTATTTGTTTGATAATCACGAAGACTTTGGTTTTCTATGTACGATAAAAATGGCCAGAAAGAAACCATTAATTACTTAGACTACTATTGAAAGGTAGAACAAAAATGTAAGTAAAACTATGGGGAAAAGTCCTTCTAATAGAGATAAGAGGTGATTAAGAACAGAAACAAATTACAAATAAATGAAACAATGGTTATACACGCCGTCAAATGTACAGAGATTATAGTCTGAGTCCTGATAGTCTGACGAATTGTCAGAGATGATGTGGAAAAAGTCCTGTGACAGGAAACGTTGATAACTGTAGATCTACTAAAACATATCATATGGCAGCCACCACGGTTCGCAGTTATCGAAATGGTGGAACCGTCCTGGGGGGAATCTGGAGGCGTGTAGCCGTGAAGATCGTGATCGTGTTGTTCTCCTAGGGGTCTCCCAAAACAAATCCCGAACGTGTCTTCCCAGGTTCCCCGCTATCACGTTGCTTCCTCTGGCAGTGGGGTGAATATTGTCGTGTAGAAACTGCTGGTTAGTACGGAGGTTTTCATGGGAAACAAAAGATATGTTTTTTTATGTCAACAAAGCTCAGCGGACAAGAAAGCGTTGAACAAATTCCGCTGAACCTCCGTACGTGCATGTCGTAAAGCGGCGATCTTGCTGATGACTATCTTTGATGTTGGGTATGTTTGTGCTACATGTTTTATGCAAGAAGCGAGATGTTGAGTAGTTGCTGCGATGTCTTTGTTATTTAGTTCGTGGACACCACAATGAAAAACGATGCAGTCAGCAGGATTGTCAAATTTAGATAGTGTCTTGTCTAAAGAGCCTTTTATGTCAGGAATGTTATTCACAGCACACGAGTCTCCTTCAAAACCGTAAGATCGTCCCAGTCGTCTTGAACTGACACCTGTCACACCGAATCGTGGATAGCCTAGTCAAAACGTAGGGAAGGTCGTGATTCTTCTTACATTGTTCTGGTATCTTCTTAGTGTGTGACGTTGAATGTTTCGGCTGTGAAGTGACGTCTTTAGCTTTTTTGATGTCATCATGTTGTTCTTTCCCGTCTTTGGTTTTCTTCGCTATTTTCGCTCGCTTTGATTTATTGCTGCTACTTTTTGTTTCGTTTGATTTTGGGAGCTGTTGGTCGTCCTGCCTGCGTGTTGGTTTCTGTTTGAGAACGTCTGCGTACGTGGGATTTGTGTCATGGAGATCTGTCTGTGTTTGACTGTGGCTGGTGATCTTGATGGTGGTGGTTGCTGTTGACCG